>JAJDFG010000480.1:0-165634 GCA_021039105.1 Scomber colias
TTGACCTGAAACTGATTTTTTAGAAATCTACGTTGTGGTCTCACTTTGCTGACTCATCTCTCCTCTCTTCCTTCCTCTCTTCTTTTTTTCTCTTCCTTTCTTCCAGGAGCTGCCCATCAGCTCTCCAGAGCTCATGGACATGGGCGGCGCGGAGGAGGCGGAAGACGGCGGCGCGGCCGGCCAGCGCTCCGACAGCGAGGGCAGCGACTACACTCCCGGACGCAAGAAGAAGAAGAGAGGAAGCAGCGGCAAAGAGAAGAAGAGGAGCAGCGCCGGAAACGAGCGCAGCGCCTCCAAGAAGAAAGAGCCGGAGCCGGAGGAGGACGAAGACGACGATGATGACGACAGCTCGGTAAGAAAAGGAGGAGAGGATGATGATGTTGTTTTTAGTGAAGCTTCCATCATCAATATCTTTAAACTTTTACCATTTTAGTGTCAAAGAACTGGATGGGTTGTTTTTAATAAATTATTAAAAAAGATAGATCTACAGAAAGACTGGGATGACTGATATCATGCATCCAAGGCCCTTCATGAGGCTCTTTCCTAACAGACCCACCACAATGATTGGTCCATAAACATCTTAGTCATTTAACTGATGCTCTAATAAACTCGGATCTCACAATGATAGAACAAAAAGAATATGACTTCAGTATTACACGCTACCAAACATAAGCAGCTTGAACTATTTCACCACATTACCTTCTGAAAGCATGCATCACATCTCTCTGCAAAGGTTACAGTTGAATCAAGACCTGATTACTGTACTAAGCTACAAGATCCATCAAAGCAAAGAACCAACTGGACCTTTTTATCTCCTGTGAAGGTTGAAAAGCCTCTGATGCAACATTTAAACCAAAATCACAACACAAAATAATGAATTAATACTGTTACATAAGGTTTCATGCATATCTGTGTAAAGTTTTGTGACGTGTTGCATTGAAATCAGCTGAGTTTCCTCTAAAATGCATCACGTCAGACGGTCGGTCACATGTCGACAGGAAGCGTAGAAGACGAAGTGATGAGAGTTTAGAGAGTTTAATACTAATATATAAATCAACATTTAAAGGTGTGAAAATGATTCTCCTGACTTCTGGAGCAGCTTTTAAACATCCTGTAGCTTTTAAAGAATACTTCCTCCTATCATCTGTTGTTTAAATGAGAAATGTGAAGATTGACTCACTGCACAGGAATAATGTGTGTTTTGTAAGTTTTAGCTTCTTTAAATACAAATAATGCACATTTTAAAGTAGTTTTTGGCACTTTTTCCCCTAAACATGCATAATTGTTTTGTCCAAATTCAGATAATTATTTGCATAGTGTTGAATTTGAGTCACTAATAATGTAACTTGTGCAGAAAAATGCTGATTTGATCTTTCACGTTGACGGATTACAACATTTTTAAACACATTTCCAGAACATTAATAGAAATCTGTAATGAATAGAAATGAATGGAAACCAAAAAAACTGCAGAAAATGGTTAAATAATGTGTATTTTATTATTTTATTTGCTGAAACATGCAAAAAAACAGCTGATATGAGCTTTAAATGCACATGCAGCGTTTTTAGGAATATAACTTTTGCAACAGCCCTTTAAATTATTATTATTTTTGGGGCTTCATGATGAGCTCCTACTGACTGTGCACCTGTAATGGAGTCCGTCAGTCAGTCCGTCAGTCAGTCAGTCATGGATAGACAAACACAGATGTGATATGAGAGAGAGAGAGAGACTTAAACAAAGAGCTGCCTGGCGGACCGGCCGGCCAATAGGGGGCCGTCTAGTTAATGACATTTATGCAAGGGTGTGTGTGTGTGTGTGTGTGTGTGTGTGTGTGTGTGTGTCTTTGTGTGTGTGTGTCTTTGTGTATGTCTGTCTGTGTGTTTCTTTCTTTCTTTCTTTATTTCTGGAGCGGGCGTATAAGGCATATATGCTGTTACCATGGCAACCCCGCCCTAGTGCCGCACCATACCGCACCGCACTGCGCTGTTGACCCTTTTTTTTTCTCTTGTTGTTCTTTTTTTCTCTTTTTCTTATTTTTTGTAGATAAACATGTTTTTTTGATTCGTATGCAGAGCCGCCTCTCGTTTCTGTCTCCAAGACGATGAAATGGAGGGGAAATTTTTTTTTTGGAGGGATTTTGGTGGCGAAAAAAGAAGAGTTGAACCCGTCAGATCAGCTGGTCAGGGTCTTTTAAACTTTTAGATAAAAAGTTCTAGTCTATAAGGAACTGGTTTTATTTTATTATTAGTATAAGATTAATTAGATAATATATAAGATTTAGCAGGCAACCAATCAGAGTCATACATATATACAGCTTCTGCTATTGTACGTGATGGAAATAAGAAGGTTTTGGCTCATTAGTGAGATAAAAAAAATTTATAGACAAAAAAAAAAGGAGAAAGTAATCTGGAAATGAACTGATAATGAAAATAAATGTGAGTTGCAGCTTTATTATGTAGAACGATGGAAAAAGCTGATTTCATATTTTCATGTATATCAACAAATCCTCACATTTCAGCTGATTTCTAGAATCAGCTGATTTCATTAACTAAATGCTAAATCATCTGTTTTCAACAAGCTATTTAAACATAATTATCTTCTTTTAGTCGTCAGTGTCGCTCAAATACTCATTTTTGCCTTCAATTTGACCTCCTTAACCCTAACCCGCCTGTTGTCCTTGAGTTAAGGGAGGGAGGAAGGAAAGGAGGAAGAAGGAAGGAAGGAAGGAGGGAGGGAGGGAGGGATGATGAAGGAAGGAAGGGGGAAAGAAGGAAAGGAGGGAAGGTAGGAGGGAGGAAGGATGGAAGGGATGGAGGAAAGAAAGAAAGAGAGAAGGAGGGAGTGAGGGAAGAAAGGAGGGAAGGCAGGAAGGAAGGAGGGGGAGGAAAGAGAGAAGGAAGGGGGGAGGAAAGGGAGAAGGAAGGAAGGAAGGAGGGAGGAAATGGAGAAGGAAGGAGGGAGGAAAGGAAGGGATGGAGGAAGGAGGGAGGGAAGGAGGAAAGAATGAGGGAAGGACAGAAGGAAGGAAGGGAGGAAAGAAGGAACAGTCAAAACAGACGGGGTCAATTTAACCCAGGAGGATGACAGGAAGGTTAAACATGTAAATATCAACAAGTAAAGTCGACACAAAATCATTTCAAAATTAGCCAAAAAAAAACTAAATTAAAATGACGTAATCAATTTAAACTGAAATAAAACCGACAAATTCAACAAATCCTTCAATTTTAAGAAGCTAGAATCAGCTGATTGAATTAAAACTAAATAGCAAATCATCTGTTTTCACACATTTAAACCTAATTATCTTCATTTAGTCATCAACATGTAATTACTGTTGACGAAATCCTTTCAAAATAAGAGTCAAACAGGAACTTTTAAATAGCGCTCAGCTGTTGGAGGTACCAGACTGTGAAAGCAGTGATGATGTAAATATATTTTGGGGTAATAATAATGTTGTATTTTGAGAGTCCAGTGTGACGCTCTGACTGACGTGCTGAAAGGAAGGAGGAGAAAAGGCTTTTATGACGCTCAGCAGGAACCAAACTACATTTTCTAAAACTCAGAGCAGTTTATATATTGAATAAAGTCCCAGCTGGTCCCACTTACTGGGACACACTCTCTCTCTCTCTCTCTGTGTGTGTGTGTGTGTGTGTGTGTGTGTGTGTGTGTGTCTCAATGTTAAAAAAAAAAGTGTTTCAGTTGTTGAATAACAGCGTTTAGGCATTAAACTTGGCACCAGTCTCTCCCTCTCTTTCTCTCTCTACCCCTCTCTTTCTCTCTCTCTTTACCTCTCTCCCTCTCTTTCTCTCTCTTCCCCCCTCTTCCCCTCTCTTTCTCTCTCTCTCTTTCTCTATCTCTCTCTCTCTCTCCCTCTCTCTCTACCTCTCTACCTCCCTCTCTCTCTCTCTCTCTCTCTCTCTCTCTCTCTCTCTCTCTCTCTCTCTCTCTTTCTTTCTTTCTTTCTTTCTTTCTTTCTACCTCTCAGTCTCTCTTTCTACCTCTCCGCCTCTCTCTCTCTTTCTACCTCTCCGTCTCTCTCTCTCTCTCTCTCTTTCTCTCTTTCTTTCTTTCTTTCTTTCTTTCTACCTCTCAGTCTCTCTTTCTACCTCTCCACCTCTCTCTCTTTCTACCTCTCCGTCTCTCTCTCTTTCTACCTCTCCGTCTCTCTCTCTCTCGCTCTCTCTCTCTCGCTCTCTCTCTCTCTACCTGTCTGTCTGTCTCTCTCTCTCTCTCTCTCTCTCTCTCTCGCTCTCTCTCTCGCTCTCTCTCTCGCTCTCTCTCTCGCTCTCTCGCTCTCGCTCTCTCTCTCTCGCTCTCTCTCTCTCTACCTGTCTGTCTGTCTCTCTCTCTCTCTCTCTCTCTCTCTCTCTCTCTCTCTCTCTCTCTCTCTCTCTCTCTCTCTCTCTCTCTCTCTCTCTCTCTCTCTCTCTCTCTCTCTCTCTCTCTCTCTCTCTCTCTCTCTCTCTCTCTCTTCCCCCACCCCTCCAGCTCAGATTGAATTATGTAGTAATGTTTTAAAGACTGGTCTACTTTAAACCAGGTCCAGGCAGTGCGGTCATCTAATCAATTGATGTGATTAGTATTGATAGCTGCTCGCGCTCGCTCAGTTAAAGCTGCAGATTGTTTCTAGTGAAGATAAATCTAACATCTAACAGCTGCTGTGAATGTTTTCCTTCTGTCTGCAGTCGGCTTTAAATGTTTCACACAGGTTTATTAGTTTCTCAGTGTTGGAGGAGTTTTTATAAACAGATAAATAGTATAAGTAACAGTTTCATCTTAAATTGCACATTTTAAGTGTTTCCTACTGAATATTTAGAGGCTATATCTGACCCTCTAGAGCAGTGATGTCAAACTCATTTCACTATTACATAATAACCTATAAATAATATATAACTTAACTATAATAAAACATCTATTTACTTAAGAAAAATGTACATTATGTCTATTTTTTACTAGATTATTTTGCACAGAAGCTGCTAATTGACAACATTTTGCATATTTTTTAACCTATTAATGTTTTAAATGTGACCATAATACATAATATGTATTAATATATATAAGGGAAATACATTTTACCAGTTCATAAATGTTCTAAACAAACCATCGAAGAAAAAAAAAAAGGGTAAAGAAGTGATGATCCAAGTTTAACCAGTTCATTACTTTAGGAACATATTAAAGTTTCTTCAAATAACTGAACTATACATTAGCGGCACAAATCAGACTATTGTGAGCCGCCACACTGTATAATAAATGAGAGAAGCTGATGTTTAATCCCTCTGATATTAACTAATAGCTAATATATGATCATCATTATTAATATTGTGGTGTTGTTTCCTGCAGGAGCCCAAGTCGTCGTCCCAGCTGCTGGATGATTGGGGAATGGAAGACATCGACCACATCTTCACTGAGGAAGACTACCGCTCGCTGACCAACTACAAGGCCTTCAGCCAGTTCGTCAGGTAGACACACAACATTTTCTTCTGCTCAATATTAAAGTGGAGTTAATGACATATTTTAGATAAACTGGCCAAAAAATAATCTTTAACCAGTATATGTTGTAAATGATCACTCCATTTCTGTTTTAGACCTTTTTAGCCAATTATATGTATGGATATTATGGTCAATATACCTCATTTAACCTCATTTTTGAGTTAATGACAGTAGTGCTGGGGGTCAAAATTAACTTAAAACAGAGTCTTAAAATGTCTTAAGTTTAGTTTTTGATATTCAAAGGTCTAAGAAATGTATTGAAATGTCTGAAATGAAAGGAGTTAAGATGCTAAATTTTGATTTGAGTGTATTTATATTTGTTCAGTTTGTTAGTTATCATTATTATCATTATTTTCTGATTATTTTACACAAACCAACCCATCAACTTGTTAAATAAAGTAAAAAATAATCAGAAGTTGGAACTATAATGAAACTAATCATTAGTTACAGTCCTATAGAAATGACTTCAAATGAGCTCCATTTAACCCACTACAACAGTAATATCCTGCTTTTCTTTCTTCCTTTAAAAGATGCATTAAAAAGGTCTTAAAAGTCATTACATTTCTTCTTAAATGTATAAATATCCTGCTGAAAACTTCCTTTAATCACCAGAATGTGTTAAATATTCACTGAGCTCATGTTTTCTTTTTAAACATCTCTACTTCCTCCTCTCAGGCCGCTCATCGCAGCCAAGAACCCCAAGATCGCCGTGTCCAAGATGATGATGGTTCTGGGCGCTAAGTGGCGTGAGTTCAGCACTAACAACCCTCTGAGGGGCGCAGCGGCCGCCAACGCCGCCTTGGCAACCGCCAACGTCCCGGCCGCCGTCGACAACATGGTAGCAGAAGTCGTCCCGCCCCCCGCCGCCGCCCCCCCGCAGCCCCACCGGCACCCGTCGAGCCTCCACAGCCTCCTGCGCCGCCGCTCCGCAAGGCCAAGACCAAGGAGGGCAAAGGTACGGAGAGCGGGAAGGGTCATATTTAGTAACTTTGGTTTTTAGAATAGTTGAATAAATGTTGAATCTCTTGTGTTTTGTTTCGCTAAGGTCCCAACGCTCGCAAGAAGTCCAAAACTACGCCGAAACCACAAGAGAAGAAGAATAACGCCAAGACCAAGAAAGTGGCTCCTCTTAAAATCAAGCTGGGAGGTTTCAACAGCAAAAGGAAACGCTCATCGGTACGACCCGTCTCCTCTTTCTCCCACGTTCCTCAAACAGACACAGGAAAATGTTCTAAGGCTC
Source organism: Scomber colias (assembly GCA_021039105.1). NCBI lineage: Eukaryota > Metazoa > Chordata > Actinopteri > Scombriformes > Scombridae > Scomber > Scomber colias. Next base: position 6,726 of record JAJDFG010000480.1, read on the forward strand.
GTTTATGCTCAACGGACGTTTCAAACGATGTTACCGTCACTGCTCACATACTTCCATGCTTCCTTTACGTTGGCATGGATGTTAACCCTCCTGTTGTCCTCAAGTCAAGGAAGGATAGGAGGGAAGGATAGAAGGGAGGAAGGTAGGAGGGAGGGAGGAAAGAAGGAAGGGAAGGGAAGGACAGAAGAAAGGGAGGAGGGAAGGAAAGAAGGGAGGAGGGAAGGAGGGAAAAGAGGGAAGGAAAGAAGGACAGGAGGAGGGAAGGAAAGAAGGACAGGAGGAGGGAAGGACAGGAGGAGGGAAGGAAAGAAGGACAGGAGGAGGGAAGGAAAGAAGGACAGGAGGAGGGAAGGACAGGAGGAAGGAAGGAAAGAAGGACAGAGGAAAGAACAAAGGGAGGAAGGTAGGACAGAAGGAAGGAAGAAAGGGGAATGGAGGGAGGGAGGAAGGAAAGAAGGAACAGTCAAAACAGACAGGGTCAATTTGACCCAGGAGGACGACAGGAAGGTTAAAGTTTCTAACCAGCTCACACAACCTTTCCTCAAAAAGTTCCTCCATTGTTATTTCTTCTTCGTGTCTCACTAGAGCTACATATCGAGTAGCGACAGCAACACTGCCCCCCCCCATGGTTTCCGGTGGTACTGCTCCGTTTGGTCCGTAATTCCGTATTACATTGAAGTAAATGTGTTTCTGTGTGTGTGTGTGTGTGTGTGTGTGTATGTGTGCAGAGCGAGGAGGACGAGCCCGACGTGGACAGCGACTTCGAGGACGGAAGCATGAACAGCGTCTCCGTCTCCGAGGGATCCAACAGCCGCAGCAGCCGCAGCAAAAAGAAGCCGTCCAAGAGCAAACCCAAGAAGAAGAAAGGTACGTCTGTTTCTTTCTGCTCATTAAAGGACCACGTCACACTTTTTCTATTCTGGTTTAAAACAATAGCCAGGAGCCAAAATGAATGTTGAAACAGGTTTTTCTTGTTCATACTGACCTTTTTAGAAGATCCATTCATAATATAATTACCATGGAAGTGATGTTTAAAGGTTTAATCTGAAGCTAATATGAAGCTTCAGTGTCCAAATGAGTCAAATCTTCATCTATGGCTCTATGAAATCCGTTTTATTTTTTTCCAAATTCCGTTATTTCCGTTTTAATTTTGGTGAATCTTGTTTTTTTTACCTTTTACTCTTATTTTACTAACAATAACAACAGTTCACCTGACACATAGAAGTCCTTCAGGAACTGCTCGGCTCTGTACTGAGCGGTTAGTGTCCAGTTTTCCAAGTTTTTTTTTTGCCGATGAAGACAGAGCCGTGTTCAGCTGCTTCGCCATGCTTACATTGTTTCGAAGGGGGGGGGGGGGGGGGGGGGGCTCAGTGTGGGCTCGGGCATCTAGTTAGGATGCCTCCCGGACGCCTCCCTGGTGAGGTGTTCAGGGCCCGTCCCACCGGTAGGAGGACCCCGGGGAAGACCCAGGACACGCTGTCTTTCGGCTGGCCTGGGAACGACTCGGGAAACCCCGGGAAGAGCTGGACGAAGTGGCGGGGGAGAGGGAAGTCTGGGCTTCCCTGCTTAGGCTGCTGCCCCCGCGACCCGACCCCGGATAAAGCGGAAGAGGACGGGCTCAGTGTGAGGAGAGGGGGGCTCGTTGTGCCACCCAGATTAGCTTCCCTCCGTGCAGTTTTCCCCAGACATACGTTCCTCTTCCACACGAAAACAGCATTTCAGTCAAATTATGTCAAATTCCACGTTAAAGATATATTCCGTATATATCATAGGGCCCTACTATACTTCCACCGCAGCTCAACAGGAAACACTAAGAGGAGAATTTAATGCTATAAAGACTTTAAACGTGTCAGATATCACTTAATATGACTAACTCATACTGCTGAAGCTTCCCATAGTCCTCCATCACTTTACATTGAAAGCACCTTTGAAGCAGATCTTTTAATAGTCAGTATGAAGGAAAACATCTGTCACTGCTCATATCCTTAAGTGCTTAAAACAAATTCAATACATCAGGTTTTTGGGTTATCTGTGACTCCAGGTGGTTTTATTCTCTACCTGCTGACTCAGTCAGAAGCTCTACCTGTTGACAGATTGAAGATTACAGGTTAAGAGCTCAGTGTTGATGCAGGGGTAAAGCATTAAAAGCCTGTGGAAATGCACACACACACACACACACACACACACACACACACACGTATAGATGTATATTAATCACTGGGGCTGAGTCAGCAGAGTTTGATATATTTAGAAGGACATCTGGGTCCAGGTTGTCGCCCACTGATGCATCCTCCTTCTTCTGCTGCTGTCACAAGACCTGGAGTGAGCTGCACAGACGTCACAGATTGATTCAGATCAGCGGGTGAAAGAGGTCAACGAGCCTTTTTAGAAGAGACACACACACACACACACGCACGCACGCACGGGCAGCTTCAGTGTGGAAATCCCCTTTTTGTTGTTTAGTGTTTTGAGGAGTTTAGGTGAAAGGTTAGCAGGTTGTGGATACTTGAAGATGTTGTGACTGTTATCTTTAAAAGAGAGTCGTCTTCTTCTTCTTCAGCCTCTCATTGATTGGGGGCTTCTTCTTCTTCTTCTGTCGCTTTCTTCTTCGCCTCCTCCTCCCTTCTTCTTCTTCTTCTTCTTCTTCTTCAGCTCTCATTGATTGGAGGCTTCTTCTTCTGTCGTCTTCTTCTTCGCCTCCTCCTCCCTTCTTCTTCTTCTGTCTTCTTCTTCCGCCTCCTCCTCCCTTCTTCTTCTTCTTCTTCTTCTTCTTCTTCTTCTTCTTCTTCTTCTTCTTCTTCTTCTTCTTCTTCTTCTTCTTCTTCTTCTTCTTCTTCTTCTTCTTCTTCTTCTTCTTCTTCTTCTTCTTCTTCTTCTTCTTCTTCTTCTTCTTCTTCTTCTTCTTCTTCTTCTTCTTCTTCTTCTTCTTCTTCTTCTTCTTCTTCTTCTTCTTCTTCTTCTTCTTCTTCTTCTTCTTCTTCTTCTTCTTCTTCTTCTTCTTCTTCTTCCTCCTCTTCAGCCTCTCACTGATTGGAAACACTTAGATAACATCTGTCAGGTCATTATTGAGGTCGTTGGTTCGTTAGTGCTCCTTGCTTCTGGTTTGTAATGACAGATGTTTAGAGTCAGCTGAGGTCAACACAGACAGATGTGAGTGATTGGACAGTATTATAGCAGGTTGATAAGTGTAATTGTTGACTCTTATATTATATTGAGGGATGGTTTCTCTGGAATAACCTTTTTTAAAGCAGGATTTTCAGTATTCACACATGCAGCTATCCTCTTTTTTTGCTCATGAAATGGTAATACTTTAATAAATGGGGCAGTAATGTAACATTTTAACACTCCAGCTGCAACAGAAGAAGACACAGATACATTGATATCAGTGTTTATATGGGCCAATTACTGTTTTTAAAGATATATAGGCATTTTATGTATATTTAATCCTTGTGTTTATAACCAAATATGGGGGAAAAGTGGGTTCATGTACATATTATGTGTGTATAAGATCATCAGCCGATATATCGATGTCAGAATTTCTTTATTCCCTAATACTGGTATTTGATTTTCACGTTTTTTGGGGGGTTTTTTTGACAGGAAACAGGGGCGAGGGGGGGGGGGGGGTGACATGCAGCAAAGGACCTCCGATCGGGATTTGAACCGGGGTCTGCTGCGTATATGGCATGCACTCTCTAACCACTCGACCACCTGCACGCCCGATTTTCACGTTTTTTGAGACAAATCAACCATGAAAAGAATTAGCGAGACAACTTAAAACAATTCACGAACTCAAAATGCGTCATCGGGGGAGTTCTGTGGTTTGTTGTTCGCATCGCTCATTAAACTGTCTTCTCATCAGACGGATGTAAAACCCATGTTGTTGTTGTTCCTGTTGTGTTACTGCTTTCAATTCACAACAGCGTACCTGAATATTAGTGTTTAGAGGTTTCTGACTCGACTACACCTACTCCTGAGATGCACAGAGTAGGAAAACACACATACATATATATAGAAGCAGTTTATTAATATAGCAGCATGGTGTGGCAGGTTTAAATAGAGGCGACTGTTTAAACTGCTCTATTTGAATGTGTTTAATGAGCCGGATGAATGAAGACCTCAAGGCTCAGAACATGCTGGTCTAACAATAACCTGGTTCTATATACGACAAGCTGTTAGTGGAGCTTTCACCTGTTTGTGCTGAATCCATGATACAAGTTTCCTGAATCTAAATCCCTGCTTTCCTTCCCTCTTTCCTTCTTTCCTCCCTCTTTCTTTAATTTTTCTTTCATTCTTCGCCTCCTTCCCTCTTTCTTTGCTCCCTCCTCCTTCCATACTACTTTTCTCTTTTCCTCCCTCCCTCCTTCCTTTCTTCCTTCCTTCCTTCCTTCCTTCCTTCCTTCCTTCCTTCCTCCCTTCCTCCCTTCGTGCTTTCCTTTCTCACTTCCTTCCTTCCTTCCTTCCTCCCTTCCTCCTCCCTTCCTCCTCCCCTTCCTTCCTCCTCTCCCTACTTCCTTCCTCTTTTCCTCCCTTCCTTCTTTCCTTCCTCACTTCCTTCCTTCCTTACTCCTTTCCTTCCTTCATTCCTCCCTCACTCCTTACTCCTTCAGTCAGGTTTTTTTTTTTTAATGGTAGTTAAGTTTCACTGATATACGAGTCTGTGCATTCCTCACAGCGCTGAACTTGATGCACTGCATTGTTTTTCATGAGCGGGTCCTTCCTTCGTGTCGGGTGGACCAGTTTCTGTCTGAGTGTGTTGGGTGTGGCGCTTGAACTGAAATACTGAAATGATGATAATAATAATTAAAGCTGCAAGCAGCGATGAACGGGCCCTCGCCCCACCCCATGCATGTCGGTTTACAGATACAATAGGGCCATAATAATAATAATAATAATAATACTGAAACCCTCTTTAACAAACTAGACAACACCTTTTTAATGTTTTATCTAAGGCTGGGCGATTACAGCAAAAATCAAAATCACCTTTAATTGAACTTTTAACCTGGATTACAATTAATGAAGGATTATCTCCATCCTTGATGAACAGTTATGTATTTTCAGTTTCTTTAGTTTAGTATTTTCCACTGCTGCCGTCACACATGAGTAGAGAAGGGAGGAAGAAGGAAAGAAGGAGGGAAGGGAGGGAGGGAGGAAGGAAGGAACGAAAGAAAGAGAAGGAGGGAGGAAGGAAAGAAGGACAGAGGGAGGGAGGAAGGAAGGAACGAAAGAAAGAGAAGGAGGGAGGAAGGAAAGAAGGACAGAGGGAGGGAGGAAGGAAGGAACGAAAGAAAGAGAAGGAGGGAGGAAGGAAAGAAGGACAGAGGGAGGGAGGAAGGAAGGAACGAAAGAAAGAGAAGGAGGGAGGAAGGAAAGAAGGACGGAGGGAGGGAGGGAGGGAGGGAGGGAGGAAGGAAGGAAGGAACGAAAGAAAGAGAAGGAGGGAGGAAGGAAAGAAGGACAGAGGGAAGGAAGGAAGGAAGGAGGGAAGGAAAGGAGGGAGGAAGGACAGAAGGAAGAGAGGAAGGAATGAAAGAAAGGAGGAAGGAAGGAAGGAAAGGAAGGTAGGAGGGAGGGAGGGAGAAAGGAAAAGAGGATGGAAGGACAGAGGAAAGGAAATAAGGAGGGAGGAAGGGAGTAAAGAGAGGAAGGAATGAAAGAAGGAAGGAGGGAGGGAGGGAGGGAGGACAGAAGGAAGGGAGTAAAGAGAGAGGAAGGAACTAAATAGAGAAGGAGGGAGGAAGGAAGAAAGGAAAAGAAGGAAGGAAGCTGTGGTATAGCATCACATTAAGAACCTTTTTTTGTATTTGCATAATCTTAGAAATGTATTCATGAGGGGAAAGAATGAGTCAACGAGTGGGTTTCTCTTTCCTTCTGACAGAACAACATAAACACGCAGCAGAGGGTCATATACATGTTGCATCAATCATCAATCATGAATCATGAATCCTCAGTCAGGAGATAGAAGACTGTTGTTGTTGAGCTTGTTTTTGTTTCCACCCAGCAGCAGAGGAAGGGGACGGCTATGAGACGGACCACCAGGACTACTGTGAGGTGTGTCAGCAGGGCGGAGAGATCATCCTGTGTGATACTTGTCCCAGAGCGTACCACATGGTCTGCCTGGACCCCGACATGGAGAAGGCACCCGAGGGAACCTGGAGCTGTCCGCACTGCGTAAGTTCACTATTGATCCAGATGTTGAAGAAGCACCAACGCAGCTCCGTCACCTCATCTGGATGCAAAATATTTAGCAACTGATTTATTTTAAAGGAAAACTCTTCAGTGGCCCAGTTTCAATCTAGACCGAACTCTTTAACCCTCCTGTCGTCCTCCTGGGTCAAATTGACCCAATCTCTTTTGACTGTTCCTTCCTTCTTTCCTTCCTTCCTTCCTTCTTTCCTCCCTCTTTCTTTAATTTTTCTTTCATTCTTCGCCTCCTTCCCTCTTTCTTTGCTCCCTCCTCCTTCCATACTTCCTTCCTCTTTTCCTCCCGCCCTCCTTACTCATTTCCTTCCTTCCTTCCTTCCTTCCTTCCTTCCTTCCTTCCTTCCTTCCTTCCTTCCTCCTGCTTTCCTTCTTTCCTTCTTTCCTTCCTTCCTTCCTTCTTCCTCCTCCTTTCCTTCCTTCCTTCCTTCTCTCTTTACTTCCTTCCTCTTTTCCTCCCTCCCTCCTTATTCCTTTCCTTCCTTCCTCCTGTCCTTCCTTGACCTGAGGACAACAGGAGGGTTAATTTGATTTAATTTAAAGAGACCCAACATTCCCACATGAGCAAGCACTTGGCAGGCTTTAAAAGCAGGAAGAGACACTTACTCCATATCACCATATTATGATGTTTATATATGTATATATATTTAGCTGTGGATCATGCTACAGACATGCTTTGAGAAACTTGATCATCTGAGACAGCTGTGGCTCAGTAGGCAGATCAAGGTTTGTGTAAGTGTCCTCGAAGTCGCTCCCGTTGCTTAAACTAAAGATATCTCGCCACCATCAGTGTGTTTATGAGTTTGTGTGAATGAGAGCAAGAACTTTTAAAGAGCTTATTACACAGTTTTATGTCCTAAAACTTGAGATTTCACCACAATTGTAAGTGTTATAGACTTAAACAGGTTGTTATTGATACTCAAAAGATAATTTATCAATGGGGTATTCCTTCAAAATAAATGTAAGAGTAGAGAATAGTCCTTTACGGCAAGATTTCCTTCAAAATAATAGTTTCTGTCTTTAAAACTTGAGGTATCAACATAGGATTCAGCTTTAAGTGTTTAAATACAAGCTACTCACTTAAAAGGGGCAGTTACTGATACTCAAAAGATACTTTATCAATGGACTACTCCTTCAAAATAAGAGCAGAATAGTTTCATTTCAATAGAATCTGAGCTGCGTCTGTTTTTAAACAGGCTGGAAAGATGTGACTAATAATGATCATCAGACACGTTTAGAGGGGAAAAACAGCCCCTGATGTTTTTATGAGTGGGCAGTCGACGTGCACAAGCCTCCCACAATGCAATTCCCAAATATGACACATAAACAGTGAGTAGTGGTTTGATTGCATCATATTGCATCATTTCCTGCTAATATAAAACAACACTTTTATTTATATCGCAGCTTTAATACAAGTTAATATAGTTCAAAGTGATTCATAGTTAATTGAGAAGCTGATAATAAGATATATTTAGCAACAGCTGCTGCAAATATAACATTATAGATTTAGCAGTTTAGCAGAAGAAAGGCAGGAAGTAACCTTTAGCTCGTTGTCTCATTGGTCTGACACAGTTTATTTGTGCTGCTGCTGCTGATGTGGAAAAATAAAAACATCATCATGAGTACACCTGTGATGATTTACAGCCTCGAAAAACCAGTTCTAACAACCAGCCGCCCAGACCAACGTCAGAAATCAAATATGCTTTTATAGTGGCGGGGTGGAGCGAAAAGCCGGCTGGTTGTTATTCTGATATTTATTTTATTTATAGGGCCCTTTCAAAACAAAACTCAAATACGCTTTTACAGAATTAAAGCTGAATTAAAACAATAAAAGCATTACAGGATAAATGAAAACACAATCATTTAATCCACATTAGATTAAATTAGTGGATTATTTTTATTATTATTATTATTATTATTATTATTTAAGAGAAAGGAAGAGAGGAAGGAAGGGAGGGAGGGAGGGAGGGAGGAAGGAAGCAAGGAAGGGAGGAAGGGAGGGAGGAAAAGAGGAGGGAAGTATGGAAGGAGGAGGGAGCAAAGAAAGAGGGAAGGAGGCGAAGAATGAAAGAAAAATTAAAGAGGGAGGAAGGAAGGGAGGAAGGAAGGAAGGTAGGAAAGAAAGAAGGAACAGTCAAAAGAGATGGGGTCAATTTGACCCGGGAGGACGACAGGAAGGTTACATTTTCACTTGCAAATTCCACAATAAAAGCTCAATACTTGACATCTGTGTATTGACATAATATTGCCATGGAAACGGATACTATGCTGCATCGATTGTTTTCCCCCCCTAATAAGGATCATAGAGGAAACCCAAATGTAGGAAAGTAGGATGAAGTATAAACAGTATGTAGAGTAGATTTAAAGGCACAGCTCTTATTTTGAAATCCTATTAAACAAACACAAATTCAAGCAAGCTCATTTATCTAAAATACCCAATTCTCCCCCCCCCCCTTCTGTTTCCAGGAGAAGGAGGGCATCCAGTGGGAGGCCAGAGAGGAAGGCTCCGAAGGCGAGGAAGACAACGGTGAGGTGGGCGAGATGGAGGAAGACGACCACCACATGGAGTTCTGCAGGGTCTGTAAAGACGGAGGCGAGCTGCTCTGCTGCGACTCGTGCCCGTCGTCCTATCACATCCACTGCCTCAACCCGCCCCTCCCCGAAATCCCCAACGGAGAGTGGATCTGCCCCCGCTGCCTGGTGAGGAGACGCGTCACGTAGAGCCGCTCGGGTTCTTTATTGATTCAGTGGTTGGAAGAAGGTTTATTATGGATTAACCAGAGAAGCTTCACCTTCATGTCGTCTTCTCGGGTCAAATTGACCCCGTCTGTTTTGACTGTTCCTTCTTTCCTTCCTTCCTTCTCTCTCTCTCTCTTTCTTCCCTTCCTTCATCCCCCCTTCTTCCATCCTTCCCTCCTTTCCTTCCTCCCTCCCTCCCACCTTCTCTTTCTTTCCTCCCCATTACCTTCCTCCATCCTTCCTTCCTCCCTCCTTTCCTTCCTTCTTTCCTTCCTTCCTTCTCTCTCTCTTTCTTCCCTTCCTTCATCCTCTTTCCTTCCTTCCTTCCTCATTTCCTTCCGTCCTTCCTCCCTTCTACCTTCCTTCCTTCTTTACTCCGTCCTTCCTCCCTCCTTTCCTTCCTTCCTTCCTTCCTTCCTTCCTTCCTACCTTGGCACACATCACCAACACTCTTGATCTCTCTCATTATAAATAAATGAAATGAGCCTGATGTAGAATTTCAGAGAGTCAGATTCTGGTAAGAAATGAACAGATGTTATAACAGATGTTTCTTTTCTCTCCTCTTCCTCCCTCCAGTGCCCCCCCATGAAGGGAAAGGTCCAGAAGATCCTGACCTGGCAGTGGGGCGAACCTCCTCCTCCTACACCTGTCCCTCGCCCTCCAGACCTCCCGGCCGACGCCCCCGACCCCGCCCCGCTGGCAGGGCGGCCTGAGAGGGAGTTCTTCGCTAAATGGTCCAACATGTCGTACTGGCACTGCTCCTGGGTCACTGAGCTGCAGGTTCGTCATAAAAAACAACCAAGAAAAACTGCTGTGTCGACACTTTTTCTTCAAGTTTCCTCTCTAACTTCTCCTCCTCCTCCTCCTCCTCAGCTGGAGCTCCACTGTCAGGTGATGTTCAGGAACTACCAGAGGAAGAACGACATGGACGAGCCGCCGCCCATCGACTTCGGCGACGGAGACGAGGACAAGAGTGTGAAGAGGAAGAACAAAGACCCCATGTACGCAGAGCTGGAGGAGAAATACCTCCGCTTTGGGATCAAGATGGAGTGGCTCATGATCCACCGCATCATCAATCACAGGTCAGTACACGCACGCACACACACACACACACACACACACACACACACACACACACACACACACACACACACACACACAAATATACACACACACACAAATATACACACACACACCTTTTAAAATGACAAGACATCAGTTGTGTTTACTTAACCCTCCTGGTGTCCTTGAGTTGAGGATGGAAGAAGGTAGGAATAAATGAAGGTAGGAAAGGAGGAAAGGAAAGACGGAAGGAAGGTAGGAGGGAGGTAGAAAGGAAGGAAGAAATGAAGGTAGGAAAGGAGGAAAGGAAAGACGGAAGGAAGGTAGGAGGGAGGTAGAAAGGAAGGAAGAAATGAAGGTAGGAAAGGAGGAAAGGAAGGAAGGAGGAAAGAAGGAAGGGAGGAATGACAGAAGGAGGGAGGGAGGAAGGACAGACAGAAGGAAGGAGGGAGGGAGAAGGGAAAAGAGGAAGGAAGGAAGGTAGGGGGGAGGAAAGAAGGAAGGGAGGAAAGACAGAGAAGGAGGGAGGGAGGAAGGACAGGCGTTTTCTTAAAAAACAACTTAAATGCCAAATCAAGTATGAAAACAGTTTCCAAGTAACTTCCTGTCAACAGACTAATAGCTGCAGCTGTAGTTTCATAATGAACTCATCATGTTTTTGCTCTTGTGTTGCAGCGTGGACAGAAAGAACAACGTCCACTACCTGATCAAGTGGAGAGAGCTGGCGTACGATCAGGCCACCTGGGAAGCTGAAGACATGGACGTCCCCGAGTTCGACATCTATAAGATCCAGTACTGGAACCACAGGTGGGATAGAAACATATAATAAGATATAATAAGATATAAAGATATAATAAGATGGAGTAGAAACACATTTATATCTATAAGCACCATCAAACTCACATCTGCTTCATGAACTCCTGCAGAGAGCTGATGATGGGAGAGGAGGGGAGACCCGGGAAGAAGATCAAGGTCAAAGGTCGAGTGAAGCGGCCCGACAGACCTCCAGAGAATCCCGTGGTCGACGTAAGTTCACAGATATTTAAATACGTCACTGGTTTAACAGCTGCAGTGATTAGTCGATTAGTTTAGGTGATTAATTAATGAGTTGAGGCAGATTATTTGTCGAGTTTCAGATTCTCAGATTGAAGAATTTGCTGCTTTTTCTTTTCTTTATAGTAAAATGCAGAACATATAATAATATTATTTAGGTTCTGTAGAGTTCTGACAAAATGATTGACGTCACATTGACCTTTAACAAAAACCAGTGACTGGAGCTTTTCACTGGACTAAACCAGAGTGAGGATTATTCCCTTGATTCATTTTCTGGTCTTTCAAATGTAAATAGTAGGAAGTAATAGTTATAATTTTAAACAGCTAAAGGTGAAAAGATCAAACAGCAATCCATTACCCAACAATATTCAGTTTACTGTCATCTATAAGAAAGAAAAGATCAAATGATCACGTTTTAAGAAGCAGGAAACAGATTTTATTTTCTTTTTAAGATGAATTTATGATCAGATAAATTTTCTAGCAGTCTATTTAATCAGTTTATTGTTCCAGGTTTAGATTAAACTGTGCAAAACGATCCTGTGAAAACTACATTTAGAGTTTCATGTGACGCTGATATTCTGTTTTAAACACAAATAAAACACATTTCTGTTAGATTTCATGTTCTTCAGTTGCTGAAAAACTGATTAATTTACACAAAAATCACATTGAGAGTGAAATCAGATAAACGTAAAGTGCAGATTATAGCTTTTCCTTCTGTATCTGTCAATTAAATAACTATAATCTATCATATATCTATATTTAAAGCTCAATATTAACAGTATTTTGTCTATTTCCTCTTATTATTGCTTATGTTGACATTTTAATTCCTTTTTCCTTTTTTTAAATTAAACATGATTTATCTTCATGTAACTCTTAATTTATTTATACTTTATAAACGTCTTTTCTTTTTTTTTTGTTCCTCAGCCGACCATCAAGTTCGAGCGTCAGCCGGAGTACCTGGACAGCACGGGGGGCACGCTGCACCCCTACCAGCTGGAGGGTCTGAACTGGCTCCGCTTCTCCTGGGCTCAAGGTACCGACACCATCCTGGCCGACGAGATGGGTCTGGGCAAGACCGTGCAGACCGCCGTCTTCCTCTACTCGCTCTATAAAGAGGTGAGTCACATTATTTTATATTTTAATATTTTAGATTTTCTTCTTTTAAACCCATTTTTTTTGGAATCAAGTTCATATTTCTCCTCATCTTCATTTAATTTATCCATATTTTCTATTAAAAGCTCATTAATGAAACATGTTTGTCAGCATTTTTTGGGCTCAGCTGTAGAGGTTGAGTCATGCTGTGTGTGTGTGTGTGTGTGTGTGTGTGTGTGTGTGTGTGTGTGTGTGTGTGTGTGTGTGTGTGTGTGTGTGTGTGTGTGTGTGTGTGTGTGTGTGTGTGTGTGTGTGTGTGTGTGTGTGTGTGTGTGTGACGCTGCAGCTGTCCATAGATAGCTGTCGTCCTATTGGCCGGCAGCCATCCAGCCATTTTGTATAAGTCAGGTGAAATCTGACGACATTAAGTTGGATCTTAAACAGTAAACAGTGTCAGTGGTCACGTGTAGTAGGCTGCTGCCACCTACAGGCGGGAGGCCAGAATGCACTTCCTGTTAGAGCAGCAGGAGATCACATGACTTCAAAATGAATAGAAAAGTGTTTGGATTGTCTTTTTAATCATCAAAACTAGTTTCAAAGCTGAATTTACTCATTTATTATTTATATTTTCTTTATTGAAACCAACCAATAAAGGACTTTTACTTTGAAGGATCAGTTTATTTAACCCTCACATGCTGTTCAGGCTCTAATTTGACCCAGTTTTACATCTGAAACATGTAAAAACACCTGATCCACATTTTATTATAGCCATACTAAGACTAACATCTAATTTTTGAAAGAGTTTTATTTTTTAAACCTGTTTCCTGTCATTTTATGTATCAAATTTCTAGTTCACATCAGTTTTATTTGAGTTGAAGTTAAACATCTCCTTACTTATTATTTATTGTTCTTTATTCTGTCTATTGATGCTCTTCTATTTTATTTTTTTGGGTCTTATAAAGGAATATCTTATCTTATTTTATCTTCCTTCCAACAGTGATTATTTCAACATACTGACCTCATCCTCATTCCTCCTCCTCTCTCTCCTCTTCCTCCTCCTTCAGGGTCACTCCAAGGGTCCGTTCCTGGTCAGCGCTCCTCTCTCCACCATCATTAACTGGGAGCGAGAGTTTGAGATGTGGGCGCCCGACATGTACGTGGTGACGTACGTCGGAGACAAAGACAGCAGAGCCGTCATCCGAGAGAACGAGTTCTCCTTCGAGGACAACGCCATCCGAGGAGGGAAGAAGGCGTCCAGGATGAAGGTGAGAGACGATGTTCAAATCTGAATGAGTTGATGAATGATTGAAGATTTTTAGGATTGAGTTTTAAGTTCCTGTTTGATTTCTAACAAACAGAAAGACTCATCGATTAAGTTCCACGTGCTGCTGACTTCCTACGAGCTGATCACCATCGACATGGCCATCCTCGGCTCCATAGACTGGGCCTGTCTGGTGGTGGACGAGGCCCACAGGCTGAAAAACAACCAGTCCAAGGTAGGCGCGCACACACGCACACGCACACGCACTTTATCCAAGAAGATCAGCATGAATCCTTCTTTTAAATCACGGCTGGAGACTTTTCTGCTTTTTATTAAATTCATTGAAATTAAATGAATTATGAAACAAACAAATAAAACCCAGAAGTTTCAGTTTTGGAGCTTTTATTCAAATCACATGATATTTTATGAGGCTGCACAGTTATTATTTAAATGCAAATATTCAACTTTCCTTTTTTCCTACCTACTTTAAGGACGTGTTTTCCATGTTGATGTAAAATATTAAACTTACCACATCACATTTATTCTCCTTCAGCTGATCTTACTGAGGTCAAGAATCTGCTTTTAAAGCTTTATTATGTGAATCATTTACTGTCTTGTTATAGCTGAGAAAACAGCTGGAGTAAAACAGTTGTTAACCTGCTGCTCTCTCTCTCTGTCTCTCCCTCTCTCTCTCTCTCTCTGTTTGTTTGTTGTAGTTTTTCCGGGTGCTGAATAATTACCCCCTGCAGCACAAACTGCTGCTGACTGGAACGCCTCTGCAGAACAACCTGGAGGAGCTTTTCCACCTGCTCAACTTCCTCACGCCGGAGAGATTCAGGTGAGCTCTCCACATGTTTCCTTATAGAGAGAATTTATTTAAAGGAAACAAGGAGCCAGTATCTCACCTCTCCTCTCCTCTCCTCTCCGTCCTCCTGCAGTAACCTCGAAGGTTTCCTGGAGGAGTTCGCCGACATCGCCAAGGAGGACCAGATCAAGAAGCTGCACGACATGCTCGGTCCTCACATGCTCAGGAGGCTGAAGGCCGACGTCTTCAAACACATGCCCTCAAAGACGGAGCTCATCGTCAGAGTGGAGCTCAGCCCCATGCAGAAGTGAGTCAAGAGGAAGAAAAGAAAATGATTTAAAAGTAAAAGCTGGAATGCTGCAGGTAAAATAGAGTAAATGTGTGTTTCTTCTCCTCGCAGGAAGTACTACAAATTCATCCTGACGAAAAACTTTGAGGCTCTGAACACCAAAGGAGGAGGAAACCAGGTTTCTCTGCTCAACGTCGTCATGGACCTCAAGAAATGCTGCAACCACCCCTACCTCTTCCCCGCGGCTGCTATGGTACGACCCCGAACACCTGGGAGTTTAAATTATATATTTATAGGTTGGATTAAATTGTGCAGAAATAGAGATACAGACTCATAGATTAAAGTTTATAGTGATGAAGAAACAGGTGACAGGAAGTAGAAGAAAGTAGTAGGCATGGGCCGGTATGAGATTCTGGTGGTATGATAACCAAAAAGAACAAATATCAGGGTTTCATGGTGATGGAGGTATTGTGATTACAGCTCTAAAATGTTCCTAAAAGGAAGAAAAATAAAGACAGACATGTTAATTTAACCTGAATCTGTAATGACAGTGTGAGGGGTCGTGATACTCTACGCTGCAGCTGCACCACCTGACGGATTTCTGACCAGCACTTCCTGTCTTTGACCAGCACTTCCTGTCTTTGACCAGACTAATAACAGCTCATACCTCAGGAACGCTATGACAGAACATTTGGCGGTTTCGGTTATCGTGACTTTTGAACACGGTTATCATCCCATGCCTAGAAAGTAGTGTAAATGTATTTATTTATTAGAAAATTCACTTGTTTCCATGCAGCTAAATTAATACAATTAGATAGATACTGTAGTCATCTCCTTGAGGAAATTCAGGTATCCAATAACTCTTACAGACACATGCATACCTGCCTTTGAAGTTAAACAAAGGTAAAACATAAGAGCAGATTAAAAAGCAACCTAAAAACTGTGATACAATGAAGAGGATGAAACATGTTGATTATGCATGGAAAAAAAATCCCGTCATATACCGTGAAACCGCTTTTATTTTGAAAAATACCGTGATATATATTTTTGGTCATACCGCCCAGCACTACACGTTGTCCAGTATTTTCCAGTATTGCACCTGTGACTTTCTAATGATTTTATTGTTGTAAACCATAAAATTGACTTAAAAGTTATACATTTTCAGGCTTTAACTGGAGAGATAAAATCAAGGTCGATTCGTCTTTTTAACCTCAGTTTCAACATTATAGTCTTTTCTTATTTCACATTTATACAGAAAGGCTTTTCCTGCCCTCGAGCTACAGTCTGCACTTATTAATTTATAACTTTGTAGTTGGACTCTGAGTGACTTTATGTCTTGTTGCTTGTTGTTTTGCCTTTTTTATTCTTCTTTATAAAGTTAATTTTAAGGATCATTTCTTCTAATTTTACTTATTTTTTTGGTTCAGTTCTTTGCCGAATTATTTTTTTTTTTTTAGATTTTCCCAAACTTGAATGTTTTGTTTTATTTTGGTAACTCCTACAACAGGAAGCTCCAAAGATGCCCAACGGGATGTACGACGGTCAGTCTCTCACAAAGTCTGCCGGGAAACTGATGTTGCTGCAGAAGATGATGAGGAAGCTGAAGGACGGAGGACACAGGGTGCTCATCTTCTCTCAGGTGAGTCGACTCTTAAAAACACTTTAACATCTTCCAGTCTGATGATCCTTCTCTGTGAGTGTCAGATAGCTCCGTTTCTCTCATGTCCTGCTTATTCTCCTTTTTCGGGCATTTAG
This sequence comes from Scomber colias, assembly GCA_021039105.1. Lineage (NCBI taxonomy): Eukaryota > Metazoa > Chordata > Actinopteri > Scombriformes > Scombridae > Scomber > Scomber colias. The sequence continues at coordinate 22,980 of JAJDFG010000480.1, forward strand.
GATCAGATGATGAGTTAATCTGGATAAAAGTATCATCAACAAGTCAAAAAACTGGAGTTGGAAGGAAGGGAGGAAGGGAGGGAGGGAGGGAGGGAAGCAAGCAAAGGAGTAAGGAAGGAGGGAGGAAGGAAGGAGAGAAGGAAGGAAAGGAGGAAGGAGGGAGGAAGGAAGGAAGGAAAGGAGTAAGGAGGGAGGAAGGAAGGAAAGGAGTAAAGAGGGATGAAGGAAAGAAGTAGGGAAGGTTCAGAGCTGAACTGAACTGCTCTAAAGCTCTGAACTGGAGGAGGGGAAGAACGAAGGAAAAATTAAAGGAAGAGGGAGGGAGGGAGGAAGGAAGGAAGGAAAGAAGGAACCCGGGAGGACAACAGGAGGGTTAATGTGTCGCTGCAGCTCAGTGTGAATCTGCTTCTTGTTTCATTTCCCCTGAAGAAGTTAAACATGATGCAAAAGAAGACTCTTATTTTGTAGATTTATTATTGGCCTGATCCTGTAGCTGCTTCAGTGAGGTTGAAATCTATCAGATAAAGTTGACATTAATCACATCCATGCCTCCTTCTTAAACTTTAACGACGTGTCTCTTATGTTTTTACTTTAGATGACCAAGATGTTGGACCTGCTGGAGGACTTCCTGGAGAACGAAGGCTACAAGTACGAGAGGATTGACGGAGGAATCACAGGAGGGATGAGACAGGAAGCTATCGACCGATTCAACGGTGAGACAGAACAAACTAAACCTCCACTTTTAGTCTAACTTTCTCTCTTTCTACTTTTCTGTACTTTTGTTTTATATTCATTATAATTGGGTCCTTTTATTTTATATAGTATGTTTTAATGTTTCCAATTCTTACTGTTAAAGTTAGTTTTTATATAAAGCACACTGAGTTACTCCTGTGTATGAAATGCATTTATAGAAATAAAGCTACCTATTTACTCCTACTTTTAAATTTAATACTCTTATACAGGCAACGTTTCCTGGTGGAGATAGAGCTCATAAAATCCAAAATATACCAAATACTTTAAAATTATTTGGGGGAAATGTTTACTTAGGTGCAAAATGAGATAACTAATAACATAAAAGTAAATAAAAATAATAATTAATATCTCATTTTCCACTCCTGCCTGTTTAATGGTGCCAATTCTCTATAAATAATAATAAAAATGTTCCCTCTCTGTAGCTCCGGGCGCTCAGCAGTTTGCCTTCCTGCTGTCGACGAGGGCCGGAGGTTTAGGTATCAACCTCGCCACCGCTGACACCGTCATCATCTACGACTCTGACTGGAATCCTCACAACGACATCCAGGTATGACCACGAATTTAGCTTTTTTCTTTTCTCCTGCAGATTTGAGTTTGAACTCGTCTTTAACTCTTCCTCCTCCTCTTCTTCTTCCTCTTCTTCTTCTTCTTCTTCTTCTTCTTCTGTCGTCAGGCCTTCAGCAGAGCTCATCGTATCGGTCAGAACAGGAAGGTGATGATCTACCGCTTCGTCACCAAAGCTTCGGTGGAGGAGAGGATCACTCAGGTCGCCAAGAAGAAGATGATGCTGACTCACTTGGTGGTCCGACCCGGTCTCGGCTCAAAGACCGGCTCCATGTCCAAACAGGAACTGGACGACATCCTCAAGTTCGGAACGGAGCAGCTGTTCAAGGACGAGTTGATGGGAGACATGAAAGGTGTTTTTAAAATCAGAAGATCAAACTCGTCTTTGTTTAAGGGAACAACGCAGAACAATATGATCTGATGTGGGATCAGTAAAAAGAAGGAGGGAGGGAGGGAAGGAAGGAAGGAAGGGAAAAGGGGGGGTGGAAAGATGGATGAAAGGAAGGAAAGGTGGAAGGAAGGAAGGAGAGATGGAAGGAAACGAAGACAGGAAAGAAGGAAAGCTGGAAGGAAGGAAAAGAAGCCAGGAAGGAAAGATTGATGGAAGGAAGGAAAAGAAGACATGAAAGTTTGATGGAAGGAAGGAAAAGAAGCCAGGAAGGAAAGGTGGAAGAAAGGAAGTAAACATAGAAAGAAGGAAAAGATGATGGGATGGGAAGAGGAAGGAAAGAAGGAAGTAAAAGAAGACAGGAAGGGGCCAGATTGGACCCCTCGGTGGGCCGGTTCTGGCCCACAGGCCTCATGTTTGACATCCCTGTTTTAGATGTTTTAAAATGAGAAGATGATGATGATGATGAAGATGATGATGCTGCTGTTATATATTTATATTAATTCTATGTGCTGTTGTTGTTGATGCTCAGGCGCTCAGAACAAAGAGGAAGACAGCAGCATCATTCACTATGACGACAAAGCCATCGACCGTCTGCTGGACAGGAACCAGGACGCCACCGACGACACGGAGCTGCAGAGCATGAACGAGTATCTGAGCTCCTTCAAGGTGGCTCAGTACGTGGTCAAAGACGAAGAGGAGGAGGTGAGGAAGATGAGGAGGAGGAAGAGGGGGGTCGTAGGGGAAATCTGACTTTTGTAATAATGAAGAAAAAAAAAACAATTGAACTTTAAAAGCAAATTTGCAAAGGTCTTAAGAAAAAATGCATTCAAATGTAATATATATCAGAATATATGCACAGGCCTTTTTGTTTTTTTAAACTGTATTGATGAAATAAGGTAGCAAACTAGCATTAACACAGATACATGGTGACCTAGCAGACATAGAAATACATGATGATAGACAGTTTGCTCAACTTTGATCATTTAAGAGCTGTAATGAAGATGTGTATTCGATGCATTTGCTCAAAAAATCCTCACTTATGGAGCAGTAACGGTAGATTTGAAGCTATAAATAAATAAAAAAATAGTGTTGAAAACCTGCAAAAGCACAAAATGCATTAAAATGGAAGCAAGAATAATAATAATGTTTTAAGTTGCAGTTAAAGCTCTGCAGTTTCTTCTTGCATCCTTTCCATCCTTTTTTGATTTTGAAGAAGATTTGACTGAGTGGAAAAGTGAAGTTTTAATATCACAGATTCTAAATAAAGTTATTAAAATGTGAGACTCATATAGGCGAGTTTATTACAGCTGTAACTGTGCAAAGGCCTCATTTAATACATGTGTCAAATATCACAGGTTTAGTGCAGTAAAGCTAAAACATCAGTGATAGAGTTTAGTATTTTATAAGAGCTATAGATAAAAAGCAGTACGTAACTTCTGGTCTGTTGGGCCTGCAGGAGGAGGAAGTGCAGCGTGAGATCATCAAGCAGGAGGAGAGCGTGGATCCAGACTACTGGGAGAAACTCCTGCGTCACCACTACGAGCAGCAGCAGGAAGATCTGGCCCGAAACCTCGGCAAAGGCAAACGTATCCGGAAACAGGTCAACTACAACGACGGCTCACAGGAGGACAGAGGTGAGGAAGTTCAGCCTCCTTTCAACTCAGTCATCTAGTGATTATCTGTATCTGTATCTAAGTCATAATTCACTTTTAATATCAGTGACAAAACACTAAACCTATAAAAAGACACAAGCAGCTTTATTTTCACACAATTAGAATTTAAAAAAACTTTATTTAAAACATCACCTTAATCATTAAAGACATGTAGACTTAGATTATTTACATTTCAGCAATATATAGTAGAAATAAATGTCAGGTAAGTGATTATTTATCACTAATAACATGTTAGACTTAGACTATTCAGTAATAATTCACATTTAATATCACATTAATATGCAAATACAGTCAAATACTCACATCTTACTTTTTTATATTTATAAGGAAAAACTCACATAAACAAAACATAAACAGCTCCTCACAAACTCTTTTAACTATTTACGCAGAATTAGTCATTTTAATAATTAAATATGAACATTTTTGAAGTTTATTTAGTTTGAACATGAGAATAAAAGCAGATATGACCACAAACATTCATGTTACTGAGTTCTTGCTGCTTTCCTTTTGATGTTTGTTATTGTGCTGTAGCTGCTTTTAGTCCACTCTGAGTTTTAGTATTTTAGTCGTAGGAGTTAAAAGCTGCCGACTTCATCACGTAGATTAAAAACCCAACCACCACATTCATTATAATTAACTGAAGCTGCTGCTGCACACTGATCACATTAAGCTGGCTGCTCATCTCTGTTTTTTTACACCACTCTGTTTTTTGTTTTTTTTTTCTCCTACATGCAGCTAAAAAGAAAGCAGGTAAAAACTACTCAGACCCATGTTTAAAAAAGACAAAAGATAAGTACAATCTGCCTTTAAAAATGATCCAAATAAATATCTCTCATCATTGTACCAGAAAGTAATGCAACACATCAGTACAATCCTCCTGAGTTTTTTTTTTTTTTCTTTTTTTTGTCATTGAATTAAATCAGTTTTTATATGTGAGATCTTGTAGTTAAAACAATCCAGTTAACCCTTTGTAGGTCAACATTGTGTATCTATAGCAACCATAGAACAACCTGTATCTATAGCGACCATAGAACAACCTGTATCTATAGCGACCATAGAACAACCTGTATCTATAGCAACCATAGAACCACCTGTATCTATAGCAACCATAGAACAACCTGTATCTATAGAACAACCTGTATCTATATAACAACCATAGAACAACCTGTATCTGTATAGCAACCATAGAACAACCTGTATCTATAGCAACCATAGAACAACCTGTATCTATAGCAACCATAGAACCACCTGTATCTATAGCAACCATAGAACAACCTGTATCTATAGAACAACCTGTATCTATAGAACAACCTGTATCTATAGAACAACCATAGAACAACCTGTATCTATATAGCAACCATAGAACAACCTGTCTCTATAGCGACCATAGAACACAACCTGTCTCTATAGCGACCATAGAACACAACCTGTCTCTATAGCGACCATAGAACACAATCTGATGGTCTGTCTGTGCATTACATACCTCATACAAGTGCTAAAGATTGACCTAAAAGTTAAATAGGTTCAATAGATTTAGTTTTTGAGCAGATATCATCTAGCAAACAGTTGATCAGACCTACAAAGGGTTAATAATTCAGCACCTGCTTTTTTTCCCCAAACGCTTCATAATCAAATCTTTGTCTTTTTGCAACTTTTAACCCAGCAACACTCGCTCAGCTTGTTAACATTAACATGTGATATTAACAGAATCACTGAGAGCTGAAAGCACACATGAAATGAACAGCACACATGTAGACAGGTTTTAGTATCGTTACAGTTTAAGTGGCAAAGGCTTCATTTTCTAAACTCTCCTCAGAACAACACAGCTTACACACAATCACATGCAACAAAGACACACTTAGTGTTAGCAGATAATATAAAAAATAAAACCTCTGCATGTATTTCAGGATTAATCAATCAATCATTAAAATCAATCAATCAATCACCAGGCTGATGTGTTTGTGTGAAAGAGGATGATTTATGTTTTAAAGCTGCACAAGTTTTATTAGTTTCTGTTGGTTTGGAGACAAATTAATGAGTGAATTTATGACACCTGCAGACGAGTTAAATAATCTAATTAATAGTCTTTCCTTCCTCCCCCTTCCCCTGTTTTTGTTTATCTCACAGCTGATTGGCAGGACGACCAGTCTGACGGCCAATCGGATTACTCTGTGGCGTCTGAGGAGGGAGACGAAGACTTTGACGAGCGAACAGAAGGTAAAAAAAAATAACATTAATGCTGCAAACATGTTTATATCATCTATACAAACATCCACTATGTACTGACTGATATTTTTAAACGTTATATTGTCATGAAAAGATGTTTAAGGGGCTATAAAGTCAGTAAACAGTAAAAACACCTAAAAATAAATAAATTATGAGCTCACATGTTGTTAGAAGCTGCAGGACGGAAGCATCTTAATGTTCATAAAAATAAAAATCTATCATCTGTTTAACCTCCACATCTGTTTCTTTCTGTTTCTTTCTCCTCTGCAGCGAACTCCCGCAGGCCGAACAGGAAGGGCCTGAGGAACGACAAAGACAAGCCGCTGCCCCCCCTGCTGGCCAGGGTGGGAGGCAACATCGAGGTGAGCAGCTCGCCCTCGTTGTGCTCTCTGTGTTTTAAAGCCGTTTTCTTTCTCAGCGTGTTTTTAAAGTCTAAATGTTTTTAATGTTTGCTCCTCTGCTGCCTCCCCAGGTGTTGGGTTTCAACTCTCGGCAGAGGAAGGCCTTCCTGAACGCAGTGATGCGTTATGGGATGCCTCCTCAGGATGCCTTCACCACCCAGTGGCTGGTCCGAGACCTGCGAGGGAAATCTGAGAAGGAGTTCAAGTAAGAAAAACAACCAAAAAAACAACCTTTAGACTTAGAAATAGAACATTTTAGGGTCTCAGCAGGTCTCTAAAAGCCTTTAAACAAAGTCATTTAACTGCTTTCAATCATTTTAATGTATTTTTTCATTAGCTGTAAGTCTGTTTAAATCATGTTTTTCTTTATTTTATTTATTAAACAACTGAAAAACAACCAAAAATCAACCTCAGACTTAGAAATAAAACATTTCAGATTGTCAGCAGCCTTAAAAAAGTATATAAACTCTTTCTTTCATTAGCTGTAATTCTGTTTAATTCATATTTAATCTTTTATTTTATGTATTGAACCTCTACTACTGATATTAGATGAATTAACCCTTTACTTCCTGTGTATTTCCTCTCCTTCCTTTCAGAGCGTACGTGTCTCTGTTCATGCGTCATCTCTGTGAACCCGGAGCCGACGGAGCCGAGACCTTCGCCGACGGCGTTCCCAGGGAAGGGTTGTCACGGCAACACGTACTCACCCGCATCGGCGTCATGTCGCTTATACGCAAGAAGGTAACGGACATATTTTGACTTTTTTTATTATGTGTGTGTGTGTGTGTGTGTGTGTGTGTGTGTGTGTGTGTGTGAAGAAAAGATTAGCTTAGACAAATGAGCTGTTTTTAAATAATCTGGCATCAACTTAAATTGATTAGTGATTTAATCGATAAGCTAAGGAGGAAGAAGGAAGGAAAGGAGGGAGGAAAGGAGGGAGGAAGGAAGCGAGGAAGAAGGAAGGAAAGGAGGGAGGAAGGAAGCGAGAAAAAGGAAAGAAGGAAGGGAGGAAGGGTGAAGGTAGGGGGGAGGAAAGAAAGAGGGAAGGAAGGATGGTGAGAGGGAGGGAGGGAAGGGGGAAAGGAAAAGAGGGAGGAAGGAAAGAAGGAGGGGTGAAGGTAGGGGGGAGGAAAGAAAGAGAGAGGGAAGGAAGGATGGTGAGAGGGAGGGAGGAAAGAAGGGAGGGAGGAAGGAAGGAAATAAGGAGGGGTGAAGGTAGGGGGGAGGGAAGAAAGAGAGAAGGAAAGATGGTGAGAGGGAGGGAGGGAGGAAAGAAGGAAGGAGGGAGGGAGGGAGAAAGGAAAAGAGGAAGGAAAGAAAGAAGGAGGGGTGAAGGTAGTTGATCAGTTTTAATAATCAATTCATAATTTATGTGTGTGTGTGTGTGTTCCAGGTTCAGGAGTTTGAGCATGTGAACGGTCAGTGGTCGATGCCGTGGATGGCCGAGCTGGAGGAGAACAAACGAGCCGCCGCCGCTCAGCCAGAGTCTCCAGGAAAAACCCCGTCGACTGGAACTCCTGCTGACACACAGCCGAACACCCCCGCACCAGGTAACCCCCCCACTACAGGTAAAACACACACACAACTACACACTCACACTCTCTCTCTCACACACACACTGTCATACACACTCTCACACACTCACACACACACACACACACACACTCTCACACAACTACACACACACACTCTCACACACATACACAGAACTACACACACACACTCTCGCTACACACACTCACTTTCACACTCAGACACACTCACTCACTCAAACACACTCTCTCACACACTCTCTCTCACACACTCTCTCTCACACACTCTCTCTCACACACTCTCTCTCACACACTCTCTCTCACACACTCTCTCTCACACACTCTCTCTCACACACTCTCTCTCACACACTCTCTCTCACACTCTCTCTCACACACTCTCTCTCACACACTCTCTCTCACACTCTCTCTCACACTCTCTCTCACACACTCTCTCACACACTCTCACACACTCTCTCACACACACTCTCTCACACACTCTCTCACACACTCTCTCTCACTCTCTCTCACACACTCACATTCAAACACACTCAAACACTCACATTCACACACTCTCACACACTCTCTCTCACACTCTCTCACACACTCTCTCTCACACTCTCACACACTCTCTCACACACTCACATTCAAACACACTCACACACTCACATTCAAACACTCTCACACACTCTCTCACACACTCTCTCTCACACTCTCTCACACACTCACATTCAAACACACTCACACACTCACACACTCACATTCAAACACACTCTCACACACTCTCTCACACACTCTCTCACACACTCTCTCTCACACACTCACATTCAAACACACATCAATCACACACAAACACACACACGCACGCTCACACACTACTCAGCCTACAGATCATTATAGTAACTCTCTTGGCTGAACATGAACGAGCCTCTCTGGTTAAAACATCCTGCATGAGTTCATAAAGTTAACATTAAAAACTTTATAATAAATCTCTATTTCTTTGTTTCTGTAGTCGACGACTCCACGAAGACCGAGGACGCGGAGAAGGAGGTGAAGAAAGAAGGAGACGCAGAAAAGAACGGCAAAGACTCCACGAAGACCAGCAGCAGCAGCAGCAGCGAGGTGAAGACACGATGCATTCACACGACTCTAATCTGTGTGGGATCTTTGAGTTCTTTTGTGTAACCAATCCCAAACTTCCTGTCAGGTGATCGCGATCCCAGACGACGACGAGAAGAGTCCGCCGGCCGAACCGGAGAAGCAACAACAAGAGGAGAAGAAGAACGGAGAGGAGCCGATGGAGACGGACAAACCGAGCAACGGAGAGGCAGCGGAGAGCACGAAGGAGAAGGAGGGAGGAGAGAAGGAGGAGGGAGAGAGCGAGAAGAAGAGCGCGGAGGGAGGAGAGGAGACAAAGTCACCAACAGAGGCAAAGACGGAGGGGTCAGAGGTCAAACCTGAAGACGCTGAAGTCAAAGGTACCAATATTAACCGTCCTGTTGTCCTCTAGTCAAGGAAGGGGAAGGAAAGGAGGGAGGAAGAAGGAAGGAAAGGAAAGGAAGAAGAGGGAAGGGAAGGAAAGGAAGAAGAGGGAAGGGAAGGAAAGGAGGAAGAAGGAAGGGAAGGAGGGAGGGAGGAAGTGAGGAAAAAAGGGAGGAAGAAAGGAAAGAAGGGAGGAAGGAAGCAAGGACAGGAAAGGAGGAAGGGAAGGAAGGAAGGTGAGAGGGAGGGAGGGAGGGAGGAAAGAAGGAAGGAGGGAGGGAGAAAAGAAAAGAGGAAAGAAGGAGGGGTGAAGGTAGGGGGGAGGAAGGAAGCGAGGACAGGAAAAGAAGGGAGGAAGGAAGCGAGGACAGGAAAGGAGGAAGGAAAGGGAAGGAAGGAAGGATGGTGAGAGGGAGGGAGGGAGGGAGGGAGGAAAGAAAAGAGGAAAGAAGGAGGGGTGAAGGTAGGGGGGAGGGAGGAAAGAAGGAAGGAAAAAAGAAAAGGGAATGAAGGAAGGAAAGAAAGAGAGAAGGAGGGAGGAAGGAAGGACAGACGGAAGGAAGGAAGGAAGGGGGAAAGAAAGAAGGAACAGTCAACAGACGGGGTCAATTTGACCCGGGAGAACGACAGTAGGGTTTAACTTTAAACTGCTTTTGTTTGTGTCGTCTTCTTCCTCAAGATTATAAAACTAGAATCTGAACTCAACCTGTAACTCTGATCTGTTGTTGTTGTTTTTTTGCAGCAGAAGAAAAGACAGAAAAGATGGACACCACACCTCCTGCAGACGAAAAGAAAGGTACACAACTTCTTTCTCTTTTCACTTAGAATAATTTTCTTCATGTTACATTAAACTAACGAGTGATTCAAAGTTACACAGAAAACATCTTCACACTTCCTGTTCTGACTCTTTCTAATCTTTTATTAAAGGACATGAATCAGCTGTTTTTGGTTTTAATCTCTCGTCGTTCAGCTGTTAACCATAGCTCCTCTTTCTTTCTTTCTTTCTTTCTTTCTTTCTTTCTTTCTTTCTTTCTCTCGCTGCAGATCTGAAGGAGGAGAAGGAGGCGGTGAAGCCGGAGGAGGCGACCAAACTGCAGAACGGAGACAGCAGCAAAGAAGGAACCAAGGAGGGAAGTAAAGAAGGAAGTAAAGAGGGAAGTAAAGAAGGAAACGCCTCGGCCACCGCCACTGCCACCGCCGCCACGGCAACAGCAGGAGGAGCCAGCGAGGAGAAGAAGAAGGCCAAGACCCGCTTCATGTTTAACATCGCTGACGGAGGATTCACAGGTAGACACACACACAGAAACACATACAGAAACACACACACACACACACATACAGAAACACACACATACAGAAACACACACACACACAGAAACACACACACACAGAAACACACACATACAGAAACGCATACAGAAACACACACATACAGAAACACACACATACAGAAACACACACATACAGAAACACACACATACAGAAACACACACATACAGAAACACACACATACAGAAACACACACATACAGAAACACACACATACAGAAACACACACATACAGAAACACACACATACAGAAACACTCACACATACAGAAACACACACATACAGAAACACACACACATACATATACAGAAACACACACACATACATATACAGAAACACACACACATACATATACAGAAACACATACATATACAGAAACACACACACATATACAGAAACACACACACATATACAGAAACACACACATATACAGAAACACACACACACACATACAGAAACACATACAGAAACACACACAGAGAAACGCACACACGGAGGAACATACACACACACACACACACACACAAACACACACAAACACACACAGACACACACACATCTGAAGCTTGTTTAACTTCTTTAATAACATCCCTCTCTTCTCTCTTTCTTTCTTTCTTTCTTTCTTTCTCTCCGTCAGAGCTTCACTCTTTGTGGCAGAACGAGGAGCGCGCCGCCACGGTTACCAAGAAAACCAATGAGATCTGGCACCGTCGCCATGACTACTGGCTGCTGGCCGGCATCATACAGTATCCTTTTCCCACTTTGTGACGGCATGATTGTTGTTTATCTGGTGACCTTTGACCCCCTGCTGGTCAAATGAATGAATGAATGAATGAATGAATGAATAAAAGAGAAGCAGCTGTTTTTCCCTTAACCGTCACTTCCTGTAGACACGGTTACGCTCGCTGGCAGGACATCCAGAACGACGTGAAGTTCGCCATCCTCAACGAGCCTTTCAAAGGAGAGATGAACCGAGGGAACTTCCTGGAAATCAAGAACAAGTTCCTCGCCAGAAGATTCAAGGTAAGGAAGAGGAAGAGGAAGGAAGAAGAAAGAGAGAGCGGAAATGAGTTTTAAATGTAAATCTGCAGCCTAAAAGCTTTTCTAGAGCAACACTGATCCATATTAAGAGTTTATATTTTTACTTCAGTGATATTAAAAGTATTTTCTCACACTGTTAACTTTTAAAATAATAATCAGTGATCAGCGTCTCGTCTCAGCAGGAAGTTAAAAACGTTAAATTAAGATGAAACGACTCTTCAGATGTCACACTGTGAGATCATTACAGTAACTGATGTTTAAAATCAAGCTGCGTTTCTACTCTGAGAAAGTGAAGATAAAGACTAGATATGATTTCTCTGACAGCTGGTATCAATAATGCTGCAGTTTGATCACCATGAAGAAGAAAAGAGAAGAATCTATATTTTTATACAAAATAAAAGCATAATATTGACTCTTCTATTAAATCAACTCTTTAAATACTTTACAATCCAGCCATGAGTCGACTTTATGGGACTCAAGTTATTACAGTGAGCACAAAAAACTCATTTTAAGTTTAACCCTCCTGTTGTCCTTAGAGGAAGGAAGGAAGGGAGGAAGGAAGGAAGGAAGGAAGGGAGGAAGGAAGGAAGGAAAGGAGTAAGGAGGGAGGAAGGAAGGAAGGAAGGAAGGAAAGGAGTAAGGAGGGAGGAAGGAAGGAAAGGATTAAGGACGGGGGAAGGAAGGAAAGGATTAAGGACGGGGGAAGGAAGGAAAGGATTAAGGAGGGAGGAAGGAAGGAAAGGATTAAGGAGGGAGGAAGGAAGGAAAGTAGTAAGGAGGAAGGGAGTAAGGAGGGAGGGAGGAAGGAAAGGAGTATGGAAGGAGGGGAAGAACGAAGGAAAATGTGGAAGAAATTAAAGCTCCTGAATGAACTGAGAAGAAGAAATGTTGGTTAATTGTTTCAGTACTTGAAATCAAGAGATGAGCTCAAGTGATGAAGAGTTAATCTGACAGAAACACTGACTCCTCTCTCTCTCCCTCTCTCTCTCTCCCTCTCCTCCAGCTGTTGGAGCAGGCGCTGGTCATCGAGGAGCAGCTGCGTCGCGCCGCCTACCTCAACATGTCGGAGGACCCCTCCCACCCCTCCATGGCCCTCAACACCCGCTTCAGCGAGGTGGAGTGTCTGGCCGAGTCCCACCAGCACCTCAGCAAGGAGTCCATGTCCGGGAACAAGCCGGCCAACGCCGTCCTGCACAAAGGTGAGACGGAGGGGCGGACAGATAGACGGACAGATAAAGTTATAATGAAGTTTATGTTTAAATGATCTTAGTTGGACAGTAAGATTGAAGGCTTCCTCTCATGTTTTAATAACCAGGCTGTAAAAGGTCAAAGATGGAAATGTTTTTAAATTATTACAATTACTAGATAGACAAACTATTCTCATTATCAATTAATCATTTCAAGTCTTTTTTTTTTCTTGGAAGAAATACTAAAACTCACTCACTCACCCATTTTTTCTAGTTTCTTCTACTAAAACAGTAATTTGACTATTTTTGGGTTTTGGGGCTTTTATGGCGTTTTTCCACTACACAGTTCCAGTACACCATCGCCTCCATGTCCTCCATTGTTTATGTGTTTGTGTCGCGTATAAAACAAAGTCACAGCAGTTTGGTGCAGCATTGCTATGACGAACCCACTCACGTTGAGTAGGGACCTTTGTTGTAATGGAAAAAGTTGTTCCTGGTGTCGAGCCGAGTCGTGCTGGAACTGTGTAGTGGAAAAACGCCATAAGTCAGGCCAAAACAAAACATTTTTGGGAGCCTGTAATTAACAGATTTGACCATTTTCTGCCATTTTTTAGACATAACTAATCAATTAATTGAGAAAATAACTGATATTAATCGATAATCAAAATTAAATTAAACTCTAACAATCAAACTAAACACTTAAAAACCTTAATAAACTTATTTATTCATTTATTTTACTACCACGAGTGCAAGAAAACATTAAATAACTGAACATTTTTATTACAAAGATGACCTAATATGACCTAATTTTTAATAAATGACAGTGGAAGTGCTCTTTAAGTTCCTGATAAAGTTCTAAAAGTAACAAAAACTGAACCTCCAACTTCCTATAAATCAGTTTTGATGCCCTTAACCTTCAGTAAGTTAAACATTTAAAACAACCTAAAGTAAACTTATTTATTTATTATTTATTTTATAAGTGCTGCTGTAGAAAGAAAACATTAAATAACTCAACATTTTTATTACAAAGGTGAGCTGCGTTTTAATTACTGTGAAATTAAAGTTTTATGTACAAAGATCTTTAACTACCTACCTTTCTGTTTTACACTGACGGGACAAAATAAATATAAACCTGAAGTAAAAGGAAAATATTAAGAAATAAAAGTAACAAAATATTAACTTAAAACTTTCCTATAAACCAGTTTTGACGTCTTTAACCTTCATTAAATGAATAAATCTGTATTTTTCTCTCAGTGCTGAAGCAGCTGGAGGAGCTGCTGAGTGACATGAAGGCAGATGTCACCCGCCTCCCGGCAACCATCGCCCGGATACCGCCGGTTGCCGTGCGACTCCAGATGTCCGAGAGGAACATCCTGAGCCGGCTGGCGAGCCGAGGACCCGAGACACAGACGCAGGCACAGACACAACAGGTACACACCTGGAACTACACACTAAAAACTACACAATGAGTCTATAAAGGATCTGATTATTGATTTTAACCTTCCTGATGTCCTCCCCGTCTGTTTTGACTATTCCTTCTTTCCTTCCTTCCTTCCGTCTGTCCTTCCTCCCTTCCTCTTTTCCTTTCTCCCTCCTCCTCTTTCCTTCCTTCCTCTCTTTCCTCCCTTCCTTCTTTCCTTCCTCCATCCCCCTTTCTTCCTTCCTTCTGTCCTTCCTTCCTTCCTCCCGCCCTCCTTTCTTTCCTCCCTCCCTCCTTCTCTCTTTCCTTCCTCTTTCCTGCATTCCTTCTTTCCTTCCTTCCTTCTGTCCTTCTTTTCCTTTCTCCTTCCTTCCCTCCTTCCTTCCTCCCTCCTTCTCTCTTTCCTTCTTCTCTTTCCTTTCCTTCTTCTATCCCCTTTCTTCCTTCCTCTTTTCCTTTCACCCTCCCTCCTTCCTTCCTTTCTTACTTCCTCCTTCCTTCCTTTCTTCCTCCTTCCTTCCTTCCTTCTTTCCTCCCTCCTTCCTACTTTCCTTCCTTACTTCTTTCCTCCGTCCTTTCCTTCCTTCTTCCTCCCTTCCTTCCTCCCTCCTTTCCTCCCGTCCTTCCTCCCTCCTTTCCTTTCTTCTTCCTCCCTTCCTTCCTTCTTCCCTCCTTTCCTTGACTTGAGGACAACAGGAGGTTTAATACGTGTATAAATTCTCACTAATGTGTTTTTTGTATCTTTCCTCGTCAGATGTCGCAGCAGTAGACTGAAACTCGGCTCTTTTACCTCGTAAACCAACCCCCCTGCCTCACCTCGACATTCCTGATTGGTGCACAGCAGACCGACGGACAGCGCACCCAAGCTTGAAGCCACGCCCAGTTCACTTTTTTTCTCCCACCCCTCCCCCACCACCTCCAAAACCCCCCCACCCCCCAAAAAAACAGACTTTACAGAGTTTTCTGGAGGGTCAAAACCCTTCCTCCCCCCCTCCCTCCCCCCAACCCCCCCAAGTTTGAGGCTGTGGACAGAAAAGCTTTTTTTTTTTTTTTCCTCCTTTTTTTCAATTTCTGTATTAATATTATTGATATAATGTTATTATGATGGTTTTTTTGGGACCTAAATAAAAAAATGTAATAAAGAAATTTTGTTCATTTGGTTGATTCACGTGAAAGGAAGATCACATCGGACCAATAAGATTAAATGTAAAAAAAAAAAAAATCAGATTAACAGTAGTTTTCTTAGCATCGCTCATCTACTTCTATTCTTTTTAGGGCTGTCAAACGATTAATTTTTTTAATTGAGATTAATCGCAGAATTTCCATAGTTAACCACAATTAATCGCGTTTTGAATAGCATGTTTAAAATCCTGTTATTTTCCATTTGAAGGCAGTTTTAAGCCCATAATGTAAAGCATTTCTTACCAGAGTGTCTTAACTGGGAATCAATCACGGCTCTGCTGCGACTCCCACACTCCAAAATGGTCCTTTGGTGGAGCTGAGGCTGGCTTGGCTGCACCTGGGTGTTTAGCGTGGAGGTGCTAACTCAAACTCCACGTACTCCGGTGGTAGTTAAACTCTGTTTGACACAGGTTGCGTTTTACTTTTGACTTGTCAACTGAAGCGTCTGGAAGTGTTTTAAAGTTAAACAAGCCGTTCAAAAGTCCAGTAGCTCTCTTACTTTCCATCAGCGCGGTAGGTTTACTGCAGGAGGCCACTTCAAAGCATAGCGCTACAGCTAGAGGAGCCGTCTACGGGGGAGTAGAAGGGACAAAAAGGCTTGCAACATTAAAATGAGATTAAAAAAAAAACACGTTATGGATTGCATTAATCTAATAGCGGTTAACGCGTTAACACTGACAGCCCTGATTCTTTTTTTTTTTTCTTCTTTTTTTTTTAGGGGCTTTTTGCCTTTATTTTAGAGGCAGAGAGGGGGGGAATGATACGCAGGATAGGACCGCTTGGTGCGGGATTCGAACCGGGGTCATCTGCAGGGAGGACTGTAGCCTCAACACATGGGGCGGGTGGTGCTCTACGCCACTACTTCTATTAATCTAAATTCAGGTGTAATTTTCCTTTTTTATTAGTTCATTCTGTATCTCGTTATTCCTTCATGGAAAACAAGTTAAAGGACCAGCAGTCAGGTTTTTCCTCTCTGTAATCATTCCTCCTGTTCATACTGACTATTAAAAGATCTCCTTCAAATGTGCTTTTAATGCAAAGTGATGGAAGACAAAATCCACAGTGTTTCCACACAGTCATTTAAAAGTTGATCTGAAGCTTCATATTAGCTTCAGATCAACTTTTAAATACATTTTCACACAGAAGGAGGACTGTGGATTTAGTCCTCCATCAGTTCCATTGTAAACATTATGAAGGATCTAATGGTCTGTATGAACAGGAGGAATCATTACAGCTTTAATGTTAATTTGGGCTCCTGACTGATGATTTAAAACAGACATTGTGAACGCTTTCTTTTTAAAGTATACTTTGTGGGGCTTTTTGCCTTTTATTGTACAGAGAGAGAGAGAGAGAGAGGAAACTGGAGGCAGAGAGGGGGGAGGGGGGGGGGGGGTGACACCGATTCGAACCGGGGTCGCCTACAATGAGGACTGTAGCCTCAACACATGGGGCGGCTGCTCTACCCACTGAGCTAAACACCGCCACGTGAACTCTTTCTTAGTTAAACAAATTTTGAGGTTTTAGAAGAGAGAAGGAGGTAAGGAAGGAAAGGAGGGAGGGAGGAAAGAAACAGGAGGTAAGGAAGGAAAGGAGGGAGGAAAGACAGAGAGAAGGGGGTAAGGAAGGAAAGGAGGGAGGGAGGAAATAAAGGGAGGAGGTAAGGAAGGAAAGAAGGGAGGAAAGAGAGAAGGAGGTAAGGAGGGAGGAAAGAAAGAAAGAAGGAAGGAAGGAAGGAAGGAAGGAACAGTCAAAACGGACGGTCAATTTGACCCGGGAGCACGACAGGAAGGTTAAAGCGAGTTTTAGAAGTCTTAATGAGGTGATTGAACTTTAACATCTCAGACATTCAATTAAAAAATATTTAGAGACAGATTTAAGTTATTTTCTAACAGCAGTATTAAATAAAAATGTGTAAATCAGAGCACAAACACTTATTTTCTGATGCAAACATGAATTTATTTGAAATCCTACACCACAATCAATCAGAACAACCTGTTATCTGTCAAAATGGAAAGTTCCTTAAAACCTTTAAATATGCAGCAACCCTGAATTATACTGAACATGATCCTCAACCTCACACTTACACAGTCTTAAATCTCTAAAATCATTTTTATTAGCTGTAATATCTACAGTCCACTGAGGGGGGACAAAAAATACCTGACCACCCTCACACACACACACACACACACACATACACACACAGAGAAAATATAATTTATACAGAGGAGTTACATTCAAGCAAAGAGACATTCAAACACGGCTGGAGAAAATAGGAAAATAAAGAATTGGTTCACGAGACGATAACTGTAATAACTCTCAATGATTACAGCTGCAATAACTCAAGAAAAGGAGGCTCAACAAACACAAAAACAGAAAGAAAAGAATATATATCTAAATTGTTCCTGTGGTTTTTACGCTAATTCAAACAGATGCAGTTCCGGTATTTGACCGCTAGATGGCAGCGTTCCTTCAGAATACACTGTACCAGTAGAGGGTGAATATGGGTAACGGTGGGACACTTTCTGCCTCATTTTTAAATATGATTCAAACATTTTACCCCCCACATGTTATACTTTTCTAAATAGCTTAAAATCTCTACTTTATTATACAGAAGAAAAAAGAAAGAAATATTAAACACAGGATAAGTTATTCTTCTTCAATCGCACGTTGATCACACAATCCAGGCAGATGTCACAGCCACAGAATATTTAAATTTTACTTATAATTTCTAATCCTAAATTAGTTCAGTGTTGATTTTTAGTAATGGAAGTATATACATAAGTAAAAATAAAAAAAATATTAAAATAAATGATTAATCTTTACCCATATTCACCCTACAATACAGTTTGATACAATACAATACAGAGAGAGTGGGGGAGCAGAAAGTACGAATCCATAAACTCTGGTTTGATATATATTATATTAATTAGTCAATTAATCATTATGTCATTTCATCTCTAGGAGGTTAATCTGGCCTTTAGAGTCATTTTAAGGTCAAGCAAATGTGTCCACGAGCAAAACTGGGTCACTAGATTTCAAACTTGCATCAAATACTCTTTGGGAAATTATGTGTTAAACCCCAAAAGGTGACGTTTGGTACACAGGAGAACATATAACAGAGCCTAAATGAAATTAATTTAAAGAAGGAAAATACTTTTATTGATCATTTAAACTGTCCTGATGCAGTAAACCCCACCCGCCCGGCACTCCCAGGTAGATACAAACAAACAAAACAAAACAAAATATATTCTAGTTGGTATTTGACTCAGGAAACCTGCCTGGAGAGGCGGAGCAGAGGCAAAGAGAGAGGAGGCACTGGAGCACATCGAAGAGACCATGCATGGAGGTTTGTTTCTGAGGAAGGCATCGGTGAGGAAGAAGAGGAAGAAGAGGAGGAGGATGAAGAGCGCTGAGGAGGAGAGGCTGGGTTTTTGGCTCGGAGTCTGTCCATCCCTGAAGACCAGCTCAGTAGAAGAAATACACTAAGAGAGAGTTTAGATTGTCTCAAAGCACTTTTTATGATGCATTTCATATATTCAGTGACGGCTTTAGAGAACATGGTTTAACTTCATGACTGCTCGTGATTGGTCTGCTGGTAAATGTTTAATTTACAGATGTGGCTCCGCTGAACAGAGGCAGAGGGTTTCTGGGAGGTTTCTGAGGGTTTTTGACCATCCAACAAGCTCTGAACATCCTGACACCTGAGCTTTAGTTTGGTATGCATTTTTAATTTCTTCTAGATATTTGGGATTGGTAAGACCTGATAAGTACAAAAACTACGTATTGTCTTTGAACAGGAAGTAGTTTTTTAATATAATATCCTAATATGAGGACAATGGGTTTTATTTTACTGTATAACAATTAATTCACTAGTGTATAAAACTGGTGTTTGTTTCCTTACATTTACAGCTTCTCTTTGCATAGATAATAGCCTACATTGAATACGCTTGTTTACTGCCTTTTTGGTAAGAGAGATTGTGAATGGAGGAGTTGAGCGATGAACCTGATGGTAAAGTCTTAATGTCCTCAAACAAGTACTTCCTGATTAGCAGTGTTGTAGCTTGTTGCTCTTTCTAAATACTTCATATCAAACTACAAACATTATTAGGCAACAAGTTTTAAGCATAAAATTTGATAAGGTTTTGTAGCTGGTCCACTTTTATCTGGGGATCAGCTGTTGATTGACTAAACCAAGATGCCTTCCATCTGGTTTTTATTCTGATTGATGTAATGTGCTTTTTCTGCCACTAGGTGGCACAAAAACCGTGTGTAGAAAGAGGACAACAGGTCAAAGTTCAGCAGAATGAAGTATAAGCTCCAGCAAACCCAAAAAGTAATGTCCCTATATGAGGACGCAGGGTTGCAGGACGTTAAAGTGACACCGACACCAACTGAGTACTTCATTCAATACCCATCATGTAAATAGAAGTATTGTTGTTTTATTGTATAAAATGCCATCACTCCTCCACATCTAAATGATTTGATTTTTACACAAATGCATTTGTGTAAAATGCTTGTGTTGATTGGCTGTGAGCAAATTGGCTGTGTTTAAATGTTCTTTTTTTTGTTCTATTAATGTGTGTAGACAGGAAGTGATTGGTGGATCGATTTCCAGCCTGGTGGATGATTGGCAGCCTCAGCAGGAAGTCTGCTACGCTACGATTTAACTCCAAGATGCATGCCGTCGGCCAGGTATGGAGGTAAGTGATTGTCATTATTGGGTTTCTTTTGTTAAGGTTAAATATTGTTTACCTCCCAATTACACTTCTTGTTTTGGCCTTTATCCACCATGAAGATAAAAAAACAGCTTTTTTTAATATATTAAGTCTTTGTGGCTGTCTGGGACTCAGGGAAGATGGGGCCTGGGTACCTTAAACTCAATTCGAACAAAAAATGACAAAAAAGACAACAAGAACAAAAATCCTCAACAAACTATAACACAAAAACCCACTTCTGCAACATCTGTACAGTAATAAATTATGCTTGGAAAAGTTACTGAGATGTTTTTGAAGACAGTGATACTCACAGAAGACGACTCCAACACATATGATACCTATGATCGACATCATGATCATCATCTGGAAGAAAACACAAAAATAAGAAAAAGTCAAAACAAATAAGTCTCATATTTGAGCTTTCAGAGTGTTTTTAAAGGACGATAATCTTTCACTCTCAGGGTCATTTATACATGTAATGCAGCTAAATGATGTACAGTTCATATGCAATGTGTTTCTAATTTTATATTTTTGGGCTCATTAAGTTTGTATATATTGTGCTTATAGTTAAAATTTTCATAGTATTTAATTCTCTAATGTGTTTAGTTATTGATCTTATCTATAAATAGCGACCAGACGGGAGCACAAAGTAAGAATAAATCATAATAATACAATAATAGTGAATTATACAATAAAGATCTAGTTAAGGGACAGGTAAAATAAAGTAATACCAAAGATAATGTTACAGCCAAAATGATAATGTTTTAATACCAAAGACAGAAAGTGTCTTAATGAAAATTCAAATGATGAAAATCAGCTTCACGAGAGAAAAAACCAGGCTGGTGTGTTGCATACTTTACAATGTTTGCAAGGTGTGTGTGTGTGTGTGTGTGTGTGTGTGTGTGTGTGTGTGTGTGTGTGTGTGTGTGTGTGTGTGTGTGTGTGTGTGTGTGCATGGACCTAAATATTCCATCAATAAATCCACATGATGACATGAAAGGAAATCACATCACCTCTGACGGGGGGGAGGGCGAGAAAGATTAACAGGAACAGGAACCGTGTGTGTGTGTGTGTGTGTGTGTGTGTGTGTGTGTGTGTTTATATGTGTTTGCATTGTGTGTAAAATTAGAAAGAAGATAAAGCAGATGTTAGAGGTTGTTCTTCTATCTTTATGAGGACCGATCTGAGTTTAATAGTTGGTTTTACGGTTTTAGTTAGACTTAAATTCAGGTCGAGGTTAGTGCAAGTCTCACATAGTGTCACAGGTATAATAATAGTGTGTGTGTGTGTGCGTGTGTGTGTGTATGTGTTTGTGTGTGTATTGGGGGGTAGGGGGGGTGGGTTACATCACAAGTCACAGCTGGCTCTTTAATCTCCGACTGTCTCTGTAATCCAGAGATTGGGATTTCTCCCTCTCTCTCTCTCTCTCCCTCTCTCTCTCTCTCTCTCTCTCTCTCTCTTTCTCTCTCTCTCTCTCTCACTCTCTCTCTCTCTCCCCCTCTCTCTCTCTCTCTTTCTCTCCCCCCCCTCTCTCTCTCTCCTCCTCTTCCTCTACTGTAATCCTCCTCTACCTCTCTAAAACAGCAGCTCCTAATTGGACTGCACTGCCCGTCAATCAAAGACTGACGTAGGTGGAGTTTGATGAACTGATGCTGAGATATAAGTGGATTGGCAGCCGAAGCCGGACGAACGAATAGACGGATGGATGGATGGATGGATGATGATGGTGAGGAAGGTGAATGAGGGACAAAGATGGCGGCTGGCGGACAAATCCAGCGAGGTCTGAGAGCTGTTTCCATTTTTATACAAATTCAATCATCAGTGTGACATGTGACCACAAAGCTGCAGCACATTCATAAAGCGTTATTATTACTTAACTCTCTCATACTGTTCATAGCCTGACTCATAATTAGTCTCTACACCAAGTCACATTCATACATTCCCCCATTAGTAAAACATTTTACAAAAAGTCTACATATAAAAAATCTGCATGGTTCTACGTCACAGAAAGGCATCGGGAGGCTATTTTTGGATGGTTATGAAAGTTGCCGAATACAGTTTCTTCACTCGATAAAGGGTTAAAAAATATATATGAATAAATTCTACACACTGCACCTTTAAAAGACAGAACAAAGGCGCTCTGAGCATGTTACACAGAAAAGGTGGCTTATGGCGCTTTTCCACTACAAAGTTCCAGCACGACTCGGCTCGACTCGACTCAACACGGTTCCAGGAACGACATTTTCCATTACAAAAAGGTACATACTCAACGTGGGCGGGGTTGTCATAGCAATGGCTCCATGGAACTGCCGTGACTTCGTTTTATACGCGACACAAACACATAAACAATGGAGGACATGGAGGCGATGGTGTACTTGCTGCTGTATGAGGCTTTCTGTCACACACAAAGAAAGAAGTTTGAGCCGTATGGCTGTAACGCTGTTGCCGGTATTTAAAAATGCCGGGTTTGATTCTTGTGTGGGACGGCTCATGACTCTTCCAGCGACAACTCTTCTGACCAATCAGAGGCCGGCAGTCTGGTGACGTCACATTTAGTATTGGCTCGGCTCGCTTGGAACCTCAGCAGAGAAGGTACTAAAAAAGTACCAGGTACCAGATACTATCCCTAGTGGAAACGCAAAACAAACCGAATTGAGTCGAGCCGAGTCGAGTCAAGTCGTGCTGGAACTGTGTAGTGGAAAAGTGCCATAAGTGTTTGAGGTATTTGAACAAAGCTGTCACACAACACACAACCTCACAGTTCATGCTGGTATCAGAAATCAGAGACCTCCAAACATAGAACGATAATCAATAAACCACCAGATATGAAGTGTGATTCAGCAGCATGAGGATGAAGTTAAACCAGCGTTATCCTGGAGTTGCATAGAGAGACAGAGCTCTGATGCCTGATTGGAGACACACCCACCTTGCAGTTTTTCCACCAGTACTTGTTCTTGAGTTTGGCGGCGCTGCTCTCGAACTGCGAGGCTCCGGCCTGCAAGGCGTCGGCCCGGTCGTCCAGCTCCGACAGCTTCTGATCTCTCTCCAGGACTTTGTCCACGTTCACACGCATGATGTCCACCACCTGACGAAGGAGGACAACAACCCCTGTTATCAGCATTGTCACAGGTAGAAATATGGCTCATGATTTCACAGCTTTCTCTTACATTTAGCATCATTGAATCATTACTAAATTGATCTTTGAGAGTTTAATATAATTACTGAGCTGCTCTGTTCTTTCTGGTGACCATTCAACCCTAAAATCTCTCTAATTATTCTTCCTTGAGCTACAGAACATGCTCTTTAAAACACTAAGCTCTCCTTCCCCTAATTTGTGCTTTGTTTCTGCTCCTTTTCTTTACATTGTCCTCAGTCTACGCTTACTCTGTCTTATTATCAGCTTGTCAATCGACTGTGAAGCACATTGAACTACATTTATCTGCAGAAAGGTACTATATAAATAACGTTTGATTGATTGATTTCCATTACTGCACCGACTCAATATTTGCCAACAAATTAACAAATTCAGTCTGAATACAATCTAAATTAGCTACAGAAGACAGATGTATGTATGCTATCATGCAAAACAAACAAATATATTTAAGATTTAATACAGGATTACACAATGGACTCCACTGGACTTGTTGCTAAGTTTATGCTGAGTTTGCACATGTAGACTTGGGTATCATCAGCCCAACAATGGACGACAGGAAACTAGATAGAGCACTGGGTGATCAGATGCACCTCTGGCAACAAGGGAGGAGAGACTTTCCTCATCACTTGTAAAGAAATTGGTGAGAGGCCGTTCAGTTTTTCAGTTCAGTTGTGATAAACCGGTGATGGTCACATTCAGCGGTCTTCGTCTTATCTGTGGTCCAACACTCAGGCCTGCATCAGAAGACTCTTATGCATTCAGTGTCCTCACCTCGTCCACCTGAGCCTGCGTCTGCTGCAGTCGTCTGTTGCTGGTCAGGTTTGGGGCCGGAGCTCCGGGGCCCTCGCCTCCCTCTCCGGGAGCTCCTGGAGCACCTGCATCTGGAGTCGACCTGGAGGATGACGATGGGTGATAGATCGTCAGGATTACAGACACTTCATCAGAGAAACTTCAAAAGATGTCAGCATGCACATCCATATTATTTGTAAAAGTCTGTCTTCACCTGATAAAATCAAATATCACAATATTTTTGATAAAATACCTCGATATCTACAGGCAACAAACACATCATTTTACTGTCATGCAGCCTTTAAAACCAGGAAAAGACAACACGTGCATCATATCGTCATATTACGATGTCCAAAATCTAACATGATATCTAATCTCATATCACAATATCAATATAACATCAATATATTGAAACTTTATATCTTTACAATCCTGTCTGTGTCACTACAGCCAAGCAGGTTTTGATTACACAGTGTGATCAAACAAAAGAAAACGTGACAAAGTACACTCAAAAACAGTCGACATGCATTAAAAAAAGGGTCAAAACTAATGATGTATGATGTATGATGGCGAAACAGCTGCAGGAACACATTAGGAAACAAATGAATCACTAATGGATGTTTGGAAACCTATTTTGCTTACACTAGCATTCATTAAGTTACATTATGATTGCCTTTGCATGGTGCATGTATTGCATCATTTCCTGTTACTTTAAATAAGGTTAAATATGTTGATTTCTTATCATCTACAAGCTCAAATACAACAACAAAACAGCCTTTACTGTAAAGATAAAACAGTAATGTATAAATGTGTAAAATGTAAACTTGTATGTAGAAAGGTCTAAAGTGACAATTGCAGGTTAATAATATGTCAGTAATTTTAGTTAAACATCAATAAACTTTACTAACAGCAGCCATGAGCTGATGATCAAACCAAATAAAGCTGTAGCAAGAAAACTCTGACAATGAATCTGAATTTACTTATTCAACGTGTCTGAGAAAATGTGATATTGTTTCAGAGGTTAAACATTCATGCTTTAAAGCTGCAGAGAAACTTCCCACAATTAGCATCTCCAAATGGCATCAAGATATCTAATCCAGCAACAGTTTTAATCCCAAGTTTTTGATTTCAGTCACTCAAGTACTGTTACAGTTTTGAGGTACTTGTACTTTACTGTAGTGTTTCCATGTGATGCTACTTCCTACATCTCAGAGGGAAGTATTGTACTTTCTACTCCACTACATTTATTTGACAGCTTTAGCTTAGATTTGACACAATGGATAATATAACAAGCTTGAAACCAAAAAGCAGTGTGTAGTCGGCTCACATTTCAGATGTCTATGAGTTGTTAACAGCTCGACCAAACAGTGATTTTTCCCTCTAAACTTCTCACATGCTTTCATTTCAATAAATGTTCAATTTTTTCTTCTTTCCTCTCCCATTAGTCATCTCACAAGCCCTCACATTTATCTGCTGACCCTTTGGAGGGGCCCCAACCCTAGGTTGGGAACCACTGTACTAAACTAGCTAACTGTATATAAAGTAGTATACACTAGCTAACTGTAGTGTAAACTAGCTAACTGTATATAAAGTAGCGTAAACTAGCTAACCGTATATAAAGTAAACTAGCTAACTGTATATAAAGTAGTATAAACTAGCTAACCGTATATAAAGTAAACTAGCTAACTGTATATAAAGTAGTATAAACTAGCTAACTGTATATAAAGTAGTGTAAACTAGCTAACTGTATATAAAGTAGTGTAAACTAGCTAACTGTATATAAAGTAGTATAAACTAGCTAACTGTATATAAAGTAGTGTAAACTAGCTAACTGTATATAAAGTAGTGTAAACTAGCTAACTGTATATAAAGTAGTATAAACTAGCTAACTGTATATAAAGTAGTATAAAATAAAGTAGTATAAACTAGCTAACTGTATATAAAGTAGTGTAAACTAGCTAACTGTATATAAAGTAGTATAAACTAGCTCCACCTCCAGCAGCTACAACAGTAACATGCTGCTCTAACACTGATGGTTCACTATTAATAATCTAATGATGTCATATATAATAATATATCACTAATTTTTACTGTAATACTGCATACTACATCACTATAATACTGCAGTACTTTTACTGTAATACTGCATACTACATCACTATAATACTGCAGTACTTGTTGAGTATTTTAACATTGTTGTATTGGTACTCTTAAAGTATCTGGATACTTCTTCCACTGCTGTACATAATGACAAAGCAGGTGAATCTTCATATAAAAAGATTATAATGAAGTTCCTCACATTTAAAAAGTACAATTGTATTTATTTTTCAGAGCAGCATTCTGTAATATTTCACTGTGAGCTTCAGTATGAAAAATGTTTCACCTGTCAGCAGCTTTATGAAACAAAAACACAAACTCTAATTGAAACAGACTCGTCTAACTTTGGCCTCCAGCCACATAATCCAGTTTATAAATGTGACGGCAACAGCCTCAGCAGTTTATAGAAGAATGAAATATTACACACATACACACATACACACACACACACACACACACACACACACACACACACACACATTTTGTCCATTTGTCCATTGATATTGAAGGACGACACAAATACACATACACACTTGATTACATTTGGACTCATAAGACCATCAGTGTCTCAACTTTCACTCCTTTTGTCTCTCTCACTCACTCACACACACACACACACACACACACACACACACACACACACACACACACACACACACACACACAGTGTTGGGGTTACTTACTTATTAGGTTGTTTTTTTTTTCCATATTTAGTAAATAAAATCATTACGTGGGCTTAAATGGAGTCACAGTACCAATTAAATCCACCTTATTGATCAAATATCTTGTATATTAGTTACATTACTTATTACATTTTAACCTTTTATATACTTTTCATATTCTGACTCATAATTAGTCTCTGCACCAATTCACATTCATAAATTCCAACATTAATAAATGTTTGATTAATCACTATTTTATGATCCGGGAGAACATTTTATAGAATATTAATGAATACAGCAACATATTTTAATGCCTGTTTTTGAATTTTGTTATAAATACAGATCAGATTAGCTCAATTGGCATATATAAAAAATGTGTATCAGCTGCACAAAAATAAAAATAAAAACATGCATTTTATTTCCATTTTTGTATATCAGAGACCACATTAGGGATAAGTCACACTAAAACTAATGTAAAGAGTGTTTTTAAAGCTCTTAAATGTTTAAAATGGGGGTCGATAAATAAGGTAACTAGTAATCTATTGGTAACCTAACCTCCAAAGTAACTTTCCCAACCCTCCCACACACACACACACACACACATATATATATATCAATCTATATAGGCTATAAAACAGCAGGTATATTAATGCATGGTTACACCAAACAGCTGCTCATTTGTATTGCCTGGCCTTGTTGTTGTGTTTAGAGACAAAATGGAGAAAGATTAGTGCAGCGAGCAGCAGCAGCAGCAGAGAGGCTCCTGACAGAGATGGGTGGATTTGACCGACTAAGATAAACACGCACGCAATAACCTCCCTCCCCTCCCCCTCCCCCCGCAAGAATTAATAATTAAATAAATAACAAATTACCAAATAAAATAAAAACCAAATTAATCGTCACAATATGTGCTGCTTCTAAAACAGTCTTTATAGTTGTTGGGGTTTTTATTGTATGTGTGTGAAACTTTAAAGCCAAATTTCTTGCTTTACACTCTTCAGACTGTCTTTGCAGTTGAATGCGATGCTGTTTAAAGTGAATTAGAGCCGATCAGAGGAGATATTGATGAATAGTTTTGTAGGTGAGTCAGCCGGTGAGTCATGGTCATATTTCTGCAGAGTCTCAAGTGGCTGCAGCCCAGACATTCCCACATAAGTTTCGTTCTCGTAAAAAAACAAAAAAACAAAGAAGAAAGAGAGAAAGAAAAAAGCAGAGCTGAGAGTTCAGGGAATTAAAATGAGGACAGAGTCGTTTTTAATACAGCAGAAACAACTTATAAATAAACTGCTCCCTGTGGTCTATGCATTGAATTTTAAGATAGTAACAGATATATTCAGAGTTATAGGTTATAGAAGATAACATTATATATATATATAGACTCTATGAGTGAATAAATATATCGGTGTACTCACATCTCAGCGGCAGGATGATGGAGATAATCTGAGTCCAAGAGAGAGAGAGACAGACAGAGAGGGAGGGAGGGAGGGAGGTGGAGGGATGAGGATGAGGGTGGGGGCGACAATGGTAAAAAAAAAAAAAAAAAAAAAAAAAAAAAAGAGCGAGGGATCGCAGCTGAATATAAATGAAGGAGGATGACTTCAGTCTTCTTTCAGTCTGGTCCTGAGTCACTTGAAATAAATATAAATAAAACAAAACAAATAAATAGTAAATAATACAATGTAAAAAAAGTTAAAAAAATATATAAAAACAATAAAATAAATGCATGAATTAATTAAAATTGAATTAAAAAATAAATAAATATATACAATAAATAAATAATAAAATAAACAAATGAATATATAAATATATATAAATATAAAACGATCAAATAAACAAATACAATAAATAAAAATAAATATTAAATGACCAACTTTAAAAAATGAAAAAACCCAATATGAATTAATTAATGAATTACATTTAAATTTAAAAAATAAATTAATATATATACACAATAAATAAATAATGAAATAAACAAATTAATAACAGCAGAATCTCAGCATGTTTCAACCCGAGCATGAAGTACAACTTAATCAAATCGTAATTTCCTTATTTAAATAACGTTATAATATGAAACTGATGAAGTCTTTTTTTTTAGCTGACAGAGGATAAGTTTCTGTCTTTGAGACTTAGTTTGTGAAGATTAATGTCAGAGAAGCTAATAGAAAGGTTAAAGTGAAGATGTGAGTTTGTAGCTTTCTTTTAAAAAATATTTAGTGAGCCGTAGAAAGAAATTAGACCTCATGTCGTTTTTAAAATAGAAACAGTGATACGAGTTTACTATGACTATACCGTATTATGTATTTAACAGCAGGCTGCAGCGCCATCTAGTGGAAGAAAGTAAAACTGCACCGGTTCACTCATGACAGACCAGTGTGCTGCTGGAGACACATCTGTAGTAAAAATGTAATACTAGCACAACTAATACTATTAATACTACTACTACTACTACTTAAAAGACTGATCAACAGTGGTGGGGCTGGTGTGCCAACACACTAGCATAAGCATTCAAATGAACAGTCGGAAAATGACTACAGTTCCACAATAATAATTTAATTTCACAGTCTCCAGTTTCACAGAGAAAGTAACAATTTACAGCTATAATCAGACTTTATGCTATCAAATACTATACAATACAATCAAGGGATAAATTCACAACAAGGGTAATTTCAGCTGAATCTATACAAATCAACAGTGAGTGAGTGAATGAGTGAGTGGGGGGGGGGGGGGGGGGGGGGTCTAAGGTGAGTGTGGGTTGAGAAGAGAGAATGAAACAGAACTTTTCCTATTAAAATGTAACATATACAAATAATTTAGAACCAAGTTATTTTCAAAAATTAAACATAAAACAGATGATTTTAATACCCTCTCTAATGAAGACAAAAAACAGCATCAGTGTCATATACATGGCCTCTGCTGGGCCTGTGAGTCTGTTTACTGTGTATTCATATATTTATAAATATTTATATACTGTCCATAGTGAGCTGGACAAATTAAAGTAAAAATAGTAAAGTAAACATAATACAATTATATATATATATATATATATATATATATATATATATACACACACACACACAATCATGGCCAAAAGTATTGGCACCCCTGCACTTCTCCAAGAAAATTATTGAAATTACAAAAGTTTTGGTAATCACATTTATTTCTTTTGTTTGCATTTCACACAAAACTCAAAAAAGGACTGGACAAAATTATTGGCACCTTGTCAAAATTGTAATTAATTTTATTTCAAGCATGTGACAAAACTGTCAAATAAATGAAGGGGAGTAAAATGTAAAATACTTACCCCGGAAATGTGGTGGAGTTCAGGTATAAAATATTATAATTTGGGAATACTTAAACGTACATACAGGAAAAAATAAAACAATTTCCTGAGCTGTATAGTGTCATCAGTTGCCAACCAGATTTTTTTAGGGAGAAAACCGAAACATCGACCTGAACCAAGATGTGTGCAGCATGAATGAACCGACCTGAGATCTGTAAAGTCTTAAAATATTGATACAACACAAAACATTTTTACTAAGCCTATACACTTGTAACGATATACAGGTTGGAGCCATATATACGGACTTAAAAAATAAACACAAAATATAAAAGAAATCAAACGGTAGAGCAACAGAAGTTTATATTAACTGATGTACTCCAACACAGGAAGTGATTTAGAGCATTGCTAATGAGTGTCTACATGTTTACAGAAAGCTGACGGAGAAAGAAGACCCATGTCTATGAATACATGTAGATATTCCAACATCAACATTTTCTAGAACATCTTATATTATTTTTACAATAAAAAAAACTTGAAACAAGTAACAATTCAAAGGAGGAAAATATGTACACAACTGGAAAATACATCTTGTTCTATGTGTATTGTAACGTGAGACGGAGTAGGTGGAGAGGCTAGCAGGGTTAGCAGTTAGCTCACAGAGTCGACAGAAAAGAGGAGTGGGGATTTCCACACTTCATTCTACAGTATTCAACATGGACCATACAAAGCCTGGCGGTACATTCACTAGTCATACATGAGCAGTAAGATGTAGACAGCTCAACCACCACCAACTCGTTACTGAGAGTCTCTGTGAGAGTCCCTCCTTGTGGATGTCCGCGGAGCATGAGACATGGCGAACAACGAGGCTGCTGCGTACACAACAAAACAAAAATGAGACGCCACCACCTAGTGGCGCTATTCAGTATTGCAGTAATAGCACATCTAGACCATGACAGTTACAGTATGTGAGTAAATGGGTTCGGGCAATATGATGAAAAACATTTCTATCACTGCAAATTCAGTTTATTAACGATTAGAAGTATAGGAGGGCCACCCGACAAGCCCTTATGGGTTTTACTGCACATTTCTCTGTTCTGAGTTATTGATTTTTTTTTATGAATCTCAAAACATTTCTGCATGTATCACTTGTACTAGCCTATGTATTTTTTTCTTGTGTCATACATGAACAAAAATAATTTCTGCCTATGCTACTGTCTTCAGATAAGAAAATATAAATATGTAAAATGTCAATTCAAATTCACGAGTTTATAAATTGTTTTTTTAGTAATAAAATGTATAATAATCACATCCTAGTAGATTTATCGGATTTAAACTCTCCAGCTCTAATTCTGAATTTATGATGTGAATTATTAATAATTGTTTTATTCACAGTTCTCAGATGGACAGGAGAGTGAAGCATCAGTCTTCAGTGTTGCTTCTTCCTGGTGGAGTGGAGTTCATCATCTTCTTCCACTTATTTCAGTCTGGACAACTCAATGATCGTTCATAAAGAAACAGAGGAAAAAGTGTATTTAAAAAAAGGAAATGGATCATTAATTCAGTCTGCAGACAGCCATGTGCTACCTCAATGACACATGATGCTGCTTGTTTGAATCTGACATCATATCATGGAGATAATGCAGTTCAAGATGAGGCATAGCTATCAGAAAGTGTCTGTGGTGTGAGAGAGATTTTCCTAAATTTCCTGTATCAGTTTTGGGCTGTGAGGTAAATTTAGAGCAGAGACCACAGTCAGGCAGGTCATGTGATGCCCACTGGCCCTAAAATACTTTATTTAGAGAACTGTGAGTAAATTATTTTTTGTTAAGTTATTCTTGTTAGTTATTCTTGTTAGTGGGGAGTCTGCACATTTTAGGTTTCATTTTAAATTTGAGAAACAGTGGTCTGACTTTTATAGACCAAACAACTGCTTAATTAAGAAAACACTCCACAGATTAATCAATGATGAAAATAATCGTTAGTTGCAGCCAAAAGCCTATTTACCATGTTGAGAAAATAGAAAAATGTAAATTTGTAAAACCACTGGGATGAAAAAGTGAACACTTGTAATTTCTAAAAATGTGCTTAAATAACGTTTGATTTAAAGACTCATAAAACACGAAGATGGTGACGTGCAGTACATACACACAATGTGTAACAGAGACATTACTTACCTTTTAAAAATAAGGGCGATCGTCAAGACTTTTTGTAGAAGAATGATGACCAGTAATTGGTTTAATCTCCACATCTAAAGAGAGCAAAATACAAAATAATTAAAATAACAATCTAATAAAGGACAAAATGGATATAATAGACAGATTAGTGTACCGACATAGATTGTTATGAACCTGACGTCATCCTCAAAGTTCCTGTTGGAAAAGTGTCAGGTTAAGAACATATTTTTTGTAAACCAACTGCTCATTTGACAGTGTGAACCAGGATTATAATTTAGTGTAATTTTCTAGTTCCTAACCTAAGGTGCTCGTGGTATCACAAACATACATGCTACTGTACAGTTAACGTGTGCTGTCATTTTGCTTCTGTTGTTTTGAAAGGGCAGTGTCACGTGCCTGTGGGTTTTGTTTGTGGTTTTGTTTTCTTGTCCTTTCTCTGCCCCACCAGGTATTACCCTCCCCTCCACCACTGATCGCCCCACAGCTGTGCCCTGGTTGCCCTCAGCCTCAACATAAAAGCTCCAAGGAGGGCTAGACCTCTGGCTGGTGGGTCAACCGGCAGTGTTGTGGCTGTTGTTGTGTCTTTACACTCTTCTTAAGATAGTGCTCTTTAAGAATAGTCTAAATTGTTAATAAATGATTGGTTTTGTACTTTTACTTCAGTTGCCCTCTTCTTCCCCAGTTTGTCCCAGTTGTTACTCCCTTCATCCCCTAACATATTTGATCAGGGTCATAACACGTTGACACAGAAAACACTGTCACTGTAAATTCACTCTCCATATTTAAATCCTATACACACTACCTTTATTTACCCAATGGGATTTTAAAGTATTGATGATAGCTTATGTGATGTTTCTTAATAAGACCTTGAAGTGGGTTTGTTTTGTAGGCTAATGTCATATAATGTGTGGAGATGTGTTGACTTTCTGGGAGGTCAGAGGTCACTGTCAGCTACAGATCAGCACTCTGGAGCTTGTGGAGCTGCAGTAATGTGTTATTCTTCTTCTATTGTTCTGTTTGGATGTTTTGGGGTTGAAAACAGTCCTGATTGTTTTTAGTCTGTGGTCATTGTTATTGTGAAGCGACCTTCAGTTTCGTGAAAGGCGCTATACAAAATAAAGTTATTATTATTGTTTGATATATAATATGATAAGATATTATTATGAAAAAATATCAGCAACAAACATCAAATCCAAGTAAAGTTGAATGATGTTAGTGACTTAATATGGTGAGGTATTCACACCTGCAGTTTATGTACAGCAGGGATGCAGCAGTACAGATTCTCAGTATGTGGGCCTTTTAAAAAAAACAAATCTGTGTGCAACTATACCATCTGGTTATATGTTTTGCAGACTAAGGCATTGTGTTTAGATTTGATACAGGATATATATATATATATATATATATATATATACTGTATATATATATATATATATATATATATATATATGCTGAGGTTGAACTGATGTGGAGCTTCTTACGCTGAAAGCAGCTTGACCCAAGAGAAATGTAACGTCACACATCTGCTGTTTGGATACCTAAGGCTCCAATTATATGAAAGCTGTCCAATCAGTAAAAAGAAAAGCATTTCCAAAACTGCACAGCACGATAAACGGTGATCCAAATAATTAATATTACAATGTTTAATGATTCAACCCAACAATGGCAACAATATCTTAATTTTTATATTGGCCTCATGAAGCAGAGTTGTTGTCCTGCAGATGTTAAAACTGTGAAATGGTTTGCTTTCTGGTGTATTATTGAACGTGTTCATGTAGATGTGCTTCATGTAGAAGCTCTATTTATTTGGATTTTGTGTTTTTAGAGGTATTTGTTGCTCCAGATATCGTGATGTATCCAGGTGATTCTCTTATAATATGTCAGAGTCTCCTGTATGTTGATTGTATCATGAGCTATACTGTGTACACTGTACATGGTTACTTTGCAGATTCAGATTGAATTCCCAAAACATAAATATTAAAATATGTATACTATTACTTAACTTTTACTTCAGACAACATTTTGAGTATTTCTTCTTCCACTGCCAGTATCAACACGAGTTTAAGAAAGGATAAAAAATAAAGAAAGTCAGTGTTTGAGTCCCCAAAATAACTGAATCCACCCTGATCATAATTTGATACACTTTTAATAATACCATATATATTTAGTTCACTCAGCTAAGTTGACATAATGAAGTACTTACCATCAGAAACTGGAACTCCATCTGATGATGAAGATGATGATGAAGTGTCTGAAGCTGTAAAAAGAAAGAAATGATTTCAGAAGAAAAGTTTTATGAGAGACAAAACTGGACATGATTGATAAATTACAAACGTCTGACTTTCTGTCAAGTTGTTCATATTGACATTTTAATGTCTATCATTGATTTTAAATATCTTCATTTAATGTTGTCAAGTAACATCCAAATATTACAAGACAAAGCAGATAAAACTAACATTTAATATTTAAAATACTTACTGTTGGCATGTTTGAACCCTGAAATACAGAAAACATCACAAAGGTATTATTTATTCAGAATTTAAACAAATATATGATGTTATAACAACATTAACACCAAAACAATAAACATGTATATTAAATACATCTGTGAAGTTAAAACGTCTTTTGTCTCTCACCTTCCTTTCGCTTCTTTTTCCAGAGGAAGTATCCAGCGATGCAGACTACCAGGAGCAGCAGTACAATAACAACTCCGATAACAGCACCAAGAAGGAAATCTGAAGAACCAAAACAGAACATTCAACTTTATTAATCTCACTCTTTCATCACTTAATGGATCAGATTTAATTAACATAACTTTAGTCATTTGAGTTCTCAAAAGGAAGTCAAAAGAAGACAAACATGACAATGACACAATGAACAATCAGTGTTGGGAGTTAAAACCACAAAGTTTTACAGTGATCTCATTAGTTTGAAGAGAAACAGACGTGTAAAACATTACTGTTTGAATTTTAGTATTTATATTAAAATACTGACCTGATGAAAACTGTGTTACAGTGTTGATCATAATTATGCTTTGACATGCTAAATTTAAACTTGTGTAAATATCTATCTAATAAATAACGATGCCTTTGACTTAAGAGAAATATCTTTCATTTGGAAAAATAAAACAGATTAAAAACTCCTCATGAATTCTTCTGACGTCCAAAGAGACAAATAAAATCTATGACTAAGAAAACAGAGACAAACAACTAAAGAAACCACTGAAGGAGACAAACAACCGATCAATCACAAATAAGACAAAACTTCAAATCTGATGAAAGTAAACTAAATATGTTTCTCACCTCCATCACTTACATCACCAAGTTTGCCCCAGTTTGTCTGAATCGCTGCTTTATCCAGTTTGGTGATGATGTCGTCCTTCACACCATCGAGCTGAAACACACATTCGTACCTCCTCCAGTCTTCAGGTGTGACCGATGAAAGGTTCAGGTCAACATTCATCTGGAAGGATCCATCATGGTTGGGGAGGATCTCTCCAAGCTCCACATCCTCATGAAGCTCCTCTCCATCTTTCCTCCAGAATATGTCGGCTCTGTCAGGGTAGAAACCTGTAGCGAAGCAGCTGACTGGAGAGGAGCGAGTCTTCTGGAGGAGAAACACTGAGGGAAGAACTGGTAGAAAGAAAGTGGTGATCAATGTTAGAGAGTGAGACAATGTGATAATGAGGGAGGGAGGCAGAGAGATGAGAGAGAAAATGAAAGAGAAATGTGTGTAAACTGAGACACAGCAGGTCTCATGTTTATTGTAATGTTACATTCTACCTGTTCTCATCAAAGAGCTCCTCCCGTACTTCATATACTTCTTCAGCGAATCAGAACACTTCTGGTTGAGGTAGTTCTTCAACCATGGGATCAAAGCTTTGTTACTGTCCAAATTCTGTTTGGAGAGGTTAGCCTGTTGTTTTAGAGCGATCCATGACTCTGTCTTCAGGTCAAATGATAGGAAGTCTTCTCCATTATAACCAATGTAAGTGAATCCATTTAGTACATGTTCAGTCTCATCGTCCCATTCACAGCCGTACATCATCTGGTAAATGTGGACACCTGAGACAGAGACAGAGTCAAAGACTGCAGTAAACCAGAGTGAGATCTCAGCACAGTCAGCTGTCATCAGCTGATATCACATCTTCACCACAGAGACACACTGATCCACACACACCAAAACACAACATCTACACCTTCTGCTGTTATTGGCTGGATGGAAACCACTCACAGCCAATCATCATCTGGACAGTGTGGACGACTCAGAGAGAGACAGAGAAGCAGAGACTGCTGGGAAACAGAGTCCACTTCCTGTCTTTACCACAGAGACACACTGCTTCCACTGAGACCAACACACACACACACACACACACACACACACACACACACACACACACACACACACACACACACACAGATCCTCTTCCTGTGAGAAACTACACATTTGTTTACTACTACTCTACAAAAAACAATGAAACATAAACAAACCTCCAGTTTGGTTTAAGCGCTGCTTAAAAGTTTCAAAGTAGCCTTTGAATTCCTGCTGTTCCTTCCTAAGTATCTCAGTCCCGATCTCCCAGTACTTTGGATCATCTTCTATGACTCTGTTCATCCAGTCCTGTTTGGGTACGAGTCTCCTGGTGTTGCTGTCATAGTAATCAACCTGAACATCATCAACCATCCCAACAGCCACAAACTCTGGGAAGTTTGGGACTTGAGAGGAACCAGTGTAGTAACTCTTCAGAGAGTGTTTCACTGTAAGAAAAAGTAATTTTATTCTTTATAAATTCTGAATCACAATTTTATAAATAACCTTTAAATCAAATAAAATGAT
This sequence comes from Scomber colias, assembly GCA_021039105.1. Lineage (NCBI taxonomy): Eukaryota > Metazoa > Chordata > Actinopteri > Scombriformes > Scombridae > Scomber > Scomber colias. The sequence continues at coordinate 59,864 of JAJDFG010000480.1, forward strand.
TTTCTCTGCACAGAATTAAAAAAAGCTACAGTACATCCACTTGATAATATGTGTTATGAAGTGAAGTTATTTATTCTGAAATAAAATATTAAACCAGTGAATTATTAACACATCAGATCATTCACATGTCTGACTTTCATTGATAGATGTATTTTTGTTATTTATTTTCAGTGTGAATTAAACTCCAGTTTAGTTTCCAGTTAGTGGAGACGTTTATTCTTCAGGATGCATCATTAGTAGCATCTGCTGCTCATTATTGTTTTAGTTTGAATGTGAAACCACAAACCTGTGACACACTATATATCTATGACAAACTAACTATTGATAATCATTGAATCAGTTTTTAGGATGTCAGAGATTTTGTGGGTTTTAAACTTTTTAAAGACCATGTAAAGTGAAAAGACCGTGTAAAGACATTTTCTTCTAAACACATTAAATAGGTCATAAATGTATTTCTAAAAAAGGTGTATGAATTGTGGAGCTAGGCTTCACAAACTGTGTTTCAACATTTCTGTGTTCAGGATTTAGGGGGCGGGGCTTCAGCGTTTGGCAGCAGAGAAAGAGGCTGATTTTTACACAACTTTGAAGCCTAATTTCATATATTTGGTAATTTTTTTTTTAATCATTCCAAATTTGGCAGGGTGGTTAACAACACACTTTTCTGTTGTATGTCAAACTCAGAACACATATTTATTCTTACTTTACACGGACTTTAAGCACAGTTAATCAATTTTTCAATTTGTATTTGTTTTATAAAATGTCACTAACTTCTCAGATCCCACAGTAATATTTCAAATGTTTTGTCCAAATAAATTTAAAAAAAAAGAAGAAAAAAGTGTAAGAAAAACCATAAATATTGATATTTGTACTTAATATGTCACTGTAACAATCATTTGTCATTCCACAATTTCATATTATATTGTATCATAACGACACTCACAAATGACTCATTTTGAACAACAACAAAAACTCCTCAGCAGTCTCTAGAGCAAAGGCGTAGGAATGAGCTTAACATAGGAGGGGACACATATTGGAAACCTGACAGATCCGTTGAACAGAAATATGTCATAAACTACACTGCAAAACATTCACAAAAATATTTTATTCTACTAAAAAGATACATTTGTAAAGGTAAAGTATAATGAACTGATAAATATCAAATATCAATTATTTAATTGCAGGCCTAACCATCCAGTTTTGTAGAAAATAAATAACATGGGAAGAATATTGTATTTTACAAGCAAGAGTGTAATAGTTAAATGTTGAATCACAACATCTTGTTGCCAGCTGCAGGCAAGGCCCTTTAGTTACATGTTTCCTGTTTACTTTATTTAGTGTGTGTTGGACTATTTTGCGTTGCGTAATTGCGCTACCATTTGGTCCAGAACGGGTTTGGACCGAGTCGATCAAAGGTCTGAAAATAAAACCAACCAATGGGCCTGATAAAAAGACAGTGAAAGGAAAAAAAACGCACGTTTTAATAGCCTCGTTTCAAAAATATAGCAGGAAATCCATCTGATCAGAAGTTCAGCACATTACATCCACCCCATAAAAAGAAAACGGGATTCATCAAGGCGTTGCCCAGTGGACTTTAACTTAAACAGTTAATTACTTTTTATTTCTGTAATCTGAGAGGAAGTCTGGGAACTAAACGTTTAACACTATTAAACACACCTTAAATGCATATAGTTAAAACTGTTTTTTGACTCATTTTCTTTAACCACCAACCGACTTAGAAAAACCAAACCAAAAAAACTACATTAACTCACCTGCTGCTGCGCTGTGTAGACCCAGGAGGACCAGAAAACACATCTTCCTTGTCAGATGCAGTATGTACATCTTTACTGTCAACTAATACCCAAGAGGTCCTGGCCGCAGGCATCCACCGCTGCCGCCGCAGCCTCCACTCTCAGGCCACCTCCACTGTCAGGACAGGAAATGCACGGGATACATTTCAAAATAAAATCGCTAATGTACTTCCGGTTGAATAGTTTTCCTCATAAATGCATTAATTATTAAAAAATATGACGTAAACTCTATCAGTTCATTGTCTATAGTATATCTTGTTTTTATTTATATAGTAAAGTTTTGTTTTCTTTTGTCGTTTTTGTTCTGTGTTTTCCTTTTATATATTGCGCATGAGCCCCAACATTGGCATTTTGATTTATTCTGTCCAAATCTAGGACAAAAAGCCATCCATAACCTGTATTAATTCAAAGAAAACCCTCACGTCAGCTTCCTTATGAGCCAATGATAATTCAATATGAGACCAGTGTCACTTAAACTGATCCGAACAGGTTAAAAAAAAAAATCTAAACAGTCACAGTTGTGGTTTTATGAGCGCACTTCACGTTATAATGTGAAACTGATGAAGTCTTTTTTTTTTTTTAGCTGACAGAGGATCAGTTTCTGTCTTTGAGACTCAGTTTGTGAAGATTAATGTCAGAAAAGCTAATAGAAAGGTTTAAGTGGAGATATGAGTTTGTAGCTTTCTTTTAAAAAAATATTTAGCGAGCCGTAGAAAGAAATTAGACTTCATGTCGTTTTTTAAATAGTACAAACAGTGATACTAGTCTACTATGACTATACCATATCATGTATTTGACAGCAGGCTGCAGCTCCCTCCAGTGGAAGAAAGTAAAACTGCACCGGTTCACTCATGACAGACCAGTGTGCTGCTGGAGACATCATGATGCAGTAAAAATGTAATACTAGCACAACTAATACTATTAATACTACTACTACTACTACTACTACCACGACTAATATTATTAATACTACTACTAAAAAAAACAAAAACAAAAACAAAAATCAATTTCCTATCATCTGTTCAAAACATTTTAAAGACTGATCAATAACAGGCTGTTTTCACCAATCCCAAAAACATCCAGCCTCCAATCAGCTGGAGAATACCAGTAAACTATGAAGTGGTTAGTCTAATTAATTATAATTAGTGTTACTCCATGTGTGGGAATAATGAACAGAAGAAAAACCATTGTGTTACTGACAAAGGACCCGGAGTTAAAGGTTGTTCAAGATGTCTCATTTATTCATTTATTACATGTGTAGTAATAATCAAACCAAAAAGTATTAAAGTAATATAATTATAATACATTATATTTATTTATTATTATTATTTTAACAATACTCAAAGTCACTTTACAAAATCAAAGAAATTCATTTATTCTGTTTGGTTGTATTGCTTTAAAACACAATGAACAATAATATCAAACATTAAAAGCTCATTTGAAAAGATGAGTCTGTAAAGGTCTGTAAATGAAATTTCCTGACAAGATCAGAAGAAACAAAGGATTAAAGTATGAAAACATTACTCAATGAGATAAAACCACTGACACAAATTTAAGTCATGAAATGGTGTTAATAGATTTCTAGCAGGATGGACTTCTATAATTTTATTGAAGTGAGACATTTTGACACTAATTCTCTTTAAAGGACTGTGACTAAAGATTGTATTGCAGTATATTAGGCTTTATTAGTAAAGAATTTAGAAAATATAAAAGACATTTTTCTATTTAACGGAGCAACTTGACAACATTTTCTGTCTTCCTAAAGTGCATCTGAGTTACAATAAGAGATCATCAAACCTACTGTCATAATGTAAACAAACTTTAAAGATAAAATTAAACAGAAAAAAGATTTTTTAAAAAACATAAAATACAACTGAGGTAGCAGCAAGTGACCCTACAGTCGACCTTTGAGCTGTGGTCGTTTTTTTTTTAATTGAAAAACTGTAAATCAAGAGTTGAGCTGTGTGGTCTACTATGAAGGGTTCATGAACAACTACTGCAGAACAATTCTCACTTTCAGCCACTAGGGGGATGTCTAAATTTCTGTGTCTTCTCTTCTCTAGTAGAGTCTGACACGGAGATCATTTTTACATGCAGACGAAGCCACACAAAAGTCCAGCGTGGAAAAACGGCTAACTCGTGTGGTTGCTGTCTGCTGTGACGGTTCCTGAGGGAGACGGACCTGACGCTAATCACTGAACTAGTACGTCAACATTTGTAACAGCTGCTCCAAAGTGTCTCAGAGAGAAAACTAACGTTACGTCTCTCATTGCTAACATGATTGTAAAGGATATGCTCAGCGTTGTTTATGACGAGTAGAAACAAATCCAGGAGTCTATTAGCCTGTAAGACTTATTTTCTTTTAAGTAATGTGTTTCTGTAAAGAAATTAAGGCTGATTATTATTTAAAAATAATAAAAGTTTATGCACATAAAGCTTGTTGTTTGTTATGAATGTTTAAAGTTATTTTTGATGTAAGCTCCTGTGAATGTTGGCATGCTGGCAACTCAGGAGGTGCAGGAGAGAGACAGTGTTATTATTGGTGTCAAATACAAGTTTTGGGTCGCATTTACTGGTGGAAATTATATTTGAGAAGTAAATAACCCTCGCATATTTAATCACGTTATTCAAGTATGTTAAAAGGTCTTTACTATAACGACGGTGCTCATCAGGCTTAGTGGATTTCCACGGTCTCTCTGCTCTCCGACATTTACGCCAGAGACAATGTTGTCATTTAGCAATGGTGGACGTGAAGTAACAGAGGGAGTAAGTCTCACTTTAACTTTAGGAGCCACTTGATCCAGAATAAGTGAGTAGTGTGCATTCAAATATTGAATTTGATAATCTACATCGGCAGCCTTTGGTCATGAGCTTTGGGTAGTGACCGAAAGAACAAGATCGCAGGTACAAGCGGCCGAAATTCCTCCGTAGGGTGGCGAGATAGGGTGAGAAGCTCAGTTATCCGGGGGAAGCTCGGAGTGGACCCGCATTGAGAGGAGCCAGATAAGGTGGCTCGGGCATGTAGTCAGGATGCCTCCCGGACGCCTCCCTGGTGAGGTGTTCAGGGCCCGTCCCACCGGTAGGAGACCCCGGGGAAGACCCAGGACACGCTGGAGAGACTAAGTCTCTCGGCTGGCCTGAGAACGCCTCGGGATCCCCCGGGAAGACGAAGTGTCTGGTTAGAGGGAAGTCTGGGCTTCTCTGCTTAGGCTGATGCCCCCCGACCCGACCCCGGATAAAGCGGAAGAAGATGGTACGGTACGGTATGGTACATCTGCAACATCAAGCAACACTGCACTTGGATCAAAGGTTGCAGAAAACATTTCAGCATTGAATTGATTTGAAGAATAGAAAGTCAGCATTTGTCTGAGGCCCCAAAATCACTGAATCCACCTCTGATCACAAGTTCATTGCTAAAGTTTTAACCTTTAGAGACTGGTGGTTATGTCATAGCTAAGTTCACATCATGAAGTACTTACCGTCAGGAACTGGAACTTCAACTGATGATCCTGAAGTGCCTGAAGCTGCTAAAAGAAATTATCACGAGAGAAAAAAACAGGACATGAGTGATTAATTACTGACATCTAACTTTTTCAAGTTGTTCATATTAACCTTTTTAATATTTCTCATTATTTTGTAAATATCTGTATTTAGTGTTTTAAGATGACATCCAAATATTACTGTTACTGTTTGCAGATTGAAATCCTGAAATACAGAAAAACAGTATCACAGTTATTTATTCAGAATTTATGAACGAACACTAAGAGAAAACAGTACCATCTGTGTCATTATTACAATGTGTCAACTAATTGTATGTCTAATATTTACACTTTATGGACTTTGTATCACCAGAAGTAAAATATATGATGCTATAACAACACCAAAAACAATAGCATAGGCATTATTAAATACATCTGTGAAGTAAAAAAAAAAGGAGTAAAAACATCTTTTGTGTCTCACCATCCTTTCCCTTGTTCTTTCTCCAGAGGAAGTATCCAGCGATGCAGACTACCAGTAGCAGCAGTACAATAACAGGTCCAATGACAGCACCAAGAGGGAACCCTGACGAACCTAAACAGAACGTTCATCTTTGTTTATCTTACTCTTTCATCACTGAATGGATATTATTTATTAACACAACTTTAGTCATTTAAGTTTCCAAAACGAAGTCAAAAGAAGACAAACATGTTGATGCTGAGTGTGTTTTAGTGAACAATCAGTGTTGAGAGTTAAAACCACAAAGTTTTACAGTAATCTCATTAGTTTGAACAGAAACACAGACTGAATTTCAGTATTTATATTACAATACTGACCTGATGAAAACTGTGTTACAGTGTTTAACATAATTATGCTTTGACAGGCAAAATTTAAACTTGTGTAAATATCTATCTAATAAAAAACGGTGCCTTCGACTGCTGTAAGAGCACTTGTGTGAGAGGAAAACAAAAATAAAGAAGTAGATGTCAGAGATGCTCTGACATGAGGAATTATCCTTTATGCCACACACACACCACGTAAAGATGAAAATCTAAGTTGAGTCCAGGTCAGAATCACCTGTCATTTTTGAGATTATCTTCCACAACATTGACATACAGTTGTGGTTTCTTTACTGTTCCTGATATTTTCATAAAAACTGTCTGGTTGCATTAACGTCTGAACGATCGGTTAGACTCAGAAGAAATAAACTTTGATTTGATCTGAAAAATAAAAACTTCTCATGAATTCTTTTGCCGTAAAACAATATCTAGATTGATTTAAAAAACAGAAACAAACAACTTAAGAAACCACTAAAGGAGAAACTAAATAGTATTTCTCACCTCCATCATTTCCAGTCTTTCTCCAGTTCGTCTGAATTGCTGTTTTGTCCAGTTTGGTGATGATGTCGTCCTTCACACCAGTAAGATTAAACACACATTCGTACCTCCTCCAGTCTTCAGGTGTGACTGATGAAAGGTTCAGGTCAACATTCATCTGGAAGGATCCATCATGGTTGGGGAGGATCTCTCCAAGTTCCACGTCCTCATGAAGCTGCTCTCCATCTTTCCTCCAGAATATCTCGGCTCTGTTAGGGTAGAAACCTGTAGCGAAGCAGCTGACTGGAGAGGAGGGAGTCTTCTGGAGGAGAGACACTGAGGGAAGAACTGGAGAGTAAAGACAAAGACAGTTTATAGTTTCTTTATTATTATCTTCAGTATATTATCATCATTCTTGTTTGGTGTAATGTATTTAAATGCATTACGAAAACTTATATATATATACACAGTATATATGACATCCAAATACACCTCACTGAATTGTGGTTGAGAAAAAGTGGGATGGACAAAGGAGAAGAAAGCCAGATGAAGAGAAGTGAGGAGTGAGTATGAGAGAGAGAGAGAGTGAGACAATGTGGTAAAGGTGGAGGGAGGGTGATAAAGAGAGGTGAGAGAGAAAATGAAAGAGAAATGTGTGTAAACTGAGACACAGCTGGTCTCTGCGTGTTAGTTCATATTGATTGTAATGTTATTGTAAGTTAGAAACAGAGGAGGCATATTAACATTGTTGTGTTCATGAAACTACATCAGGTCATGTGATTCTACCTGTTCTCATCAGAGAGCTCCTCCCGTACTTCACATACTTCTTCAGCGAATCAGGGCACTCGTGGGTGAGGAGGTTCTTATAATATAACTGTGCATTTTCATTGTTCCAAATGTTTTTTATGATAGCCTGTTGTTTTGGAGCGAACGATGTATTTTTCTTCCCATCCCACGATAGGACGTCTTCTCCATCATAACCATACTGATAGAATCCATTAAAATCTCCAGTCTCATCGTCCCATTCACAGCCCATCATCCTCTGGAGAATGTGGACTCCTGAGACAGAGACAGAATCACAGACTGCAGTAAACCAGAGTGAGATCTTAGCACAGTCAGCTGTCATCAACTGATGTCACATCTTCACCACAGAGACACACTGATCCACACACACCAAAACACAATGGACAGTGTGGACGACTCAGAGAGAGACAGAGAAGCAGAGGCTGCTGGGAAACAGAGTCCACTTCCTGTCTTTACCACTGAGAACAACACACAGTTTATCTACACTGATGACAGTGGAGTGGCTTCATGTCTCTCACACACTCTCACACACACACTCTCACACACACACTCTCACACACACACACACACACACACACACACACACACACACACACACACACACTGAGGTGGAGTCCTGACTAACACACACAGATTAAACCTGATCGTGGACTGAACTTCCATCACTCTCTACATCCACTGAAACCCTGCAGCCAGTCCCACTATGATCTCTTCCTGTGACACTACAAACTAGACTGTCCTGAAGCTCCATTTTACTACAATACAAAAAACAGTGAAACATAAACAAACCTCCAGTTTGGTTGAAGAGCGTCTTCAAAATTTCAATGTAGCCTTTGAAGAGCTGCTGTTCCTCTTTATGGAAATCAGTCAGACTCTTCCAGAATTCTGGATGATCTTCTATGACTCTGTTCATCCAGTCCTGTTTGGGTACTCTTCTTCTGATGTTGCTGTCATAGTAATCAGCCTGAACATCATCAACCATCCCAACAGCCACAAACTCTGGGAAGTTTGGGACTTGAGAGGATGCAGTGTAGTAACACTTCAGAGAGTGTTTCACTGTAAGACAAAGTTCATGTCATCATTTCAGTTTTCTGTGCACAGAATCAAAAGAAGCTAAAATATCCTCCTGATAATCTCTGTTATGCAGTCAAGAAATCAGTTGACAGGAATGTGTCTTGAACACATTTATTCTGAAATAAAATATTAAACCAGTGAATTATTAACACATCAGATCATTCACATGTCTGACTTTCATTGATAGATGTATTTTTGTTATTTATTTTCAGTGTGAATTAAACTCCAGTTTAGTTTCCAGTTAGTGGAGACGTTTATTCTTCAGGATGCATCATTAGTAGCATCTGCTGCTCATTATTGTTTTAGTGTGAAATGTGAAACCACAAACCTGTGACACACTATGTATCTATGACAAACTATATAACTATTGATAATCATTAAATCCGTTTTTACGATGTAACATATTTTGTGTATTTAAAAAAAGTGTTTTTTAAGCACAGCCAATTTTTTATTTTGTCTTTTATTTATGCAAAACTGGACAAATGTGACAGGATGAATAAAAACAACTAACAAAGAGGTAACTTGCAATGTAAAATCTGCAGTAAAGTAATTTAACAAAAGAAACAAATCAGATCTTCACTTTCATATCTTCATTTATGTAAACTAAAGAATTATATTTAAGTTTTAATTCCAAAATCTTGACATAACTGATCTCAAAACTAATATTTTTTGTAAAACTAAATCTTTTTTCGTTTTATGACAATCACAGTAAAATGTTTATTCAGCTTTATATTTAATAAAGTTCTCTTGGATGATTTTGACTCATTCTGTGCTGTTTCTATTAGTATCAGTTTCTACTGGATTAAAAGCAGATTTTTATTAACTCTAATATCCAACATGAACTGATCATTGTTCACTTTTAATCCTGATTCTAAAAGTTTACTGCAGCAGAAAGTTTCACCAGAATAAACTTTTTACAGGTGTCTGTAAATTTGAATCAGATTATTGTGTGTTTCATGATGCTCTGCTGTTCCCTCATTTATGTACTAAAATGAAGTTTGCCTTCAAATCTTTGTCAGTTTTAACACTGTGAATGACTTTGTGACTAATTTGATCTCAGGCTGATGTTTGCACATTTGTCTCTTTTTAATGTGTTTTATTGTAACATCTGGTTTGATGCAGCTGTTTTTAATCCAAGACCATTTTTATCAGATGGGAAACAATAAAGTAATCTGAACCTTCATCCTTTGATGTCTGAATACATGTAGATCATATTTCTGTGTTATAAAACTATTAAGCTGGAAACCAAAAATATCTCACAAGTCTGTCAAAGAATGTATTAATTATTAGTCAAACGCCTGAGCTAATTATTAGTATGATCTAATTGGACTGCAACTCAACATTATTTTCATTATCAGATAATTTACAAATATATTTTTAATTAATCATTAATATTTGTTTTATAAAATGTCACTAACTTCTCAAATCCCACAGTAACATTTTCAAATGTTGTTTTGTCCAAATAAAAGTCAAAAACTAAAAAGACATTCAGTTTACTGTCATTAAAGTGTAAGAAAAACAAATATTGATACTTTTACTTAAGAAATCCCTGTAACAATCACGACATTATATTGCATCATAACGAAACTTACAAAAAACTCAATAGGAAGTAATTTTTAACACGAGCTCAAAACCTCCTCAACAGTAATATATCATTATGACCACCGCCCCCTCCCCAGTTATCAATTCAGATTAAATGTAGTGACGTCTTCAAAACTATGAAAAGTGTTTGTTAACACATTTACATTTACATGTTATTAATAATAATAAATAATGACTAATGCCACTACATAACGGTTACACACCGTGTAACTGAACGAGGAAGTGATTTTCATTTTGTTTGGAACAAAATGTAATAGAAAACATGAGATCATCATGGACAACTTAAATGTTGACCAAATCAAATAAAACTATTTTAAATGGCAGTTTAAAAAGGGTTTTGGTGTATTTTAGTTATGTTTTCCCTGTTTTTGTGTGTTTTATTATTTTGCACTGCCATCCAGAACGCACTCGGATCTAAAAGTTCCTCATACATTTTAATCAAAGCGTTGCACAGACTGGATTTGAAGTGAACATAATGAGTTTGTGACTTTTTAAATATGTCAATAATCTGTAAGGAAGTCGGAATTAAACATCTAGTACAATGAAACAAACCTTGAATTTATTTAGCTATGGCCAAAATAATAACATAAAATAAAAATACACGTTTTAATAACCCCATTTCAGAGATATAGCAGGAATCTTTAAAAAAAAAAAAAAAAAAAAAAAAAAAAAAAAGGGATTAATCAACGCGTTGAACATTAATGAGTTTATGACTTTTTTAATAATTTCTATAATCTGCGAGGAAGTCAGGGAACTAAACATCTAAAAGGTACTATTAAACAAATCTTAAATTCGTATAACCATGTCTACAGATGTAAAGCCTTTTCTTAAACCATCAACGGACTAACAACAAAAAAACACTACATTAACTCACCTGCTGCTGCGCTGTGTAGACCCAGGAGGACCAGAAAAAACAAGATCTTCATTCTGAACTGTAGAATCTACAACTTTACTGTCAAATTATGTTTCACACAGTGAAACACACAGTGAAACACACAGTGCTTCCCCTCTATACAACACTGCTGATCTGTGGTTAGGACTGGCACGAGTCCTCACGTCAGCCTCCTTCTGAGCCAATGAGAATTCAGTATGAGACTAGTCACTTAAATCTGGTTTAAACTGATCTAAACAGATAATTAACGAAAGTGAAAGTAACATATGCCTGTTTTAGCCCATGTTAGGGTAGAGAGGCTTTATCTTTAAACTGTGAGGCTTTATTTTGGGTTTAACGTTGTTAGTGCATGGAAGTCACATTATAACATATATAATAATACCTGTAATGTAATGTATGGTGTTTTGTAGGCTAATGTCAAGTGCAGCGAGATGTTGACTTTCTGGGAGGTCAGAGGTCACTGTCAGCTACAGATCAGCACTCTGGAGCTAGTGGGGCTGCAGTAATGTGTTATTCTTCTTCTATTGTTCTGTGTGGATGTTCTGGGGTTGAAAACATTCCTGATCAAAAGTTTTATTTGTGATAAAACCACCAAGATTTGATTTAGACACACAAAATAAAATACTTTAAAAATCAGGACAGATCAAATCTTCATTACTTCAGAGTGAAAACAGCAACCAAAGAAATAAAACCACAGCATGAGGAAGACTAGGCAGTTTCTTCATCACTAACTCAGCTGTGTCCTACAAGCAAGAAGCTTCTGAACACTGTGAAACTGTGTACGCTGAAAACTGCTCAACCAAAGAGAAACTGAACACCTCTGTTGATGTTTGGACACCTGATGCTGTTTTTCATTTTGCTGTCGGCATGATTTATCCCGTTACTATCCTCACTTTTACTTTTTGAAGCATAAAACGTTATAGAATATACTTTTATTGTGAAAATCTCACACCATAATTTCACGGTAACACAAACAAAGCATGAGGCTAAATATTAGATCTTTTATATAATTAATGTAGTCAACTGTTTATTAATGTTTGTGACTCACTGCTGATTGATACCGGAGTTTATCTTTACAGAGATGTCAGAGGTGTGACAGCGCCCCCCTCTGGAAAAAAAAAATCCTATTTTTTTCTCTCCTTGTATCTTCAGTGGGAGGAACTAAGACACCAGTGAGAAAACATGGATGTAGTAAAGTGAACTATAGATTCACCCTCTGAGGCTTGAACTCTCTTTAAAACTCTCTCAGCTCAATGATGATGGATACTTAAGTTTAATGCTGATGTAACAACTACTTGAAATGAGATTAGCCAATTGTTAAGTAAACAGTTACATAAATATCACACACAAAGGCCCGATAAGGAGGATGGTAAGCAAAACACAAATGCAAGTCATGGGAATAGAAAAGGTTAATTTATTCCACAAAATAATAAATTATGAAATAAATGAATAAATCAAGATTTTTTTCCCGTTTTGATGTGAACTTAAAATACAATTTAATGGATCAACTGAAATATATCACTTTGTTTGCTGTTTCAAGAAATACAATTTCAATATAATTGTAAATCAAAGTAATAGAAATAACTAAATTAAAGTGTATTGCAAATATTGCAAACGTGTTTTTTTCTGTAGTTTAATTCTGTACATATTCCACAAAGTCTGGAGTTTACTGATGCCAAAATATCCCTTAGGAAAGTGCCATTAAAAGTTACTACTTGCTGGGGCAGCAGTTAAAAATCCAACTCATAGTAGCAACAGATCAGATCGATTTTACAATTATTTCTTCAGGTAGTGTCACAACCAGTTTCCTTTATAATACTTCTGTATTCACTCTTTGGATAATTGTCTTTCTTTTCTTTGCAAGTCCAGTTTTGTAAAGTCAATATGTCTCCTCGGTTTTTTTTTACTCAGTAAGTCAAATTCAGTTTTGTTAAGTTAGGGGGCCCCTTTTTTTTAGTCTTTTATTCTTTTTCTCGAGCTTATCTGATTCTTCAAGTGGAAATCCAGCGTGTCCCAGAACATCTGCTGGACTCTCTCCTTCCTCTCAAGCAAAGGCAGGAATCCTTGACGCACCTCCCGCTCACCGGAAACGTTCATACTCGTCCTCTTCTTCAGAAAGCGACGAACAAAAAACAACCTGCATACCATATAAATGAACCTTAGTTAATACCAAATTATTCCTTTCAGTATGCAGATTAATGTGGCGATCTTATTTTATTTCTATTTTATCTATAGTTACTGCTGGCTTACAAGTTCACATGCTAAACATACAAACATGCCCATAAATAAAAAGTATGACTCATGAGACAATAATGTCTGCCAGCATTAGTAACTTATAATTCCTGTAATTCACATCATAAAACGCTTTACAGTGCATCTGTCTCAGTCACATACGTTTCTCCGATTGATTTTGTTTGTTTTGTTTTTAGCATACACATGTTAAATTAACATTAGCTAGCTAAAAATAAAAATAAAAAATACACTCACCGGAGAATTACACAACTTAAAATATTAATCCTCCCTTCTTCCCTCGGCAACCAAAAAAGTAAGTATCTTCAGGACAATAGCAATACAGAACTTTGTCAACTTACAATAACTTTTCCCTCTCAGTAGCTCAATGAACATGCTAACTCCGATTTCTTCTTCTGCGGTGTAATATCTCGTACCCTTCTTCCCCCTTCTCTGTCTTCTGCTTAGCAACTGGAAAAAGGGCATTTACCGCCACCCCGTGGAATTTTAATGCAACTACAACATTAATAATGTAATTGCAATGAATATCCATGAAACACAAGTAAATGTATGAATAGATGAATGTATACAATAAAAAACGGATGTAAATGTAACTACAACTGTATTGTTTTATGCTAAGTGTAATCAACTATAAACAAATGAATTAAACAACAGAATTATAAATTTATGGGGGTTACACTGAGTTTACCTTTACAGAGGAGTCAGCCGGCTCTGTTTAACAGCAGGCTGCAGCTCCCTCCAGTGGAAGAAAGTAAAACTGCACCGGTTCACGACAGACCAGTGTACTGCAGGAGACATACAGTATGATGATCCAGAAAATATTTACTACTAATAAAAATAATTAATAGTATTTAAAATAAATTCAAATATATAAATCATTTCATTTTCAAATCAAAGTGTTATTCTGTGTCAAAAAACCTAGGAAAGTGTTTTAGTGATGTAAAGTAACAGTCAAAAGTTTGGACACACTTTCCCATTCATATCAATGAGAAAGTCCGCCCAAACTTTTGACTGGTACTGTATATTTGAAAAGTTTAAATTATATGTACACTGTGGTCAAACGTACGCTGGTATTTTTTTTTAATGGTTTGAGACTCTTAGGAAAAAGGGAAATCTTAATGCTGCAGCACACAGTCACATTATAGACAATACTGTTCTTTATGGCCACAGTTTGCTGAGGATTTCTTCCAGTTTCAAGATGACAATGACACCATGCACTGAGCTAGGCCCATAAAGAGGTCAGTTTGATGTGAACAAAAATATTCTCTATTAATTCTGTGGCGTAGCAAATGTGAACAAATAATTGCAGACAGGTTCAAAAATCTTTTAGAAAGCCCTCCCAGAAGAGGTGAGGCAGTTATAGCAGCATTTTAGTACCAATTATTTTTGAATGACATGTTAATTAATGCTGTAGGGTGTAAACCACTAAACTATGAAGTGGTTAATTTAATTAATTATAATCAGTGTTACTCCATGTGTGGAAATAAAGAACAAAAGAAACACCATTGTGTTACTGACAAGAGTCTCTGCAGACATTAGGTCGAGGTCAAAGGTTATTCAATGTCTCATTTATTACATGTGTAGTAATAATCAAACTGAACAGTATTAAAGGAACTCTGGTTTATTTTCACAATGAAATTTCATGCTGAGGTCAAAAGAAACAGGAACGATTAAGTCGTATTAAAACATTAGTCAACAAGATAAAAGCACAAATGTAATTAATGAAATGGTGTTAATAGCTTTATAGTAGGATAGACTTCTATTATTTTATTGACGTGAGACATTTTGACACTAATTCTCTTTAAAGGACTGTGACTAAAGATTGTACTTCAGTGTATTAGGCTAATAAAGAATTTTAAAATACATACATACATACTTTAAAGATGTAATTATACAAAAATATATACTCTTATGGATGAAGTGTATATAGTGTATAAACGTTTGTCCCCCAAATATAACATGTCAGTTGATCAAAAATATAATTAGTGTAGTTTCAATGGTCAGGACAAGTTTTGTTCAGTCATCTGTTTCTGTTTTCTCTTTCAAGAATATATCAATGTCTCAACAGGTTTGGAAACACTTGTCGATGCATTTATCTTCAGTAAACTCAACTGCTGTAACGGTGTGTTTATGGGTCTTTTTTAAAAAGTCGATCAGACAGCTGCAGCTGATTCAGAGTGCTGCTGATCGGGTCCTCACCAAGACCAAGAAGGTGGATAATGTCACTCCAGTTCTCTCTTCTCTTTACACTGAAAGATGAAATCAGTACAGTCAATTGAAACACAGACTCAGACACAGAAATCACCAGACTGACCGATTTTCATGGCAAATGTACAGTAGTATGAAACAATGAAAACATGTAGGTCTTTACTAGTGTTACTGACTATATTAACACAGAAATCAATAGTTAAGAAGCATGTAAGGAAACACCAATCAACATTATATTTGTAGGATTTTTGCAGTGTTTTCCTTACACAGACAGGTGACAAATTAAAGGACCTCCCAACATTAAGTGTCTTAGTAAGGTGTTGGACCACCACCTGCTGCTAGAACAGCTTTAATGCTCCTTGGTATTGATTCTATAAGTCTCTGAACTCTACTGGAGGGATGAACACCATTCTTCCAAAAGATATTTCCTCATTTAGTGTTTTGATGATGGTGTCACATGTTTAACAGAAGACAACCTGCATTTAACAGCAGTCGCAGCACATGAATGAAGCAGGAATGCAGGTAAACACAGTAAATGATAAGTAAAGATGAAACAACAGGTTCAGTTATTTCAATCTCAGTTCAATTAAAGAAGGTTTGTGAAATGTTGCCCTTTGTTCTAAACCAGAAGCAGAAATTCCACCTTTTCCACCTTCACTGGTTTCCTGTCAAGACGACATGAAACCAGTCTGTTGGTGTTCATATAATGAAGTCTGTTTCATGTCATTCGATATGAGGTATTTCTGGGTTAATTAATGTTGGTTATTGGTTGAATTTGTTTTTCATACATCAGAGTTATAATAAAAAAAAATCTGTCAACATTTTTCTGAAGTTATACTGGATCTCAACTAAAAGGACCCCAAACAGCTTTAGATTTATTATGATGTTTAGATATGAAAAATATTGACTCATGTTACTACTCTAACTAGTTGAACCCCGAAAAATAGCCTGACACATCAAATGTTGCTGGTTACATTACACTTTAAGATTTTACTCACAAAATACAACTATTAAAATATGATGCATTATTATTGATTAAACTAACAAGAATTATATACAACTGTTCAAATTAGAGTAAGTTTAAGTACACTGGTGTAATAATACTTCTCACTTTCACTCGTTACTTTTACAATTTGAATTCAGGACTTAAAACCTTTACAGTACCTTCCTGTGTAGTATGAAGGAATATACTATTAATAGTTAAAAGTTTTAAGTATTTCTTCCACTGCCAATACCAACATGACGTTGAGAAAAGATCAAAATAAAGAAAGTCAGCATTTGTCTGGGGCCCCAAATCACTGATTTCACCCCTGATCACAAGTTCGTGTCCAAACTATGTTTCCACCTTAAAACACAACAGTTTGAGACACTTTTAGTATTATAAATGTTTTGGTCATTAAACTAAAATGACTCAATGACGTACTCACAGTCATCATCCAGTATCTTGAACTTCTACTGATGTTGACGATGATGATGATGAAGCGTCTGTAGCTGCAAAAAGAAAAGCATTTTGATTTGATATCAGGAGTTTCGTCATGAGAGACAAAACTGAATATAAGTGACAAATTACTCACATCTGACTTTCTGTCAAGTTGTCAAATAACATCCAAATATCACAAGAAAAAGCAGATGAAACTATCAAACATTTAATATTTAAAATACTTACTGTTAGCAGGTTGAAATCCTGAAATACAGAAAACATCACAAAGTTATTAATTGAGAGTTTATGAAAGAACACAAAAAGAAAACATCACTATCTGTGTCATTATTACAATATGTCAATTAACTGTTTATCAAATATTTACACTTTATGGACTTTGTATCACCAGAAGTAAAATATATGATGTTATAATAACATTAACACCAAAACAATAGTACAGACATATATATATATTAAATACATTTCTGAAGTAAAAACATAATTTGTCTTTCACCTTCATTTCGCTTCTTCTTATTTTTCCAGAGGAAGAATCCAGAGATGCCGAATACCAGGAGCAGCAGTACAACACCAACTCCAACGACAGCACCAAGAGGGAAACCTGAAGAACATAAACAGAAAATGTAACTTAGTTTATCTCACTCTTTCATCACTTAATGGATCAGATTTAATTTATTAACACAATTTTAGTCATTTAAGTTTCCAAAAGGAAGTCAAAAGAAGAAGACAAACATGTTGATGCTGAGTGTGTTTTAGTGAACAATCAGTGTTGGGAGTTAAAACCACAAAGTTTTACAGTAATCTCATTAGTTTGAACAGAAACACAGACATGTAAAACATTACTGTTTGAATTTTAGTATTTATATTAAAATACTGACCTGATGAAAACTGTGTTACAGTGTTGATCATAATTATGCTTTGACAGGCTAAATTGAAACTTGTGTAAATATCTAATAAATAACGATGCCTTCAACTGCTGAGCACTTGTGTGAGGGGAAAACAGAAATAAAGAAGTAGATGTTAGAGGAGGCTTGATGCTCTGACATGTGGAATTATCGTTCATACCACACACACCATGTAAAGATGAAAATCTGAGTTGAGTCCAGGTCAGAATCACTTTTGAGATTATCTTCCACAACATTGACATACAGTTCTGGTTTCTTTACTGTTCCTGATATTTTCATAAAAACTGTCTGGTTGCATTAACGTCTGAACGATCAGTTAGAATCAGGAGAAATAAACTTTGATTTGATCTGAAAAAAAAAAACTTCTCATGAATTCTTTTGCCGTAAAACAATATCTAGATTGATTTAAAAACCAGAAACAAACAACTTAAAAAAAACACTAAAGGAGAAACTAAATGTATTTATCACCTCCATCATTTCCAGTCTTGCTCCAGTTCGTCTGAATTGCTGTTTTGTCCAGTTTGGTGATGATGTCATCCTTCACACCAGTGAGATTAAACACACATTCGTACCTCCTCCAGTCTTCAGGTGTGACTGATGAAATGTTCAGGTCAACACTCATCTGGAAGGATCCATCATGGTTGGGGAGGATCTCTCCAAGTTCCACGTCTTCATGAAGCTCCTCTCCATCTTTCCTCCAGAATATCTCGGCTCTGTTAGGGTAGAAACCTGTAGCGAAGCAGCTGACTGGAGAGGAGGGAGTCTTCTGGAGGAGAGACACTGAGGGAAGCTCTGGAGAGTAAAGACAAAGACAGTTTATAGTTTCTTTATTATTATCTTCAGTATATTATCATCATTCGTGTTTAATGTAATGTATTTAAATGCATTACGAAAACTTATATATATACAGTATATATGACATCCAAATACACCTCACTGAATTGTGGTTGAGAAAAAGTGGGATGGACAAAGGAGAAGAAAGACAGATGAAGAGAAGTGAGGAGTGAGTATGAGAGAGAGAGAGTGAGACAATGTGGTAAAGGTAGAGGGAGGGTGATAAAGAGAGGTGAGAGAGAAAATGAAAGAAATGTGTGTAAACTGAGACTCAGCAGGTCTCTGTGTGTTGGTTCATGTTTATTGTAATGTTACTATAAGTTAGAAACAGAGGAGGCATATTAACATTGTTGTGTTCATGAAACTACATCAGGTCATGTGATTATACCTGTTCTCATCAGAGAGCTCCTCCCATACTTCAAATACTTCTTCAGCGAATCAGGGCACTCCTGGGTGAGGAGGTTCTTATAATACAACTGTGTTTTTTCATTGTTCCAAATGTTTTTGATGATGACAGCCTGTTGTTTTGGAGCGATCGATGTATTTGTCTTCCCATCCCACGATAGGAAGTCTTCTCCATCGTAACCAACCTGTCTGAATCCATTAATCTCTTCGGTCTCATCATCCCATTCACAGCCCATCATCCTCTGGTAAACATGGACAACTGAGAGAGAGACAGAGACACAGACTGCAGTAAACCAGAGTGAGATCTCAGCACAGTCAGCTGTCATCAGCTGATATCACATCTTCACCACAGAGACACACTGATCCACACACACCAAAACACAACATCTACACCTTCTGCTGTTATTGGCTGGATGGAAACCACTCACAGCCAATCATCATCTGGACAGTGTGGACAACTCAGAGAGAGATACAGAAGCAGAGACTGCTGGGAAACAGAGTCCACTTCCCGTCTTTACCGCAAAGACACACTGCCTCCACTGAGAACAACACATACTTTATCTACACTGATGAAGGTGGAGTGGCTTCATGTCACACACACACACACACTGAGGTGGAGATAAACCTGATCCTGGACTGAACTTTACATCCACTGAAATCCTGCAGCCAGTCCCACTATATCCTCTTCCTGTGAGAAACTACAAACTAGACTGTCCTGAAGCTCCATTTTACTACAATACAAAAAACAGTGAAACATAAACAAACCTCCA
Source organism: Scomber colias (assembly GCA_021039105.1). Classification (NCBI taxonomy): domain Eukaryota; kingdom Metazoa; phylum Chordata; class Actinopteri; order Scombriformes; family Scombridae; genus Scomber; species Scomber colias. The sequence continues at coordinate 79,647 of JAJDFG010000480.1, forward strand.
GTTTGTTTGAAGTGCGTCTTCAAAATCTCAATGTAGCCTTTGAAAAGCTGCTGTTCCTCCCTGAGGAAATTAGTCCGACTCTTCCAGAACTCTGGATGATCTTCTATGAATCTGTTCATCCATTCCTGTTTGGGTTCTGCTCTCATGGTGTTGCTGTCATAGTGACAAAGCTGAACATCGTCAACTATTGTGACAGCCACAAACTCTGGGAGGTTTGGGACTTGAGAGGAACCAGTGTAGTAACACTTCACAGAGTGAGTCACTGTAAGAAAAAGTTCATGTCATCATTTCAGTTTTCTGAATTACAGTTTTATAAAATAACATATTGCAGCAAAAAGTTTCAGCAGAATAAACTTTTACAAGCGCCTGTAAATTTGAACTATCAGGTTATTCTCTACGGTTCATTAGTCTCTCCTTGCTTAAGTTACTGTGCAGAGGTAATAACTTCAAAAGTACATTACATCCATTATTTATTCTACAGAAGAGAGCAATTCGAATAATTCACAACGCTGGTTTTCAGGATCATACAAACACACTATTCTTACAGTCGAAAATATTAAAACTTGCAGACCAGGTAGAATTACAACCTGTACAAATTATGTTTTGAGCAAACAATCATCAACTACCAGGAAATATTCAAAGATTGTTCACTGAAAGAGAGGGTTGCTATAAGTTAAGGGGATTGTTAAAATTTAACTGTGTTAGGGTGCGTATGACGAGGAGAGGTTTTCGTAATTCTGTCTGTGGGGTGAGATTATGGAACAGTCTGAATCTAAAGCTCAAGGAATGTCCAAACATAATACATTTTAAAAAGAGGTATAAAGAAATTATTTTTATGAGGTACAGGGATGGAGGTATTTAACTGACTCAGGTGCCTGTTGTTTGTATGTGTGGTTATGTATGTATGTTGTATGTACGTAAGTATATCTATGTATGTATGTATGTGTACATATGTGGTTGTGTATGAATATATGTACTGTATGTATGTATGTATGTATGTATGTATGTATGTATGTATGTATGTATGTATGTATACATGTATGTATGTATGTATGTATATGTATATAGCTATTGTTGATGGAAAAATGTAGCAATTATGTATATATTGATATCAGTAAATATAGATGTATATAATGACATGGGATTCAATAAGTGTTGACTTCTTCCCTTTCAGATGTGGTTGGCAGTGCATTGCATCATGTTTTCTGTTAGGTGTAAGTTCACTGATCCACTGTTTTTGTTTAGTTTTTTCTTCTTTCACACAACAAAACAAAATAATCTTATCTAATCTAATTGTGTGTTTCATGATGCTCCGCTGTTCTCTCATTTAAGATGAAGTTTGCCTTCAAATCTTTGTCAGTTTTAACACTATGAATGACTTTGTGACCATTCAGCATTCACTTCATTCATCTCCACCAAGATCTCCTTCCTGACTCACCAGTACATTTATGACAATGGAATGTGTTTTTATTGTAACGTCTGGTTTGATGTAGCAGTTCTTTTAGTTCAAGAAGGTTTTTATCACATCAGAGACAATAAAGTAATCTGAACCTTCATCCTTTGATGTTTGAATACATGTAGATCATATTTCTGTGTGATAAAACTATTAAACTGCACTTGAAACATTCTGAACTGATCAAACAAAAAATATCTCACAAGTCTGTCAAAGAATGTATTAATTATTAGTCAAACGCCTGAACTAATTATTAGTATGATCTAATTAGGGCTGCAGCTAAACATTTTTATTATCAGATCACCTCCAAATGATTTTTTAATTCATAGATTCATATTTGTTTTATAAAATGTCACTAACTTTCAAATGTTGTTTTGTCCAAATAAAAGTCAAAAACTAAAAAGACATTCAGTTTACTGTCATTAAAGTGTAAGAAAAACAAGAAATATTGATATTTTTACTTTTAAGAAATCACTGTAACAATCATTTGTCTTTACATAATAACATATCAAGACATTATATTGTATCATAACGAAAATGACAAAAAACTCAATATGAAGTTATTTTGAACATGAGAACAAAACCTCCTCAGCATGTTGGTTACTAATAAAATCTTCAGCAGTCTCAAATTAGGCAGTACTGTAACAAAGATATTAAGTGTCTGGTTGCTATGAAACTTCATTTTTATTTATTTATTTTTGTAATTTTCTTTTGTACTGTACAACTGTTCTATTATCTTGTTTAGTTCTGGTATCTTGTCAAAACTAATAAAAACTTAAGTGGCAAAAAAAAACCTTCAGCAGTCTGTAGATGTTAATTATACATAATTCAGATTAAATGTAGTGTGTCTTTAAGACTGTGAAAGGTGTTTGTTAACACATTTACACCATTCCTAATTAATGACTAATATCACTACATTAATGGTTACACACTGACTGAGGATGTGATTTTCATCATTGTTGTTTCTTTGGAAGAACTGTGAAAAGATCCATAGAAAATATGACGTCATGGACAATTTAAATGTTAATAAAAGAAAGAAAAATATTAAAGTGTACACTAAAAAGGATCTTGTTCTATTTTAGTTACAGTTCCCCTATTTTCTTTATTTAGTGTATGTTGGATTATTGCTGCCAATTTGTCCAGAACGCGTTTGGACCGAGTCGATCAAAGGTCCTGAAAATAATACAAAACCAAATAATGGACTTGATAAAAGATAGGTAGTGAAAGAAGAAAAGCAAGTTTGAATAGCCTCTTTTCAAAAATATAGCAGGAAATCCATCTGATCAATCAAGTTCAGCACGTTACCCCCGAACCCCCCGATATATATTCATATATGAACCATCAACCGACTTAGAAAAACAAACTGATAACAAAACACTGATATTGACTCACCTGCTGTCGCGCTGTGTAGACCCAGTAGGACCAGAAAAACAATGATCTTCGTTGAGAACTGGAGTATGTACATCTTTACATGTACGTCAGTTGATATGATTTTTAATCCACGGACACAATTTCTGCTCCTCTTGCGAGTCACACCCTGATCTGTGAGCAGAACAGGTAAATGCGCTCACCTGAATCTCCATCTGAGCCAATGAGAATTTAGTATGAGACCAACGTCACTTAAACAGGTTATTAAAGAAGGTGAAAGTATTATTTTTTTAACCCATGTTATAGCGAGTGAAGAGGCAGGCGAGGCTTTTTGTTAGTGCATGGAAGTCACATTATAACATACAGTATACAATAATACCTGTAATGTAATGTATGGTGTTTTGTAGGCTAATGTCAAGTGCAGCGAGAGGTTGACTTTCTGTGAGGTCAGAGGTCACTGTCAGCTACAGATCAGCACTCTGGAGCTTGTGGGGCTGCAGTAATGTGTTATTCTTCTTCTATTGTTCTGTGTGGATGTTCTGGGGTTGAAAACATTCCTGATCAAAAGTTTTATTTGTGATAAAACCACCAAGATTTGATTTAGACACGCAGTTAAGTTTCAAAATAAAATACTTTAAAAATCAGGACAGATCAAATCTTCATGACTTCAGAGTGAAAACAGCAACCAAAGAAATAAAACCCCAACACGAGGAAGACGAGGCAGTTTCTTCATCAGCTCAGCTCAGCTGTGTCCTACAAGCTAAAAGTTTCTGAACTAATGTGAAACTGTGTACGCTGAAAACTGCTCGACCAAAGAGAAACTGAACACCTCTGTTGATGTTTGGACACCTGATGCTGTTTTTGATTTTGCTGTTGGCATGATTTATCCTCTGTTTCTATCCTCACTTTTTCTTTTTGAAGCATAAAACGTTATAGAGAAATTAGTTTTTATTTTGAAAAAACTTTTGTTTCATGTTAACACAAACAAAGCAATAAGTTAAATATTAGATCTTTTATATAATTAATGTAGTCGACTGTTTCTTAGTCTTTGTGTCTCACTGCTGATTGATACCGGAGTTTATCTTTACAGATGTCAGAGGTGTCACAGCGCCACAACTATATATCCTCCTCTGAGCTAGTGAAGGAAAACCACCTGATATCATTTGACTCTGTCAGTTTATCAAATGTTGTTATAATGCAGGACTTTGGTCATATGTGGAGAAATTAAGGAGTTCCTACACATGTTTCATGACAAACAAAAAAATACTACTAATATTAATTCATGTCTGATGTGGTTTTTTTTCCACTTTATGTTTCAAACTGCACAAAAGTCCACCGAGTAGCTACTTAACGAGCCTGGTTATTCCCCTTTTAATACATTTGTTTTCATGTCTGCACAGTCTAACTGCACTCACTAAGTAAAGTGGAAGTGTTTCTCAACATTCATTGTGGTGTGACACTTCCCTAACCCTATTCCTTACACTGTGAGGTTTTAAAGAGTGTTGTTTATGTCTCACATTTCATTCTGGAAATATGACAAAGCTGGTGAGTCAGACTGTTTTACTTCACTCTGCTGCAGGAGTGGATTAAACCAAGTGTCCAATTAAATGGAAAGTGAGCCCCCGAGAGGCTCTAATATGATTAGGTAAAATCTGCTATTCTGCACGCTTATGAATTGGTCCCTGAAGCATACAGACAAAAATGTAGAAACCACAGAAAACCCCAAAATCAGACTTATGGTGAGTTTGCAAGGGAAAAGAGAATCATCTTTGATAAGTGGAGAAACACATGCAAATGCAACCATTTTACATCAGTACGGGAGTTGATTCTATTGGAGAAGTTTGCCTGACCGAGTGGTGGTATATCTGAATGAGTGGAAAGTAACTGCTCGCTTCAGTAGCTACACCAGCATGAGTAAGTGCTGACTTGCTTTTCCGTCACTCTTTACTGGCAATGATAGGCCTCGTTACGCTCCGTCTGCGCAGGTAAATTCCTCTAATTTGAGAAATCAAGAGAAAGAGGAGAGGAAATGTTTTTTTTTAATTTACACAAACCATGTCATTGCCAACTGCCTTGCCCTAAAAGAAAAGAGCAGCAGCAGCCTGCTCAGAGTGTATTGCAGCCAAAAGGCATCAGGTTAAATAAAGCAGAAAACAGTCGCTAGAATCAACGCATTCCCACTGATTCTAGCGACTGTGACCAACCAGATGACTGTTTCAAACCATTAATATTTGACTACTGTCGCTGATAGTCTGGTGACCAGTGTCCGGTGCGTATTTTGCGTGACACCGGTGGCTCTCAATCTGTGATATACCCTACAGCGCGTTGCCTTTTTCATAGCAGTCTGTGGTTATGGTACTGTGTTGTGTTACATTGAGATGGGTTAAATCCCTCGGCCAGTCCACCGTGTACACAAATAAAATCTAGATGACTTAAAAAACAGACGAATAAAAATGAAACAACTGAAGGAAGGAAACAACACCATCCATCACAAATTCACAAAATATAAATCAGATGAAAGTAAACTAAATGTGTTTTGCATTTCCATCATTTCTGATTCCAATCTTACCTTCATTTATTGTTGAGGAGGATCTCTCCACGTTCCACATCTTCATGAAGCTCCTCTCCATCTTTCCTCCAGAACATCTCGGCTCTGTCAGGGTAGAAACCTGTAGCGAAGCAGCTGACTGGAGAGGAGGGAGTCTTCTGGAGGAGAGACACTGAGGGAAGGTCTGGAGAGTAAAGACAAAGACAGTTTATAGTTTCTTTATTATTATTTACAGTATATTATTATTATCATTACTGTTTGATGTAATGTATTTAAATGTATTAGTAACACTTATACATACAATATATGACGGTCAAATAAACCTCATTGAAGTGCGATTGAGAAAAGGAGGGAGGAGGAAGAGATAGAAGAGAAGAAGGACAGATGAAGAGTGAGATACTAGATGAGAAAGAGTGGAGGAGGACAGTGAGAGAGTGAAAGTGTGAAGATAAAGAAAGACAGAAAGTGGAGAAAAAGAGAGGTGGATAAATGTCTGAGACTGACAGAGAGAAAATGTAATACAAGGGGAGAGAGGGAGAGAGGAAATGAAAGAGAAATGTGTGTAAGCAGTACTCAGCTGGTCTGTGTGTTGGTTCATATTTACTGTAATGTTACTGTAAATTAGAAACAGGAGGCATATGAACATTGTTGTACCCGTGAAACCATCAGGCCATGTTCTCATTAGAGAGCTCCTCCCTGAGTTCAGATACTTCTTCAACCAGTCAAATGTAAGCCTGTCAAATGTAAGCGGTCAAAGTTTTGTCATTGTCCCACTTCAGTTTGATTATGAAAGCCTTTTGTTTTGGAGTGACCCATGTCAGTATCTTCAGGTGCAATGATATTAAGTCTTCTCCATCATAACTATACTGATTGAATCCATTAATATCTCCAGTCTCATGGTCCCATTCACAGCCATACATGTGCTGGACAATATGACTAGGCACTGTGTCTGGGACAGGGCTCTCAAGTTTCATGAAAAGTTTGGAGTGAGATTACATCTGTTTGGGCTAGAGCGACTTGAAATTCCCCATCCAGTTCTCCCAATTATTTTTGCTACTTAAAAACCAGTTCAATTTTACATACTGTTCATAACTGACCAGCACAAATAGAAATGAAAATAATCCAATAAAAGACTAATTCAGCTAAATAAAATTAATTGTTTTATGATATTGATCCCAAATGGATCAATAAGAAAAAAGATATTCGGCCCTAAATGAGCCTCTTAACCCTCATACTGTTCATATTCAGACTCTTCACAGTATCCCAGCATAATTAGTTTCTTACAAATTTCAAGATTATAAGCGTGCATTTCCGCTTATAATTATTGTTGTGTGTGTTTGTGGCAGATATTGATGCCTTGATGACAGAGGTTATACATTATACACAGTTGTGGGCTGTTTGAGTATCATTTCTCATAGGTAGAGGTAGAAGCTACACAGACTCAGTATGAGAACGTGCTTGCAGCAAGAAAAAAACGTATTTTCCGAATTTACCTGGCAACAAGAAATACTATTTTCTGATTGGCTGGTAAGTCACTAACACGGGAAAGCTGTGAACTCCGCAGATAATTGTGCCTACACTTCAACCGTTCATATATTATATATTAATTTCTGTGCGATGGGACCTCTCACAAATGACAGATGTGGCGTGTGAACTGCTTGAAATGCGTGTCTCACGGTCATAGCGTGAGACTTGTGAGCTCTTTTGAGGCTTACACTGAGCTGTCACACATATAGACTGTTTTCCTTATCATTATCATTTTTTCCACGAAGAGTTATCAGATCTCTCTAAACACCCTCTATGTGCTAACAGGGTAATGTTATAGCCCAGATGCAGGGAGGACGCTGTAGCTTGTTTCCTTGTAATGAAAATATGAATCAATGCTCTGCTAGAAAATGGACATAAATGTTAAATTGTATACCGTTATAATTGCAGCCTTTTTGGTGGGTATTAAGCATCATGGCCTAAATCCAAACATAGAAAAGCAGCTCTTTTTAGAATTTGGGATGAAAGTGTGCAAAACAATTTGAGCTTTGACATGAGATTTTCAGGCTATTAATATAGTGTAAAATGTAGTTCTTTTTTAGCCATTTATATGCCGAATTTTTCCCAAGAATAGATCACGTGCGAGAATATCTTAAATTATCATCATTAGTGACATATACATTCACCTTTACACTCTGAGGAACCTAAAATCGCTGCATATTTAAAGGGAGTTTGGTGTGAAGTGTTAAGCGGCGTAGTGCACGCTGCCATCTCGTGGCAGAATCTGGTATTACAACCGGCGATCAGCCAGAGCGCTTCTTATTAAATAATATGTAGCAACAAAAGGGAAAAATACAACCTGACCTTTCTGAGAAAATGACATGAATAATTGAAACACATATACATGAAAAAGCAGGAGAATAAAAGGGAAGTAAGATGTTAATGGTGAGGAGCAAAATGATTAACCCACAAATTACTGTGTGAAGCTTTCACTGCTCAAACTATGTATAGTAATAAGCAAAACTATTTTAGTGAGAGGAAGACTTGAAGTAAAATAACTACCATTTTAATTTAATGTTAATAAACTGCCTCACTGCTCACTGAAACCAACAAAAAAAATCTGTTAACAACTTCTAAAAAAACCCCAACTTCAAATAAACAAATGAGTGTTAAATGGATTTCCAGAAACATTTTATTAATACTTTTATTAAATTTATTAATCTGTACAAGTTGTGAAAAAACTAACACACACACACACACACACACACACACACACACACACACACACACACACACACACACACACTGTTTTGTGAATTTCCCTTGCTCAGGAACCGTCAACATGCTTCATTGTGTTCATCATATTAAAAAGACCTCCCCATAATATCCTGTGCTGTAATGTTTTGTATTTCCAGCACAGCCTATCATAACATAACGTGTCAAATCATGCTGACATTTAGTCAGCGCTGCAGACTGCCAGTACTGGGAGAGACTCCTGTCCAAAGAATGCAGGTTTGAATTGGTTTTTCAGACATAACAAAAACACAACATGGCAACATTTGTCTGTAGTTATACTGGATCTCACACAGAGAAATGGTTCATAAGACTGACTTCATACATCTAAAACATTTGGTCCCTGGTGGACTTTACCATCAGGCAAGTTAGGCAACTGCTTGGGGCCCCCAACTAAAAGGGTCCCAAATATCTTTAGATTTATTATGATGTTTAGAAATTAAAAAATACTGAATTATGTTACTATTCTAACTAATTGAACCCTGAAATAATGTACAAAAGACCCCAGATTTTACTCATACATAAAATAGATCAAAATCACTGAATCCACCCCTGAAGTTCATGTCTAAATCGTGTTTTCACCTTTAAAATACAACTGTTTAAAGTTTGTACAACAGTTTGGGAGAGTGTTCATACATATTAAGTTCAGTCAGATAATTTGACATAATGAAGTACTTACCATCAGGAATGGGAACTTCAGGTGATGATAATCGTTAAGTGTCTGAAGCCGCAAAAAGAAAAAAATATTTGATTTGATGAGTTTTATCATGAGAGACAAAACTGGACATGAGTGACGTATTACTAATGTCTGACTTTCTGTCAACGTGTTCATATTGAGGTTTTAATATCTCTGATTACTTTTTAAATGTCTTTGTTTAATTTTTCATCTCGTCTGTCATCAATCAGGCCATGTCTTGGCTTCCTTTTTCAGTTTTATTTTGTCATACTCACCTTTTTGTCTCATTTCAGGTCACTTCACTTCCGGCTCCGCTCTAATGTGTTGCACCTGTGTCTCATTGTCTCCCCTGTGTGTATGTATAAAAACCCAGCATCTTCCCATTGTCCTCTGCCAGAATGTCGTGTCTACCTTTAATGACTGTCCCCTGCCTGATTCTTGACAGAGGATCAGTTTCTGTCTTTGAGACTCAGTTTGTGAAGATTAATGTCAGAGAAGCTAATAGAAAGGTTTAAGTGAAGATGTGCTTTCTTAAAAAAATATTTAGAAATAAAATTAGACCTTATGTCGTTTTTTAAATAGTAGAAACAGTGATACGAGTTTACTATGAATATACCATATCCTGTATTTAACGGCAGGCTGCAGCTCCCTCCAGTGGAAGAAAGTAAAACTGCACCGGTTCACTCATGACAGACCAGTGTGCTGCTGGAGACATCATGATGCAGTAAAAATGTAATACTAGCACTACTACTACTATTAATACTACTACTACTACTACTACTACTACTACTACTACTACTATAAAAAACAAAAAAACAAAAAAAACAACAATTTGCTATCATCTATTCAAAAAGAAATTTTAAAGACTGATCAATAACAGGCTGTTTTCACCAAACCCAAAAACATCCAGCATCCAGTCAGCTGGAGAATACCAGTAAACTATGAAGTGGTTAGTCTAATTAATTATAATTAGTGTTACTCCATGTGTGGGAATAATGAACAGAAGAAACACTACTGTGTTACTGACAAAGGACCCGGAGTTAAAGGTTGTTCAGGATGTCTCATTTATTCATTTATTACATGTGTAGTAATAATCAAACCAAAATGTATTAAAGTAATATAATTATAATACATTATATTTATTTATTATTATTATTTTAACAATACTCAAAGACACTTTACAAAATCAAAGAAATTCATTTATTCTGTATGGTTTTATTGCTTTAAAACACAATGAACAATAATATCAAACATTAAAAGCTCATTTGAAAAGATGAGTCTGTAAAGGTCTGTAAATGAAATTTCCTGACAAGATCAGAAGAAACAAAGGATTAAAGTATGAAAACATTACTCAATGAGATAAAAACACTGACACAAATTTAAGTCATGAAATGGTGTTAATAGATTTCTAGCAGGATGGACTTCTATAATGTTATTGAAGTGAGACATTTTGACAGTAATTCTCTTTAAAGGACTGTGACTAAAGATTGTACTGCAGTATATTAGGCTTTATTAATAAAGAATAAATCATATATAAAATAGTCGTTTTTCTATTTAATGGAGCAATGGACAACATTTTTTGTCTTCCTAAAGTGCATCTGAGTTACAATAAGAGATCATCAAACTTACTGTCATAATGTAAACACACTTTAAAGATAAAATACTGCAGTGTATAAACGGTTGTTCCCCAAACATAATCAAAAATATAATATCAGAGGAACCACAACTGAGGTAGCAGCAAGTGATAATTGTAGTTTGAATGGCCAGGACATTTGTTAAGTTGTCTGTTTCTGTTTTCTCTTTCAAGAATATATCAATGTCTCAACAGGATTTGGAAACCAAATGTCCATGCATTTATCTTCAGTAAAAAATAACTGCTAATATGGTAAACTCGACTGATGTAACGGTGTGTTTACAGGTCTTTTTTTTTATTTTGTTGGTATAGATACCTTTATTTATCAGTAGACTGACAGGAAACATGGGAGAGAGGGGAGTGTGACATACAGCAAAGGACTTCCGATCTGGATTCGAACCGGGGTCGGCTGCGTATATGGCATGCCTCTAACCACTCGACCACCTGCTCGCCCTTACAAGTCTTTTTAAAAAGTCGATCAGACAGCTGCAGCTGATTCAGAGTCCTCACCAAGACCAAGAAGGTAGATCATATCACTCCAGTTCTCTCTTCTCTTAACACTGAAAGATCAAATCAATGCAATCAACTGAAACACAGTTTAGAGTCACACACATGTCACCAGACAGGCATAACAGTTTTTCCTCACTTTTCTCTTCTCTAATATATGTTTTATGTTTGCTCATTTACTTTTATTAAAAAAGAGGTAACCTTTGTTTTGTGTCTACACACGCAATAGGCTAATTATTGTATGTTGTAGGCTGTTTATTAGTGTTTGTGACTGCTCGCTGTCCAGTAGCACCAGAACGGACGAAAAACTTTAATGAAGAGTTGAGCTGTGTGGTCTACGATGAAGGGTTCGTTAATGACTACTGCAGAGAAATTCTCACTTTCAGCCACTAGGGGGATGTCTACGTTTCTGTAAATCACCTCCAGTAGAGTCTGACACGGAGTACATTTTTACTGCTGCCCTCGGCCACTTAGACTCGGTAGTAAATTAATCTGCTAGCTAGCTGGCTGGAGGGAACATGATGCAGACAAAGTCACACAAAAGTCCAGCGTAGAAAACTGCTAACTCATGTGGTTGCTGTCTGCTGTGACGGTTCCTGAGGGAGACGGACCTGACGCTAATCACTGAACTAGTACGTCAACATTTGTAACAACTCCTCAAAAGACTAACGTTACGTCTCTCATTGCTAACATGATTGTAAAGGATCTGCTCAGCGTTGTTTATGACGAGTAGAAACAAATCCAGGAGTCTATTAGCCTGTAAGACTTTTTTTCTTTTAAGTAATGTGTTTCTGTAAAGAAATTAAGGCTGATTATTATTTGAAAATAATAAAAGTTTATGCACATAAAGCTTGTTGTTTGTTATGAATGTTATGAAAGTTATTTTTGACTTATTAGCTATTTAGCTCCTGTGAATGTCGGCATGCAGCGAATACTCGATTAGTCGTCGACAGAGTTGGCAACTCAGGAGGTGCAGGAGAGAGACAGTGTTATTATTGGTGTCAATTAAAAGTTTTCGGTCGCATTTACTAGTGGAAATTATATTTGAGAAGTAAATAACCCTCGCATATTTAATCAAGTTATTCAAGTATGTTAAAAGGTCTTTACTATAACGACGGTGCTCATCAGGCTTAGTGGATTTCCACGGTCTCTCTGCTCTCCAACATTTACGCTAAGGCTGGGTATTGTCAATGATTTCCTGAATCGATTCAATTCCGATTCACAGGGTCCCGATTCGATTCGATTCTCGATTCGATCTGATTCAATTTTATGTTCCCAGAGTTTCTGTTTTGTAAGTCAGACAATATTTTTAACACGCAGTCATGTGTGGACACCAAATTCTTGAAGAGTAAAGTTAAATCATGAGTCTGATCCAACACTGGGATCTAGCATGATAGTATCTATTTGTATTTACCCTTAAGACCAGTGGCATTTTAAATCATGTCATTTTGAATTATGTTGTCATCATGTAACCATAAAGATTATGGATAAGCATGTCAGTTCAAATACAAGACAAAGTTGTAAACTCTCAAATTATGATTATTATTTTAAATTAAAAAATCGTTTCACAGAATTTTGAATCGATATCGAATTTTTAAATAGAAAATCGATATTAATTGATGGATCGATTTTTTGGACACACCCCTAATTTACGCCAGAGACAATGTTGTCATTTAGCCATGGACGTAAAGTAAATCTCACTTTAACTTTAGGAGCCACTTGATCCAGAAACGTTGGATCAAAGGCTGCAGAAAACATTTCAGCATTAAATTGATTTTAAGAATAGAAAGTCAGCATTTGTCTGAGGCCCAAGTCACAAGTTCATATCTAAACTGTTTTTCACCTTTACAATACAACAGTTTGAGAGACTGGTGGTTATGTCATAGCTAAGTTGACATAATGAAGTACTTACCGTCAGGAACTGAAACTTCAGCTGATGATCCTGAAGTGTCTGAAGCTGCTAAAAGAAATTATCACGAGAGAAAAAAACAGGACATGAGTGATGAATTACTGACATCTAACTTCATGTCAAGTTGTTTATATTAACCTTTTTAATATCTCTCATTATTTTGTAAATATCTGTATTCAGTGTTTTAAAATGACATCCAAATATTACAAGACAAAGCAGATAAAAACTATTAATCATTTAATATTTAATACTTTTATACTTACTTTTTGCTGATTGAAATCCTGAAATACAGAAAAACAGTATCACAAAATTATTTATTCAGAATTTATGAACGAACACTAAGAGAAAACAGCACTATCTGTGTCATTATTACAATGTGTCAACTAATTGTATGTCTAATATTTACACTTTATGGACTTTGTATCACCAGAAGTAAAATATATAACAACATTAACACCAAAAACAATAGCACAGACATGTATATACATTATTATAGTCATCTGTGAAGTAAAAAAAAAGATGAGTAAAAACATCTTTTCTCTCTCACTGTCCTTTTCTTTGTTCTTCTTCCAGAGGAAGTATCCAGTGATGCAGACTATCAGGAGCAGCAGTACAACAACAAGTCCAATGACAGCACCAAGAGGGAAATCTGAAGAACCAAAACAGAACATTCAGCATAGTTTATCTTACTCTTTCATCACTTAATGGATATTATTTATTAACACAACTTTAGTCATTTGAGTTCTCAAAAGGAAGTCAAAAGAAGACAAACATGTTGATGCTGAGTGTGTTTTAGTGAACAATCAGTGTTGGGAGTTAAAACCACAAAGTTTTACAGTAATCTCATTCATTTGAACAGAAACACAGACATGTAAAATATTACTGTTTGAATTTTAGTATTTATATTACAATACTGACCTGATGAAAACTGTGTTACAGTGTTTAACATAATTATGCTTTGAGATGCTAAACTTAAACTTGTGTAAATATCTATCTAATAAAAAACGGTGCCTTCGACTGCCGTAAGAGCACTTGTGTGAGGGGAAAACAGAAATAAAGAAGTAGATGTTAGAGGAGGCTTGATGCTCTGACATGAGGAATTATCGTTCATACCACACACACCAGGTAAAGATGAAAATCTAAGTTGAGTCCAGGTCAGAATCACCTGTCATTTTTGAGATTATCTTCCACAACATTGACATACAGTTGTGGTTTCTTTACTGTTTCTGATATTTTCATAAAAACTGTCTGGTTGCATTAACGTCTGAACGATCGGTTAGACTCAGAAGAAATAAACTTTGATTTGATCTGAAAAATAAAAACTTCTCATGAATTCTTTTGCCGTAAAACAATATCTAGATTGATTTAAAAACCAGAAACAAACAACTTAAGAAACCACTAAAGGAGAAACTAAATGTATTTCTCACCTCCATCATTTCCAGTCTTTCTCCAGTTTGTCTGAATTGCTGTTTTGTCCAGTTTGGTGATGATGTCCCTCACACCAGAGAGGTGAAACACACATTCGTACCTCCTCCAGTCTTCAGGTTTGACTGATGAAAGGTTCAGGTCAACACTCATCTGGAAGGATCCATTGTGGTTGGGGAAGATCTCTCCAAGTTCCACGTCTTCATGAAGCTGCTCTCCATCTTTCCTCCAGAACATCTCGGCTCTGTCAGGGTAGAAACCTGTAGCGAAGCAGCTGACTGGAGAGGAGGGAGTCTTCTGGAGGAGAGACACTGAGGGAAGAACTGGAGAGTAAAGACAAAGACAGTTTATAGTTTCTTTATTATTATTTTAAGTATATTATCATCATTCCTGTTTGATGTAATGTATTTAAATGCATTACGAAAACTTATATATATACACTATATATGACATCCAAATACACCTCACTGAAATGCGGTTGAGAAATTGTGGTATGGACAGAGGAGAAGAAAGACAGATGAAGAGAAGTGAGGAGTGAGTATGAGAAAGAGAAAGTGAGAAAATGTGGTAAAGGGACGCAGAGAGGTGAGAGAGAAAATGAAAGAGAAATGTGTGTAAACTGAGACACAGCAGGTCTGTGCATGTTGGGACATATATTGTAATGTTACTGTACAAAACATTTCCTGTGTTCATGAAACTACATCAGGTCATGTGATCTTACCTGTTCTCATCAGAGAGTTCCTCCCATAGATCATAAACTTCTCCAGGTAGTAAGGACACCTATGGTTGAGGTAGTGCTTCAACTGTATAGTCTTAGCTTTGTTAGTGTCCCACTCCAGTTTGGTGATTTCAGCTTCTTGTTTTAGAGTGATCCATGTCCCTGTCTCCGGGTCAAATGATATGAAGCCTTCTTCATCATAACCAATGCAAATGAATCCATTTTGTACATGTCCAGTCTCATTGTCCCATTCACAGCCGTACATCATCTGGTAAATGTGGACACCTGAGAGAGAGACAGAGACAGAGACTGCAGTAAACCAGAGTGAGATCTCAGCACAGTCAGCTGTCATCAGCTGATATCACATCTTCACCACAGAGACACACTGATCCACACACACCAAAACACAACATCTACACCTTCTGCTGTTATTGGCTGGATGGAAACCACTCACAGCCAACCATCATCTGGACAGTGTGGACGACTCAGAGAGAGGGACAGAGAAGCAGAGACTGCTGGGAAACAGAGTCCACCACTCTCTGTGGTAAAGACAGGTCTTTACCACAGAGACACACTGCTTCCACTGAGAACAACACACACTTTATCTACACATGGCTTCATGTGAGCTTTTATTCAAGGTTCGTCACGAGTGTGTGTGTGTGTGTGTGTGTGTGTGTGTGTGTGTGTGTGTGTGTGTGTGTGTGTGTGTAACATAAACAAACCTCCAGTTTGGTTGAAACTCAGCTTCAAAGTTTCAGTCACGGCTTTGAATTCCTCCTGGTGACCCCAAAGCCTCTCACTCTCCTTCTCCCAGTACTTTGGATCATCTTCTGTGATTCTGTTCATCCAGTCCTGTTTGGGTACTACTCTCCTGGTGTTGCTGTCATAGTAATAAACCTGAACATCATCAACCATCCCAACAGCCACAAACTCTGGGAAGTTTGGGACTTGAGAGGATGCAGTGACGAAATACTTCAGAGAGTGTTTCACTGTAAGACAAAGTTCATGTCATCATTTTATTTTCTGTGCACAGAATCAAAAGAAGCTAAAATACCCTTCTGATAATTTCTGTTATGCAGTCAAGAAATCAGTTGATAGGAATGTGTCTTGAACACATTTATTCTGAAATAAAATATTAAACCAGTGAATTATTAACACATCAGATCATTCACATGTCTGGCTTTCATTGATAGATGTATTTTTGTTATTTATTTTCAGTGTGAATTAAACTCCAGTTTAGTTTCCAGTTAGTGGAGACGTTTATTCTTCAGGATGCATCATTAGTAGCATCTGCTGCTCATTATTGTTTTAGTTTGAAATGTGAAACCACAAACCTGTGACACACTATGTATCTATGATAAACTAACTATTGATAATCATTAAATCAGTTTTTACGATGTCAGAGATTTTATGGATTTTAAACTTTTTTTTTTAAACACAATGACGTGCAAATAGCAAAACTGGACAAATGTGACAAGATGAATAAAAACAACTAACAAAGAGGTAACTTGCAATGTAAAATCTGCAGTAAAGTAATTTAACAAAAGAAAAAAATCAGACCCTGTCTCTTGTGCATGTCACTTTCATATCTTCATTTATGTAAACTAAAGAATTATATTTAAGTTTTAATTCCAAAATCTTGACATAACTGATCTGAAAACAAATATTTTGTGTAAAACTAAATCTTCTGAATTTTATGACAATCACAGTAAAATGTTTACTCATCTTTATATTTAATAAAGTTCTCTTGGATGATTTTTACTCTCGTACTCATTCTGTGCTGTTTCTATTAGTATCAGTTTATTCTGGATTAAAAGCAGATTTTTATTAATTCTAATATCCAACATGAACTGATCATTGTTCACCTTTAGTCCTGATTCTAAAAGTTTACTGCAGCAGAAAGTTTCACCAGAATAAACTTTTTACAGGTGTCTGTAAATTTGAACTATCAGATTATTGTGTGTTTCATGATGCTCTGCTGTTCCTTCTCATTTATGTACTAAGATGAAGTATGCCTTCAAATTTTTGTCAGTTTTAACACTATGAATGACTTTGTGACCATTCAGCATTCACTTCATTTATCTCCACCAGGATTGATGATAAGATCTCCTTCCTGACTCACCAGTACATTTATGTCAATGGAATGTGTTTTTATTGTAACATCTGGTTTGATGCAGCTGTTCTTTTAGTTCAAGAAGGTTTTTATCACATCAGAGACAATAAAGTAATCTGACCCTTCATCCTTTGATGTCTGAATACATGTAGATCATATTATATATCATATATATGAAACTATTAAGCTGCACTTGAAAAATTCTGAACTGATCAAACCAAAAATATCTCACAAGTCTGTCAAAGAATGTATTAATTATTAGTCAAACACCTGAACTAATTATTAGTATGATCTAATTAGGGCTGCAGCTAAACATTTATATTATCAGATCACCTCCAAATGATTTGTTAATTCATAGATTCATATTTGTTTTATAAAATGTAACTAACTTTCAAATGTTGTTTTGTCCAAATAAAAGTCAAAAACTAAAAAGACATTCAGTTTACTGTCATTAACCCTTAAACAGACAACGTGCACCAGGAGATACAGACTCTTTAACCTTCCTGTTGTCCTCCCGGGTCCTTCATCTGTCCTTCCTTCCTTCCTTCCTTCCTTCATCTGTCCTTCCTCTGTCCTTCCTTCCTTCCTTCCTTCCTTCCTATGTCCTTCCTTCCTTCCTTTATCTGTCCTTCTTTCCTTCCTTCCTTCCTTCCTCAGATCTAAGTTCAGCTGTTAGGGTAAATGTTCCCTCCTTCTGTCCTTTCTTCCTTCCTTCATCTGTCTTTCCTTTCTTTCCTCCCTCCCTCCCTCCCTTCCTTCCTCCCTCATTTCCTTCCTTCTTCCTCCCTCCTTCCTTTCCTTCCTTCTTCCTCCCTTCCTTCCCTTCCTCCCTCCTTTCCTTCCTTCTTCCCTCCTTTCCTTCCTACCTTCCTTCCTTCCTCCCTCCTCCCTTGCTTCCCTTCCTCCCTTGCTTCCCTTCCGTCCTCCTTTCCTTCCTTCTTCCCTCCTTTCCTTCTTCCCTCCTTTCCTTCCTTCCTTCCTTACTTTAGGTGCAAATGACATAACTAGTAAGGGCTGTTTAAGGGTTAAAGTGTAAGAAAAACAAATATTGATATTTTTACTTTTAAGAAATCACTGTAACAATCATTTGTCTTTACAAAATAACATATCAAGACATTATATTGTATCATAATGAAAGTTACAAAAAACTCAATATGAACTCATTTTGAACATGAGAACAAAACCTCCTCAGCATGTTGGTTACTAATAAAACCTTCAGCAGTCTGTAGATGTTAATTATACATAATTCAGATTAAATGTAGTGTGTCTTTAAGACTGTGAAAAGTGTTAACACATTTACATCATTCCTAATTAATGACTAATATCACTAAATTAATGGTTAAACACTGTCTGAGGATGTGATTTAATCATTGTTGTTTGTTTGGAACTAATGTGAAAAGATCCATAGAAAATATGACGTCATGGGCAATTTAAATGTTAATAAAAGAAAGTAAAACCATATTAAAATGTACACTAAAAAGGGTCTTGTTGTATTTTAGTTACAGTTCCCCTATGTTCTTTATTTAGTGTGTGTTGGACTATTGCTGCCAATTTGTTCAGAACGCGTTTGGACCGAGTCGATCAAAGGTCCTGAAAATAATACAAAACCAAATAATGGACCTGATAAAAGATAGGTAGTGAAAGAAAAAAAGCATGTTTGAATAGCCTCTTTTCAAAAAAACACTATTAAACAAACCTTAAATTCATATAGCTATAGTCAACTGTTTCATATCATTTTCTTTAACCATCAACCGACTTAGAAAAACAGAACAAAACAAAAAACTGATATTGACTCACCTGCTGTCGCGCTGTGTAGACCCAGTAGGACCAGAAAAACAATGATCTTCGTTGAGAACTGGAGTATGTACATCTTTACATGTACGTCAGTTGATATGATTTTTAATCCACAGACACAATTTCTGCTCCTCTTGCGAGTCACACCCTGATCTGAGAGCAGAACAGGTAAATGCGCTCACCTGAATCTCCATCTGAGCCAATGAGAATTTAGTATGAGACCAACGTCACTTAAACTGATCTGAGCAGGTTATTAAAGAAGGTGAAAGTATTATTTTTTAACCCATGTTATAGAATGGCTTTTTGTTAATGCATTGAGGTCATAACATATATATTAATTTATAATGTTTTGTAGGTAATGTATTATAATGTGCAGAGAGGTCAGAGGTCACTGTCAGCTACAGATCAGCACTCTGGAGCTTGTGTTGCATTTCCATCACTTCTAATTCCAATCTTACTTTCATAAGTTGTTGAGGAGGATCTCTCCAGGTTCCACGTCCTCATGAAGTTCCTCTACATCTCGGCTCTGTCAGGGTAGAAATATGTAGCGAAGCAGCTGACTGGAGAGGAGGGAGTCTTCTGGAGGAGAGACACTGAGGGAAGAACTGGAGAGAAAAGAGACTGGCGGAGAGAAAATGTGATAACGGGGGGAGAGGGAGAATGAAAATGAAATGTTTGTACATAAGGTAATGTGATTCAACTTGTTCTTATCAGATAGCTGCCCCCACAGTTCACATACTTCTTTAGCAAGTCAATGCAAGCCTGGTCGAGGTAGTTCTATAACTGTGCGACCAAAGTTTTGTCATTGTCCCACTTCAGTTTGATTATGAAAGCTTTTTGTTTTGGAGTGAGTGACCCATGTCAGTATCTTCAGGTGAAATGATATTAAGTCTTCTCCATCATAACTATACTGATTTAATCCATTAATATCTCCAGTCTCATCGTCCCATTCACAGCCATACATGTGCTGGACAATATGACTAGGCACTGTGTCTGGGACAGGGCTCTCAAGTTTCATGAAAAGTTTGGAGTGAGATTACATCTGTTTGGGCCAGAGCAACTTGAAATTCCCCATCCAGCTCTCTCAATTATTTTTGCTATTTAAAAAACAGTTCAATTTTACATACTGTTCATAACTGACCAGCACAAATAGAAATGAAAATAATGCAATAAAAGACTAATTCAGCTAAATAAAATTAATTGTTTTATGATATTGATCCCAAATGGATCAATAAGAAAGATATTTGGCCCTAAATGAGCCTCTAAACCCTCATACTGTTCATATTCAGACTCTTCACAGTATCCCAGCATAATTAGTCTCTTACAAATTTCAAGATTAATCATAATGAAGCTTTCAGAGAGCAGAGAGAGTTTATTCTTCAGTTTTTACACTTTGTATTTATGGAGAAAAAGCGAATATATTAAATGTGAAGAATGTAACAGTAGCAGTGCTCAACGTTTGTTTGTGTGGGTGTGTGAGTGCGTGCGTGCATTTCCGCTTGTAATTAGTGTTGTGTGTGTTTGTGGCAGATATTGATGCCTTGATGACAGAGGTTATACATTATACACAGTTGTGGGATGTTTGAGTATATTTTCTCATAGGTAGAGGTAGAAGCTACACAGACTCGCGTATGAGAACGCGCTTGCAGCAAGAAAAAAAAACTTATTCTCCGAATTTACCTGGCAACAAGAAATACTATTTTCTGATTGGCTGGTAAGTCACTAACGCGGGAAAGCTGTGAACTCCGCAGATAAATGTGCCTACACTTCAACCGTTCATATATTATATATTAATTTCTGTGCGATGGGACCTATCACAAACGACAGATGTGGCGTGTGAACTGCTTGAAATGCGTGTCTCACGGTCATAGCGTGAGACTTGTGAGCTCTTTTGAGGCTTACACTGAGCTGTCCCACATGTAGACTGTTTTCCTTATCATTATCATTTTTTCCACCAAGAGATCTCTAAACACCCTCTATGCGCTAACAGGGTAATGTTATAGCCCAGATGCAGGGAGGACGCTGTAGCTTGTTTCCTTGTAAAGACAATATGAATCAATGCTCTGCTAGAAAATGGACATAAATGTTAAATTGCATACCGTTATAATTGCAGCCTTTTTGGTGGGTATTAAGCATCATGGCCTAAATCCAAACATAGAAAAGCAGCTCTTTTTAGAATTTGGGATGAAAGTGTGCAAAACAATTTGAGCTTTGACATGAGATTTTCAGGCTATTAATATAGGCTAGTGTAAAATGTAGTTCTCTTTTAGCCATTTATATGCCAATTTTTTCCCAAGAATAGATCACGTGCGAGAATATCATAAATTATCATCATTATTGACATATACATTCACCTTTACACTCTGAGGAACCTAAAATCGCTGCATATTTAAAGGTGGTTTGGTGTGAAGTGTTAAGCGGCGTAGTGCACGCTGCCATCTCGTGGCAGAATCTGGTATTACAGCCGGCGCTCAGCCAGAGCGCTTCTAATTAAATAATACATAGCAACAAAAGGGGAAAATACAACCTGACCTTTCTGAGAAAATGAAATGAATAATTGACACACATATACATGAAAAAGCAGGAGAATAAAAGGGAAGTAAGATGTTAATGGTGAGGAGCAAAATGATTAACCCACAAATTACTGTGTGAAGCTTTCACTGCTCAAACTATGTATAGTAATAAGTAAAACTATTTTAGTGAGAGGAAGACTTGAAGTAAAATAACTACCATTTTAATTTAATGTTAATAAACTGCCTCACTGCTCACTGAAACCAACAAAAACATCTGTTAACAACTTCTAAAAAAAACCCAACTTCAAATAAACAGATGAGTGTTAAATGGATTTCCAGAAACATTTTATTAATCTATTTATTACATTTATTAATCTGTACAAGTTGTGAAAAAACTAACACACACACACACACACACACACACACACACACACAGTTTTGTCTGACCAACACTGAACAGTATTTCATTTTCATTCTCGGCTCTATGTAGCTTTATATTTACACATCATTTTGTATCAATCTAATTCTCCACATGAATTTGTCTTGCTCAGGACCGTCAACATGCTTCATTGTGTTCATCATATTAAAAAGACCTCCCCATAATATCCTGTGCTGTAATGTTTTGTATTTCCAGCACAGCCTATCATAACATAACGTGTCAAATCATGCTGACATTTAGTCAGCGCTGCAGACTGCCAGTACTGGGAGAGACTCCTGTCCAAAGAATGCAGGTTTGAATTTGTTTTTCAGACATAAGAAAAACACAACATGGCAACATTTTTCTGTAGTTATACTGGATCTCACACAGAGAAATGGTTCATAAGACTGACTTCATACATCTAAAACATTTGGTCCCTGGTGGACTTTACCATCAGGCAAGTTAGGCAACTCCTTGGAGCCCCCAAATAAAAGGGCCCCAAACAGCTTAAGATTTATTATGATGTTTAGAAATTAAAAATACTGAATTATGTTACTATTCTAACTCATTGAACCCTGAAATAATGTACAAAAGACCCCAGATTTTACTCACAAAACATAGCTATTAAAATATGAAGCATAATTATTCAGTAAACTACCCAGAGTAACATAAAATAGATCAAATTACAGTAAATTTAAGTACATTGTGCAAATAGTACTCTCAAATTTTACAATATGAATACAGGAATTAAAACTTTAACAGTACTTTTACTGTGTAATATGAATACATTTACTACTAATAGTTTAACTTTGAATTCCACTGCCAATACCAACATGAGTTTGAAAAAGGATAAAATTGAAGTCAGCGTTTGTCTGAGGCCCCAAAATCACTGAATCCACCCCTGAAGTTCATGTCTAAATCGTGTTTTCACCTTTAAAATACAACTGTTTAAAGTTAGTACAACAGTTTGGGAGAGTGTTCATTCATATTAAGTTCAGTCAGATAATTTGACATAATGAAGTACTTACCATCCGGAATGGGAACTTCAGGTGATGATTATCGTTAAGTGTCTGAAGCAGCAAAAAGAAAAAAATATTTGATTTGATGAGTTTTATCATGAAAGACAAAACTGGACATGAGTGACGTATTACTAATGTCTGACTTTCTGTCAACGTGTTCATATTGAGGTTTTAATATCTCTGATTACTTTTTAAATGTCTTTGTTTAATTTTTCATCTCGTCTGTCATCAATCAGGCCATGTCTTGGCTTCCTTTTTCAGTTTTATTTTGTCATACTCACCTTTTTGTCTCATTTCAGGTCACTTCACTTCCGGCTCCGCTCTAATGTGTTGCACCTGTGTCTCATTGTCTCCCCTGTGTGTATGTATAAAAACCCTGCATCTTCCCATTGTCCTCTGCCAGAATGTCTTGTCTACCTTTCATGACTGTCCCCTGCCTGATTCTTGACAGAGGATCAGTTTCTGTCTTTGAGACTCAGTTTGTGAAGATTAATGTCAGAGAAGCTAATAGAAAGGTTTAAGTGCTGGAGACACATCATGATGCAGTAAAAATATAATACTAACAACTAATACTATTAATACTACTACTACTACTATTAAAAAAAAACAAAACAAAAAAACAACAATTTGCTATCATCTATTCAAAAAGAAATTTTAAAGACTGATCAATAACAGGCTGTTTTCACCAACCCCAAAAACATCCAGCATCCAGTCAGCTGGAGAATACCAGTAAACTATGAAGTGGTTACTCTAATTAATTATAATTAGTGTTACTCCATGTGTGGGAATAATGAACAGAAGAAACACCACTGTGTTACTGACAAAGGACCCGGAGTTAAAGGTTGTTCAGGATGTCTCATTTATTCATTTATTACATGTGTTGTAATAATCAAACCAAAAGTTATTAAAGTAATATAATTATAATACATTATATTTATTTATTATTATTATTTTAACAATACTCAAAGACACTTTACAAAATCAAAGAAATGCATTTATTCTGTTTGGTTGTATTGCTTTAAAACACAATGAACAATAATATCAAACATTAAAAGCTCATTTGAAAAGATGAGTCTGTAAAGGTCTGTAAATGAAATTTCCTGACAAGATCAGAAGAAACAAAGGATTAAAGTATGAAAACATTACTCAATGAGATAAAACCACTGACACAAATTTAAGTCATGAAATGGTGTTAATAGAGTTCTAGCAGGATGGACTTCTATAATTTTATTGAAGCGAGACATTTTGACACTAATTCTCTTTAAAGGACTGCGACAAATGATTGTACTGCAGTATATTAGGCTTTATTAGTAAAGAATAAATCATATATAAAATAGACGTTTTTCTATTCAATGGAGCAATGGACAACATTTTGTGTCTTCCTAAAGTGCATCTGAGTTACAATAAGAGATCATCAAACTTACTGTCATAATATAAACAAACTTTAAAGATAAAATACTGCAGTGTATAAACGGTTGTTCCCCAAACATAATAAAAATATAATATCAGAGGAGCCACAACTGAGGTAGCAGCAAGTGATAATTGTAGTTTGAATGGCCAGGACATTTGTTAAGTTGTCTGTTTCTGTTTTCTCTTTCAAGAATATATCAATGTCTCAACAGGATTTGGAAACCAAATGTCCATGCATTTATCTTCAGTAAAAAATAACTGCTAATATAGTAAACTCGACTGATGTAACGGTGTGTTTACAGGTCTTTTTTCTTTATTTTGTTGGTATAGATACCTTTATTTAACAGTAGACTGACAGGAAACATGGGAGAGAGGGGGGTGTGACATACAGCAAAGGACTTCCGATCTGGATTCGAACCGGGGTCGGCTGCGTATATGGCATGCCTCTAACCACTCGACCACCTGCTCGCCCTTAAGTCTTTTTAAAAAGTCGATCAGGCATCTGTAGCTGATTCAGAGTCCTCACCAAGACCAAGAAGGTAGATCATATCACTCCAGTTCTCTCTTCTCTTAACACTGAAAGATCAAATCAATGCAATCAACTGAAACACAGTTTAGAGTCACACACACGTCACCTGACAGGCATAACAGTTTTTCCTCACTTTTCTCTTCTCTAATATATGTTTTATGTTTGCTCATTTCCTTTTATTAAAAAAGAGGTAACCTTTGTTTTGTGTCTACACACGCAATAGGCTAATTATTGTATGTTGTAGGCTGTTTATTAGTGTTTGTGACTGCTCGCTGTCCAGTAGCACCAGAACGGACGAAAAACTTTAATGAAGAGTTGAGCTGTGTGGTCTACGATGAAGGGTTCGTTAATGACTACTGCAGAGCAATTCTCACTTTCAGCCACTAGGGGGTGTCTAGGTTTCTGTAAATCACCTCCAGTAGAGTCTGACACGGAGTACATTTTTACTGTTGCCCTCTGCCACTTAGACTCGGTAGTAAATTAATCTGCTAGCTAGCTGACTGGAAGGAAAGATGATGCAGACAAAGTCACACAACAGTCCAGCGTGGAAAAACGGCTAACTCGTGTGGTTGCTGTCTGCTGTGACGTTCCTGAGGGAGACGGACCTGACGCTAATCACTGAACTAGTACGTCAACATTTGTAACAGCTGCTCCAAAGTGTCTCACAGAGAAAACTAACGTTACGTGTCTCATTGCTAACATGATTGTAAAGGATATGCTCAGCGTTGTTTATGACGAGTAGAAACAAATCCAGGAGTCTATTAGCCTGTAAGACTTTTTTCTTTTAAGTAATGTGTTTCTGTAAAGAAATTAAGGCTGATTATTATTTGAAAATAATAAAAGTTTATGCACATAAAGCTTGTTGTTTGTTATGAATGTTATGAAAGTTATTTTTGACTTAGCTATTTAGCTCCTGTGAATGTCGGCATGCAGCGAATACTCGATTAGTCGACAGAGTTGGCAACTCAGGAGGTGCAGGAGAGAGACAGTGTTATTATTGGTGTCAAATAAAACTTTTCGGTCGCATTTACTAGTGGAAATTATATTTGAGAAGTAAATAACCCTCGCATATTTAATCAAGTTATTCGAGTATGTTAAAAGGTCTTTACTATAACGACGGTGCTCATCAGGCTTAGTGGATTTCCACG
Organism: Scomber colias; assembly: GCA_021039105.1. NCBI lineage: Eukaryota > Metazoa > Chordata > Actinopteri > Scombriformes > Scombridae > Scomber > Scomber colias. The sequence continues at coordinate 105,606 of JAJDFG010000480.1, forward strand.
GTCTCTCTGCTCTCCAACATTTACGCTAAGGCTGGGTATTGTCAATGATTTCCTGAATCGATTCAATTCCGATTCACAGGGTCCCGATTCGATTCTCGATTCGATCTGATTCAATTTTATGTTCCCAGAGTTTCTGTTTTGTAAGTCAGACAATATTTTTAACACGCAGTCATGTGTGGACACCAAATTCTTGAAGAGTAAAGTTACATCATGAGTCTGATCCAACACTGGGATCTAGCATGATAGCATGATAGCATCTATGTGTATTTACCCTGAAGACCAGTGGCATTTTAAATCATGTCATTTTGAATTATGTTGTCATCATGTAACCATAAAGATTATGGATAAGCATGTCAGTTCAAATACAAGACAAAGTTGTAAACTCTCAAATTATAATTATTATTTTAAATTAAAAAATCGTTTCACAGAATTTTGAATCAATATCGAATTTTTAAATAGAAAATCGATATTAATTGATGGATCGATTTTTTGGACACACCCCTAATTTACGCCAGACACAATGTTGTCATTTAGCCATGGGCGTAAAGTAAATCTCACTTTAACTTTAGGAGCCACTTGATCCAGAAACGTTGGATCAAAGGCTGCAGAAAACATTTCAGCATTAAATTGATTTTAAGAATAGAAAGTCAGCATTTGTCTGAGGCCCAAGTCACAAGTTCATATCTAAACTGTTTTTCACCTTTACAATACAACAGTTTGAGAGACTGGTGGTTATGTCATAGCTAAGTTGACATAATGAAGTACTTACCGTCAGGAACTGAAACTTCAGCTGATGATCCTGAAGTGTCTGAAGCTGCTAAAAGAAATTATCATGAGAGAAAAAAACAGGACATGAGTGATGAATTACTGACATCTAACTTCATGTCAAGGTGTTCATATTAACCTTTTTAATATCTCTCATTATTTTGTAAATATCTGTATTCAGTGTTTTAAGATGACATCCAAATATTACAAGACAAAGCAGATAAAAACTATTAATCATTTAATATTTAAAATACTTACTTTTTGCTGATTGAAATCCTGAAATACAGAAAAACAGTATCACAAAATTATTTATTCAGAATTTATGAACGAACACTAAGAGAAAACATCACTATCTGTGTCATTATTACAATGTGTCAACTAATTGTATGTCTAATATTTACACTTTATGGACTTTGTATCACCAGAAGTAAAATATATAACAACATTAACACCAAAAACAATAGTACAGACATGTATATACATTATTATAGACATCTGTGAAGTAAAAAAAAAAGATGAGTAAAAACATCTTTTCTCTCTCACTGTCCTTTTCTTTGTTCTTCTTCCAGAGGAAGTATCCAGTGATGCCGACTATCAGGAGCAGCAGTACAATAACAGGTCCAGTGACAGCACCAAGAAGGGACCCTAAAGAACCAAAACAGAACATTCAGCATAGTTTATCTCACTCTTTCAACTCTTAATGGATATTATTTATTAACACAACTTTAGTCATTTGAGTTCTCAAAAGGAAGTCAAAAGAAGACAAACATGTTGATGTCACAATGAACAATCAGTGTTCGGAGTTAAAACCACAAAGTTTTACAGTAATCTCATTAGTTTGAAGAGAAACACAGACATGTAAAATATTACTGTTTGAATTTTAGTATTTATATTACAATACTGACTTGATGAAAACTGTGTTGCAGTGTTTAACATAATTATGCTTTGAGATGCTAAACTTAAACTTGTGTAAATATCTATCTAATAAATAACGATGCCTTCGACTGCTGTAAGAGCACTTGTGTGAGGGGAAAACAGAAATAAAGAAGTAGATGTTAGAGGAGGCTTGATGCTCTGACATGTGGAATTATCGTTCATACCACACACACCACGTAAAGATGAAAATCTAAGTTGAGTCCAGGTCAGAATCACCGTCATTTTTGAGATTATCTTCCACAACATTGACATACAGTTGTGGTTTCTTTACTGTTTCTGATATTTTCATAAAAACTGTCTGGTTGCATTAACGTCTGAACGATCGGTTAGACTCAGAAGAAATAAACTTTGATTTGATCTGAAAAATAAAAACTTCTCATGAATTCTTTTGCCGTAAAAAAAATATCTAGATTGATTTAAAAACCAGAAACAAACAACTTAAGAAACCACTAAAGGAGAAACTAAATGTATTTCTCACCTCCATCATTTCCAGTCTTTCTCCAGTTTGTCTTAATTGCTGTTTTGTCCAGTTTGGTGATGATGTCCTTCACACCAGAGAGATGAAACACACATTCGTACCTCCTCCAGTCTTCAGGTGTGACTGATGAAAGGTTCAGGTCAACACTCATCTGGAAGGCTCCATCATGGTTGGGGAAGATCTCTCCAAGTTCCAAGTCTTCATGAATCTTCTCTCCGTCTTTCCTCCAGAACATCTTGGCTCTGGCAGGGTAGAAACCTGTAGCGAAGCAGCTGACTGGAGAGGAGCGAGTCATCTGAAGGAGAGACACTGAGGGAACAACTGGAGAGTAAAGACAAAGACAGTTTATAGTTTCTTTATTATTATCTTCAGTATATTATCATCATTCCTGTTTGATGTAATGTATTTAAATGCATTACGAAAACTTATATATATACAGTAAATATGACATCCAAATACACCTCACTGAAATGCGGTTGAGAAATGGTGGTATGGACAGAGGAGAAGAAAGACAGATGAAGAGAAGTGAGGAGTGAGTATGAGAAAGAGAAAGTGAGAAAATGTGGTAAAGGGAGGCAGAGAGGTGAGAGAGAAAATGAAAGAGAAATGTGTGTAAACTGAGACACAGCAGGTCTGTGCATGTTGGGACATATATTGTAATGTTACTGTACAAAACATTTCTTGTGTTCATGAAACTACATCAGGTCATGTGATCTTACCTGTTCTCATCAGAGAGTTCCTCCCATAGATCATAAACTTCTTCAGGTAGTCAGGACACCTCTGGTTGAGGTAGTGCTTCAACCGTATAGTCTTAACTTTGTTAGTGTCCCACTCCAGTTTGGTGATTTCAGCTTCTTGTTTTAGAGCGGTCCATGTCCCTGTCTCCGGGTCAAATGATATGAAGCCTTCTTCATCATAACCAATGCAAATGAATCCATTTAGTACATGTTCAGTCTCATCGTCCCATTCACATCCGTACATCATCTGGAAAACGTGGGCACCTGAGACAGAGACAGAGTCACAGACTGCAGTAAACCAGAGTGAGATCTCAGCACAGTCAGCTGTCATCAGCTGATATCACATCTTCACCACAGAGACACACTGATCCACACACACCAAAACACAACATCTACACCTTCTGCTGTTATTGGCTGGATGGAAACCATTCACAGCCAATCATCATCTGGACAGTGTGGACGACTCAGAGAGAGACAGAGAAGCAGAGACTGCTGGGAAACAGAGTCCACTTCCTGTCTTTACCACAGAGACACACTGCCTCCACTGAGAACAACACACACTTTATCTACACATGGCTTCATGTGAGCTTTTATTCAAGATTCGTCACAAGTGTGTGTGTGTGTGTGTGTTTGTGTGTGTGTGTGTAACATAAACAAACCTCCAGTTTGGTTGAAACTCAGCTTCAAAGTTTCAGTCACGGCTTTGAATTCCTCCTGGTGACCCCTAAGCCTCTCACTCTCGTTCTCCCAGTACTTTGGATCATCTTCTGTGATTCTGTTCATCCAGTCCTGTTTGGGTACTACCCTCCTGGTGTTGCTGTCATAGTAATAAACCTGAACATCATCAACCATCCCAACAGCCACAAACTCTGGGAAGTTTGGGACTTGAGAGGATGCAGTGACGAAATACTTCAGAGAGTGTTTCACTGTAAGACAAAGTTCATGTCATCATTTTATTTTCTGTGCACAGAATCAAAAGAAGCTAAAATATCCTCCTGATAATTTCTGTTATGCAGTCAAGAAATCAGTTGACAGGAATGTGTCTTGAACACATTTATTCTGAAATAAAATATTAAACCAGTGAATTATTAACACATCAGATCATTCACATGTCTGGCTTTCATTGATAGATGTATTTTTGTTATTTATTTTCAGTGTGAATTAAACTCCAGTTTAGTTTCCAGTTAGTGGAGACGTTTATTCTTCAGGATGCATCATTAGTAGCATCTGCTGCTCATTATTGTTTTAGTTTGAAATGTGAAACCACAAACCTGTGACACACTATATATCTATGATAAACTAACTATTGATAATCATTAAATTAGTTTTTAGGATGTCAGAGATTTTGTGGGTTTTAAACTTTTTAAAGACCGTGTAAAGTGAATTCAGACATTTTCTTCTAAACACATTAAATAGGTCATAAATGTATTTCTAAAAAAGGTGTAAAAAGCATTTCAACCATTTAGATTTGAATTGTGGAGCTAGGCTTCACAAACTGTGTTTCAAGATTTCTGTGTTCAGGATTTAGGGGGCGGGAGCACAGTGTTTGGTAGCAGAGAAAGAGGCTGATTTTTACACAACTTTGAAACCTAATTTCATATATTTGGCAATTTTTTTAATCATTCAAATTTGGCAGGGTGGTTAACAACACACTTTTCTGTTGTATGTCAAACTCAGAACACATATTTATTCTTACTTTACACGGACTTTAAGCACAGTTAATCAATTTTTCAATTTGTATTTGTTTTATAAAATGTCACTAACTTCTCAGATCCCACAGTAATATTTTCAAATGTTTTGTCCAAGTAAATGTAAAAAAAGAAAAAAAGTGTAAGAAAAACAATAAATATTTATATTTGTACTTAATATATCACTGTAACAATCATTTGTCATTCACAAATTTTATATTATATTGTATCATAACGAAACTCACAAATGACTCATTTTGAACAACAACAAAAACTCCTCAGCAGTCTCTAGAGCAAAGACGTAGGAATGAGTTTAACATTGGAGGGGACACATTGGAAACCTGACAGATCCGTTGAACAGAAATATGTCATAAACTACACTGCAAAACATTCACAAATATATTTTATTCTACTAAAAAGATACATTTGTACGTATAAATGTTTTGAAAATGAATGTTCTCCCTAAATTTTTATATCTTTTCCAGTCTATCCCGCTTTCTCCTCCTCCTAAATTCTTTCGAGATATGAAGACAGCATTCACCAAATTCATATGGAAGACTATGCGCCCAAGGCTCCGTCTTACACTATTATACCTTCCGTTTGACAGAGGGGGCCTGAAGGTACCAAATCTTGTGTGGTACTATTGGGCAGCTCAATTAAGAGCTGCCAGCTTGTGGTTCTCTCCCCAACCTCAGTTACCCTGGGTAGGGATGGAGGCATTGTCCACAAAAGGGCTAGGATTAGACTCATACTTATACTCTGACTCTGTTAAGAATTTGAAGGAAAACACTCTGAATCCATTTGTCAGAAATACCTTGTTGATATGGCATAAGGTGCACAGTGTTATAGGCGATGTTCCTAATCTGTCCTGCTTCTCACCTATCTGGGGAAATGCTGAGTTCAGACCTGGTAAAAATGATTTAGGATTCAAACAGTGGTCACAGAAAGGTATCAGGAGGATCATGGACCTCTATGACCGTGATACACTGATGCCCTTTAATGAACTCAAAGACAAATTTAATATTCCACAGGCCCACTTTTTCAAATACCTACAGCTGTGAAGCTTTATTATCTGCAAATTTAAGAATTCATCTAGCTGCCCCCCTTTAACAGTATTAGAACAGTTTGTAGTTCAACACCAACATAGCAAGGGCCAGATCTCTTCTCTTTACAATATATTTTCATCATATTCCACAGAGTCCTCTGACTCAAAAAGGAAGTCCTGGAGTGAAGATTTGGGTGAGTGTGTTCTTGACTGTGAATGGAGCCAGGTGTGCTCCGAGGCCCATAATATTTCAATAATTACTAGACTTAAATTAGTACAGTATAACTGGATCATGAGAACGTACATCACCCCAGAAAAGGTAAATAAATTCAATCCAAATGTTCCAGATATTTGTGTGAAATGTCAGACTCACAAAGGCACCCTCTTTCATTGTATTTGGGAGTGTGAGGAGATACAAAAGTTTTGGAAGGAAGTTATTAACATAATTTCTCAACTCACTTCCAAACCCATTCCCCTCTGTCCCAGAATTTGTATATTGGGCCTGTATCCCATAAATCTTACTTTAAAAAAACATGAAATCACATTGATTAATATCTGTCTCATCCACACGAAACGTCTGATTGCCATGTACTGGAAAAATGTGTCATGTCCCAACATTAGCCATTGGCTTAAGGAACTATCATCCTGTCTTGCTTTAGAGAAACTCACTTATAGTCTTAGAAACAGGCTGGGGGAATTTTATGAGATCTGGAGCCACTTCTTAAATTTCCAGGAAAACACTGATCTGCAACATGCCCTTCACTCTTAACCTCCCTCCTAACACTTTATATATGAGCACATTCAATTCATCTGAAAACTTCAATAATCCTCCATTTTAATAACTTTACCTGTATGCCTTGCTCTACTCTGGCTGTATGTCTTGATATGTACTGATTGGAAATCTGAACATTTGTTGTCTTCATTTTATTTTCGGATAATTGCACTATGTACTGAGATTTATATAATGCTGTAGTTGTATTTCTTGTAACTACTGAGAGACGAGATGCTGGGTGGGTGGGTGGGATTATTTGTTCACAATGCGTTTTTTGTGTACATGTTCACCTTGAACTAAAAATCAATAAACATATGTTTAAAAAAAAAGATACATTTGTAAAGGTAAAGTATAATGAACTGATAAATATCAAATATCAATTATTTAATTTCAGGCCTAACCATCCAGTTTTGTAGAAAATAAATAACATGGGAAGAATATTGTATTTTACAAGCAAGAGTGTAATAGTTAAATGTTGAATCACAACATGTTGTTGCCAGCTGCAGGCAAGGCCCTTTAGTATGTTTCCTGTTTACTTTATTTAGGGTGTGTTGGACTATTTTGCGTTGCGTAATTGCGCTACCATTTGGTCCAGAACGGGTTTGGACTGAGTCGATCAAAGGTCTGAAAATAAAACCAACCAATGGGCCTGATAAAAAGACAGTGAAAGGAAAAAAACGCACGTTTTAATAGCCTCGTTTCAAAAATATAGCAGGAAATCCATCTGATCAGAAGTTCAGCACATTACCCCCATCCACCCCACAAAAAGAAAACGGGATTCATCAAGACGTTGCCCAGTGGACTTTAACTTAAACAGTTAATTACTTTTTATTTCTGTAATCTGAGAGGAAGTCAGGGAACTAAACGTTTAACACTATTAAACACACCTTAAATGCATATAGTTAAAACTGTTTTTGACTCATTTTCTTTAACCACCAACCGACTTAGAAAAAACAAACCAAACAAACTACATTAACTCACCTGCTGCTGCGCTGTGTAGACCCAGGAGGACCAGAAAACACAACATCTTCCTTGTCAGATGCAGTATGTACATCTTTACTGTCAACTGATATACAACTGAGGTCCTGGCTGCAGGCATCCACTGCTGCCGCCGCAGGCTCCACTCTCAGGCCACCTCCACTGTCAGGACAGGAAATGCACGGGATACATTTCAAAATAAAATCGCTAATGTACTTCCAGTTGAATAGTTTTCCTCATAAATCCATTCATCATTAAACAATATGACGTAAACTCTATCAGTTCATTGTCTATAGTATATCTTGTTTTTATTTATATAGTAAAGTTTTGTTTTCTTTTGTCGTTTTTGTTCTGTGTTTTCCTTTTATATTGCGCATGAGCCCCAACATTGGCATTTTGATTTATTCTATCCAAATCTAGGACAAAAAGCCATCCATAACCTGTATTAATTCAAAGAAAACAAAATAAAGCTTTTGATTTGATCTGTGAGTAGGACTGATAGGAGCCCTCACGTCAGCTTCCTTATGAGCCAATGATAATTTAATATGAGACCAGTGTCACTTAAACTGATCCGAACAGGTTAAAAAAAAAAAAATCTAAACAGTCACAGCTGCGGTTTTATGAGCGCACTTCACGTTATAATGTGAAACTGATGAAGTCTTTTTTTTTAGCTGACAGAGGATCAGCTTCTGTCTTTGAGACTCAGTTTGTGAAGATTAATGTCAGAGAAGCTAATAGAAAGGTTTAAGTGAAGATGTGAGTTTGTAGCTTTCTTTAAAAAATATTTAGTGAGCCGTAGAAAGAAATTAGACCTCATGTCGTTTTTTAAATAGAAACAGTGATACTAGTTTACTATGAATATACCGTATTATGTATTTAACGGCAGGCTGCAGCTCCCTCCAGTGGAAGAAAATAAAACTGCACCGGTTCACTCATGACAGACCAGTGTGCTGCTGGAGACACATCATGATGCAGTAAAAATGTAATACTAGCATTACTAATACTATGAATACTACTACTACTACTACTACTACTACTACTACTACTACTATTAATTTAAAAAAATACAAACAAAACAATTTCCTATCATCTATTCAAAAAGAAATTTTAAAGACTGATCAATAACAGGCTGTTTTCACCAACCCCAAAAACATCCATCCTCCAGTCAGCTGGAGAATACCAGTAAACTATGAAGTGGTTAGTCTAATTAATTATAATTAGTGTTACTCCATGTGTGGGAATAATGAACAGAAGAAACACTACTGTGTTACTGACAAAGGACCCGGAGTTAAAGGTTGTTCAGGATGTCTCATTTATTCATTTATTACATGTGTAGTAATAATCAAACCAAAATGTATTAAAGTAATATAATTATAATACATTACATTTATTTATTATTATTATTTTAACAATACTCAAAGACACTTTACAAAATCAAAGAAATTCATTTATTCTGTATGGTTTTATTGCTTTAAAACACAATGAACAATAATATCAAACATTAAAAGCTCATTTGAAAAGATGAGTCTGTAAAGGTCTGTAAATGAAATTTCCTGACAAGATCAGAAGAAACAAAGGATTAAAGTATGAAAACATTACTCAATGAGATAAAAACACTGACACACATTTAAGTCATGAAATGGTGTTAATAGATTTCTAGCAGGATGGACTTCTATAATGTTATTGAAGTGAGACATTTTGACACTAATTCTCTTTAAAGGACTGTGACAAATGATTGTACTGCAGTATATTCTTTATTAGTAAAGAATTTAGAAAATATAAAAGACATTTTTCTATTTAACGGAGAACTTGACAACATTTTCTGTCTTCCTAAATTGCATCTGAGTTACAATAAGAGATCATCAAACCTACTGTCATAATGTAAACAAACTTTAAAGATAAAATTAAACAGAAAAAAGATTTTTTTAAAAAAAACATAAAATACAACTGAGGTAGCAGCAAGTGACCCTACAGTCGACCTTTGAGCTGTGGTCGTTTTTTTTTTAATTGAAAAACTGTAAATCAAGAGTTGAGCTGTGTGGTCTACTATGAAGGGTTCATGAACTACTGCAGAACAATTCTCACTTTCAGCCACTAGGGGGATGTCTAAATTTCTGTGTCTTCTCTTCTCTAGTAGAGTCTGACACGGAGTACTTTTTTACTGCTGCCCTCGGCCACTTAGACTCGGTAGTAAATTAATCTGCTAGCTAGCTGACTGGAGGGAACATGATGCAGACGAAATCACACAAAAGTCCAGCGTGGAAAAACGGCTAACTCGTGTGGTTGCTGTCTGCTGTGACGGTTCCTGAGGGAGACGGACCTGACGCTAATCACTGAACTAGTACGTCAACATTTGTAACAGCTGCTCCAAAGTGTCTCAGAGAGAAAACTAACGTTACGTGTCTCATTGCTAACATGATTGTAAAGGATATGCTCAGCGTTGTTTATGACGAGTAGAAACAAATCCAGGAGTCTATTAGCCTGTAAGAATTGTTTCTTTTAAGTAATGTGTTTCTGTAAAGAAATTAAGGCTGATTATTATTTAAAAATAATAAAAGTTTATGCACTTAAAGCTTGTTGTTTGTTATGAATGTTTTTGACGTATAATCAATTTAGCTCCTGTGAACGTTGGCATGCAGTTGGCAACTCAGGAGGTGCAGGAGAGAGACAGTGTTATTATTGGTGTCAAATAAAACTTTTGGGTCGCATTTACTGGTGGAAATTATATTTGAGAAGTAAGTAACCCTCGCATATTTAATCAAGTTATTCAATTATGTTAAAAGGCCTTTACTTTAACGACGGTGCTCATCAGGCTTAGTGGATTTCCACGGTCTCTCTGCTCTCCGACATTTACGCCAGAGACAATGTTGTCATTTAGCCATGGACGTGAAGTAACAGAGGGAGTAAATCTCACTTTAACTTTAGGAGCCACTTGATCCAGAATAAGTGAGTAGTGTGCATTCAAATATTGAATTTGATAATCTACATCTGCAACCTATGGACATGAGCTTTGGGTAGTGACCGAAAGAACAAGATCAAGGGTACAAGCGGCCGAAATAAGCTTCCTCTGTAGGGTGGCTAGATAGGGTGAGAAGCTCAGTTATCCGGGGGAAGCTCGGAGTAGACCCGCATTGAGAGGAGCCAGATGAGGTGGTTCGGGCATGTAGTCAGGATGCCTCCCGGACGCCTCCCTGGTGAGTTCTTCAGGGCCCGTCCTACCGGTAGGAGACCCCGGGGAAGACCCAGGACACGCTGGAGAGACTAAGTCTCTCGGCTGGCCTGGGAACGTCTCGGGATCCCCCGGGAAGACGAAGTGTCTGGGGAGAGGGAAGTCTGGGCTTCTCTGCTTAGGCTGCTGCCCCCCGACCCGACCCCGGATAAAGCGGAAGAAGACGGTATGGTACGGTACATCTGCAACATCAAGCAACACTTGGATCAAAGGCTGCAGAAAACATTTCAGCATTGAATTGATTTGAAGAATAGAAAGTCAGCATTTGTCTGAGGCCCCAAAACCACTGAACCCACCTCTGATCACAAGTTCATGTCTAAAGCTTTAACCTTTGAGAGACTGGTGGTAATGTCATAGCTAAGTTAGGAGCGGGAACTTCAGCTGATCATCCTAAAGTGTTATGACATCTACCTTCATGTCAAGTTGTTCATATTAACCTTTTTAATGTCTCTCATTATTTTGTAAATATCTGTATCCAGTGTTTTAAGATGACATCCAAATATTACAAGTTTTTGTCTCTCACCATCCTTTCCCTTGTTCTTTCTCCAGAGAAGGTATCCAACGATGCCGACTATCAGTACCAGCAGTACAATGACAGCACCAAGACGGGACCCTGAAGAACCAAAACAGAACGTTCACCTTTATTAAAGATAGAAGTCAGGAGACAAATAAGACAAAATATAAATTAGATGAAAGTAAACTAAATCACTTCTATTTCCAGTCTTTCTCCAGTTTGTCTGAATCGCTGTTTTGTCCAGTTTGGTGATGATGTCGTCCTTCACACCAGAGAGATGAAACACACATTCGTACCTCCTCCAGTCTTCAGGTGTGACTGATGAAAGGTTCAGGTCAACACTCATCTGGAAGGCTCCATCATGGTTGGGGAGGATCTCTCCAAGCTCCACATCCTCATGAATCTTCTCTCCATCTTTCCTCCAGAACATCTCGGCTCTGTCAGGGTAGAAACCTGTAGCGAAGCAGCTGACTGGAGAGGAGGGAGTCTTCTGGAGGAGAGACACTGAGGGAAGAACTGGAGAGTAAAGACAAAGACAGTTTATAGTTTCTTTATTATTATCTTCAGTATATTATCATCATTCCTGTTTGGTGTAATGTATTTAAATGCATTAGGAGAACTTAAATATATACAGTATATATGACATCCAAATACACCTCACTGAATTGTGGTTGAGAAACGGTGGGATTGACAGAGGAGAAGAAAAACAGATGAAGAGAGGTGATGATGAGTATGAGAAAGAGAAAGTGAGAAAATGTGGTAAAGGGAGGCAGAGAGGTGAGAGAGAAAATGAAAGAGAAATGTGTATAAACTGAGACACAGCAGGTCTCTGTGTTGGTTCATATATTGTAATGTTACTGTACAAAACATTTCTTGTGTTCATGAAACTACATCAGGTCATGTGATCTTACCTGTTCTCATCAGAGAGTTCCTCCCATAGTTCACATACTTCTCCAGGTAGTAAGGACACCACACGTTGTGGTAGTGCTTCACTTCTATAGCCTTAGCTTTGTCAGTGTCCCACTCCAGTTTGGTGATTTCAGCCTGTTGTGTTAGAGCGATCCATGACTCTGTCTTCAGGTCAAATGATATGAAGCCTTCTTCATCATAACCAATCCAAGTGAATCCATTTTGTACATGTCCAGTCTCATCGTCCAATTCACATCCATGCATCATCTGGTAAACATGGATTCCTGAGACAGAGACAGAGTCACAGACTGCAGTAAACCAGAGTGAGATCTCAGCTGTCATCAGCTGATATCACATCTTCACCACAGAGACACACTGATCCACACACACCAAAACACAACATCTACACCTTCTGCAGTTAATGGCTGGATGGAAACCACTCACAGCCAATCATCATCTGGACAGTGTGGACGACTCAGAGAGAGACAGAGAAGCAGAGACTGCTGGGAAACAGAGTCCACTTCCTGTCTTTTCCACAGAGACACACACACACACACACACTGAGGTGGAGTCCTGACTAACACACACAGATTAAACCTGATCCTGGACTGATCTTTACATCCACTGAAATCCTGCAGCCAGTCCCACTATAATCTCTTCCTGTGAGAAACTACAAACTAGACTGTCCTGAAGCTCCATTTTACTACAATACAAAAAACAGTGAAACATAAACAAACCTCCAGTTTGATTGAAGAGCTTCTTCAAAGTTTTAATGTAGACCTTGTAGACCTGCTGTTGCCCGCGAAGGGAATTAGTCCGACGGTTCAAGAACTCTGGATCATCTTCTATGACTCTGTTCACCCAGTCCTGTTTGGATACTACTCTCCTGATGTTGCTGTCATAGTGACAAACCTGAACATCATCAACCACTGTGACAACCACAAACTCTGGGATGTTTTGGACTTGAGAAGATGCAGTGTAGTAACACTTCATAGAGTGAGTCACTGTAAGAAAAAATTATTTTATTCTTTATAAATTCTGAATCACAATTTTATAAATAACCTTTAAATCAAATAAAATGATTTTCTCTGCACAGAATTTAAAAAAGCTACAGGACATCCACTTGATAATATGTGTTATGAAGTGAAGTTATTTAATTATAAAATATTAAACCAGTGAATTATTAACACATCAGATCATTCACATGTCTGACTTTCATTGATAGATGTATTTTTGTTATTTATTTTCAGTGTGAATTAAACTCCAGTTTAGTTTCCAGTTAGTGGAGACGTTTATTCTTCAGGATGCATCATTAGTAGCATCTGCTGCTCATTATTGTTTTAGTGTGAAATGTGAAACCACAAACCTGTGACACACTATGTATCTATGATAAACTAACTATTGATAATCATTGAATCAGTTTTTATGATGTAGCAGATTTTGTGGATTTTAAACTTTTTAAAGACTGTGTAAAGTGAATTCAGACATTTTCTTCTAAACACATTAAATAGGTCATAAATGTATTTCTAAAAAATGTGTAAAAAGCATTTCAACCATTTAGATTTGAATTGTGGAGCTCGGCTTCACAAACTGTGTTTCAACATTTCTGTGTTCAGGATTTAGTGGGTGGGAGCACAGCGTTTGGGAGCAGAGAAAGAGGCTGATTTTTACACAACTTTGAAGCTTAATTTCATATATTTGGTGATTTTTTTTAATCATTCAAATTTGGCAGGGTGGTTAACAACACACTTTTCTGTTGTATGTCAAACTCAGAACACATATTTATTCTTACTTTACACGGACTTTAAGCACAGTTAATCAATTTTTCGTATTTGTTTTATAAAATGTCACTAACTTCTCAGATCCCACAGTAATATTTTCAAATGTTAAGTAAATGTAAAGTAAATGTAAAAAAAGAAAAAAAGTGTAAGAAAAACAATAAATATTTATATTTGTACTTAATATATCACTGTAACAATCATTTGTCATTCACAAATTTTATATTATATTGTATCATAACGAAACTCACAAATGACTCATTTTGAACAACAACAAAAACTCCTCAGCAGTCTCTAGAGCAAAGACGTTGGAATGAGTTTAACATTGGAGGGGACACATATTGGAAACCTGACAGATCCGTTGAACAGAAATATGTCATAAACTACACTGCAAAACATTCACAAAAATATTTTATTCTACTAAAAAGATACATTTGTAAAGGTAAAGTATAATGAACTGATAAATATCAAATATCAATTATTTAATTGCAAGCCTAGTCATCTAGTTTTGTAGATTAATAAATAACATGGGAAGAATATTGTATTTTACAAGCAAGAGTGTAATAGTTAAATGTTGAATCACAACATCTTGTTGCCAGCTGCAGGCAAGGCCTTTTAGTGACATGTTTTCTGTTTTCTTTATTTAGTGTGTGTTGGACTATTTTGCGTTGCGTAATTGCGCTACCATTTGGTCCAGAACGGGTTTGGACCGAGTCGATCAAAGGTCTGAAAAAAACAACAACCAATGGGCCTGATAAAAGACAGTGAAAGGAAAAAAACGCACGTTTTAATAGCCTCGTTTCAAAAATATAGCAGGAAATCCATCTGATCAGAAGTTCAGCACATTACATCCACCCCATAAAATGAAAACGGGATTCATCAAGGCGTTGCCCAGTGGACTTTAACTTAAAGAGTTAATTACTTTTTATTTCTGTAACCTGAGAGGAAGTCTGGGAACTAAACGTTTAACACTATTAAACACACCTTAAATGCATATAGTTAAAACTGTTTTTTGACTCATTTTCTTTAACCACCAACCGACTTAGAAAAAACAAACCAAACAAACTACATTAACTCACCTGCTGCTGCGCTGTGTAGACCCAGGAGGACCAGAAAACACAACATCTTCCTTGTCAGATGCAGTATGTACATCTTGTACTGTCAACTGATACCCAAGAGGTCCTGGCCGCAGGCATCCACCGCTGCCGCCGCAAGCTCCACTCTCAGGCCACCTCCACTGTCAAGACAGGAAATGCACGGGATACATTTCAAAATAAAATCGCTAATGTACTTCCGGTTGAATAGTTTTCCTCATAAATGCATTAATTAGTGAACAATATGACGGAAATTCTATCAGTTCATTGTCTATAGTATATCTTGTTTTTATTTATATAGTAAAGTTTTGTTTTCTTTTGTCGTTTTTGTTCTGTGTTTTCCTTTTATATTGCGCATGAGCCACAACATTGGCATTTTGATTTATTCTGTCCAAATCTAGGACAAAAAGCCATCCATAACCTGTATTAATTCAAAGAAAACAAAATAAAGCTTTTGATTTGATCTGTGAGTAGGACTGATAGGAGCCCTTACGTCAGCTTCCTTATGAGCCAATGATAATTTAATATGAGACCAGTGTCACTTAAACTGATCCGAACAGGTTAAAAAAAAAAAATCTAAACAGTCACAGCTGTGGTTTTATGAGCGCACTTCACGTTATAATGTGAAACTGATGAAGTCTTTTTTTTAGCTGACAGAGGATCAGTTTCTGTCTTTGAGACTCAGTTTGTGAAGATTAATGTCAGAGAAGCTAATAGAAAGGTTTGAGTGAAGATGTGAGTTTGTAGCTTTCTTTAAAAAACATTTAGTGAGCCGTAGAAAGAAATTAGACCTCATGTCGTTTTTTAAATAGAAACAGTGATACTAGTTTATATACCGTATCATGTATTTAACAGCAGGCTGCAGCTCCATCTAATGGAAGAAAGTAAAACTGCACCGGTTCACTCATGACGGACCAGTGTGCTGCTGGAGACATCATGACGCAGTAAAAATGTAATACTACTACTACTACTACTACTACCACGACTAATATTATTAATAATACTACTACTACTATTAATTTAAAAAAAACAAACAAACAAAACAATTTCCTATCATCTATTCAAAAATAAATTTTAAAGAATGATTAATAACAGGCTGTTTTCACATCCAGCATCCAGTCAGCTGGAGAATACCAGTAAACAATGAAGTGGTTAGTCTAATTAATTATAATTAGTGTTACTCCATGTGTGGGAATAATGACCAGAAGAAACACCATTGTGTTACTGACAAAGGACCCGGAGTCAAAGGTTGTTCAGGATGTCTCATTTATTCATTTATTACATGTGTTGTAATAATCAAACCAAAAGTTATTAAAGTAATAATAAGCGATTTTAACACTTTACAGAATCAAATACAATGAATTTATTCTGTATGGTTTTATTGCTTTAAAACACAATGAACAATAATATCAAACATAATCAAAAATATAATATCAGAGGAGCCACAACTGAGGTAGCAGCAAGTGATAATTGTAGTTTGAATGGCCAGGACATTTGTTAAGTTGTCTGTTTCTGTTTTCTCTTTCAAGAATATATCAATGTCTCAACAGGATTTGGAAACCAAATGTCCATGCATTTATCTTCAGTAAAAAAAACTGCTACAATAGTAAACTCAACTGATGTAACAATGTGTTTATATGTCTTTTTTTTGGTATAGATACCTTTATTTATCAGTAGACTGACAGGAAACATGGGAGAGAGAGGGGGGTGTGACATACAGCAAAGGACCTATGATCGGGATTCGAACCGGGGTCGGCTGCGTATATGGCATGCCTCTAACCACTCGACCACCTGCTCGCCTTTACAAGTCTTTTTAAAAAGTCGATCAGACAGCTGCAGCTGATTCAAAGTCCTCACCAAGACCAAGAAGGTAGATCATATCACTCCAGTTCTCTTCTCTTAACACTGAAAGATCAAATCGATGCAATCAACTGAAACACAGTTTAGAGTCACACACTCTAAACTGTGTTTCAGTTTTTCCTCACTTTTATGTTTGCTAATTGACTTTTATTTTAAAAAAGGCTGTTCATTAGTGTAGGCTGTTCATTAGTGTTTGTGACTGCTCGCTGTCCAGTAGCACCAAAACAGAGTATACGCCTGCATCAGCTGACATCAGTAACTCATTTGAGACCGAGCAGTTTTGGTAGAAGTCTTCTGACAAAAGTCAGACTTGGAATGTTTCTAAAATGTTATGCAGACAAGAAGGCATAGAGCTGTTTGGCAAATGTTTGAAATGAATGGTGGAAATTGGAAATTGGCCGATAGTTGTTTGGGACAGATGGGTTAAGGTTAGTCTTTTTCAAATGTGCCTGAACAACAACATGGAGCCGTTTATAATAGAAACCAGGTAAGGACCAACAGATTCAAGTGAAATTTCTACGCCAGGTGTAGCTAGAATAGGGCTTCATACTACCCACCAGATCAGTAAGAACTTGCAAGGAGATGGAGAAAAAAAGAGTCCAAAGTTGATAACTGGACGGATGGGTGGAGACAAAAAATGAGAGAAGAAGTAACTTATAAGAGATGTGTCATTAAAACCAAATAATAGGCTATAATAGTCGTTCACGGCCCTACAGTCGACCTTTGTGCTGTGTTTTTTTTTTCATTGAAAAACTTTAATCAAGAGTTGAGCTGTGTGGTCTACTATGAAGGGTTCATTAACAACTACTGCAGAGCAATTCTCACTTTCAGCCACTAGGGGGATGTCTAAATTTCTGTAAACCACCTCCCAGTAGAGTCTGACACGGAGAACATTTTTCACTCCTGCCCCTTTTAGACTCGGTAGTAAATTAATCTGCTAGCTAGCTGACTGGAGGGAACATGATGCAGACGAAATCACACAACAGTCCAGCGTGGAAAACGGCTAACTCGTGTGGTTGCTGTCTGCTGTGACGGTTCCTGAGGGAGACGGACCTGACGCTAATCACTGAACTAGTACGTCAACATTTGTAACAGCTGCTCCAAAGTGTCTCAGAGAGAAAACTAACGTTACGTCTCTCATTGCTAACATGATTGTAAAGGATATATGCTCAGCGTTGTTTATGACGAGTAGAAACAAATCCAGGAGTCTATTAGCCTGTAAGACTTTTTTTCTTTTAAGTAATGTGTTTCTGTAAAGAAATTAAGGCTGATTATTATTTAAAAATAATACAAGTTTATGCACTTAATCTTGTTGTTTGTTATGAATGTTTAAAGTTATTTTTGACGTATTATCAATTTAGCTCCTGTGAACATTGGCATGCACCGAATACTCGATTAGTCGTCAACAGAGTTGGCAACTCAGGAGGTGCAGGAGAGAGACAGTGTTGTTATTGGTGTCAAATAAAACTTTTGGGTCGCATTTACTGGTGGAAATTATATTTGAGAAGTAAATAACCCTCGCATATTTAATCAAGTTATTCAATTATGTTAAAAGGCCTTTACTTTAACGACGGTGCTCATCAGGCTTAGTGGATTTCCACGGTCTCTGCTCTCCGACATTTACGCCAGAGACAATGTTGTCATTTAGCCATGGACGTGAAGTAACAGAGGGAGTAAATCTCACTTTAACTTTAGGAGCCACTTGATCCAGAATAAGTGAGTAGTGTGCATTCAAATATTGAATTTGATAATTAACATCTGCAGCCTTTGGTCATGAGCTTTGGGTAGTGACCAAAAGAACAAGATCGCAGGTACAAGCGGCCGAAATGAGCTTCCTCCGTAGGGTGGCTAGATAGGGTGAGAAGCTCAGTTATCCGGGGGAAGCTCGGAGTAGACCCGCATTGAGAGGAGTCAGATGAGGTGGCTCGGGCATCTAGTCAGGATGCCTCCCGGACGCCTCCCTGGTGAGTTCTTCAGGGCCCGTCCCACCGGTAGGAGACCCCGGGGAAGACCCGGGACACGCTGGAGAGACTAAGTCTCTCGGCTGGCCTGGGAACGCCTCGGGATCCCCCGGGAAAACGAAGTGTCTGGTTAGAGGGAAGTCTGGGCTTCTCTGCTTAGGCTGATGCCCCCCGACCCGACCCCGGATAAAGCGGAAGAAGATGGTAGGTACGGTATGGTACATCTGCAACATCAAGCAACACTGCACTTGGATCAAAGGCTGCAGAAAACATTTCAGCATTGTATTGATTTGAAGAATAGAAAGTCAGCTTTTGTCTGAGGCCCCAAAATCACTGAATCCACCTCTGATCACAAGTTCATTGCTAAACTTTTAACTTTTAGAGACTGGTGGTTATGTCATAGCTAAGTTCACATCATGAAGTACTTACCGTCAGGATCCTGAAGTGCCTGAAGCTGCTAAAAGAAATTATCACGAAAGAAAAACAGGACATGAGTGATGAATTACTGACATCTAACTTTTTCAAGTTGTTCATATAAACCTTTTTAATATTTCTCATTATCTGGTAAATATCTGTATTTGTGTTTTAAGATGACATCCAAATATTACTGTTACTGTTTGCAGATTGAAATCCTGAAATACAGAAAAACAGTATCACAGTTATTTATTCAGAATTTATGAATGAACAGTAAGAGGAAACAATACTATCTGTGTCATTATTACAATGTGTCAACTAATTGTATGTCTAATATTTACACTTTATGGACTTTGTATTACCAGAAGTAAAATATATGATGCTATAACAACACCAAAAACAATAGCATAGGCATTATTAAATACATCTGTGAAGTTAAAAAAAAGGAGTAAAAACATCTTTTGTCTCTCACCATCCTTTCCCTTGTTCTTTCTCCAGAGGAAGTATCCAGCGATGCAGACTATCAGTAGCAGCAGTACAATAACAGGTCCAATGACAGCACCAAGACGAAACCCTGAAGAACCTAAACAGAACGTTCATCTTTGTTTATCTTACTCTTTCATCACTGAATGGATATTATTTATTAACACAACTTTAGTCATTTAAGTTCTCAATTGGAAGACAAACATGTTGATGCTGAGTGTGCTTTAGTGACCAAGTGAACAATCAGTGTTGGGAGTTAAAACCACAAAGTTTTACAGTAATCTCATTAGTTTGAAGAGAAACACAGACATGTAAAATATTACTGTTTGAATTTTAGTATTTATATTACAATACTGACTTGATGAAAACTGTGTTATAGTGTTTAACATAATTATGCTTTGACATGCTAAATTTAAACTTGTGTAAATATCTATCTAATTAATAACGATGCCTTCAACTGCTGTAAGAGCTCTTGTGTGAGGGGAAAACAGAAATAAAGAAGTAGATGTTAGAGGAGGCTTGATGCTCTGACATGAGGAATTATCCTTCATACCACACACACCACGTAAAGATGAAAATCTAAGTTGAGTCCAGGTCAGAATCACCGTCATTTTTGAGATTATCTTCCACAACATTGACATACAGTTGTGGTTTCTTTACTGTTCCTGATATTTTCATAAAAACTGTCTGGTTGCATTAACGTCTGAACGATCGGTTAGACTCAGAAGAAATAAACTTTGATTTGATCTGAAAAATAAAAACTTCTCATGAATTCTTTTGCCGTAAAAAAACAGAAACAAACAACTTAAGAAACCACTAAAGGAGAAACTAAATGTATTTCTCACCTCCATCATTTCCAGTCTTTCTCCAGTTCGTCTGAATTGCTGTTTTGTTCAGTTTGGTGATGATGTCGTCCTTCACACCAGTGAGATTAAACACACATTCGTACCTCCTCCAGTCTTCAGGTGTGACTGATGAAAGGTTCAGGTCAACATTCATCTGGAAGGATCCATCATGGTTGGGGAAGATCTCTCCAAGCTCCACGTCTTCATGAAGCTCCTCTCCATCTTTCCTCCAGAACATCTCGGCTCTGGCAGGGTAGAAACCTGTAGCGAAGCAGCTGACTGGAGAGGAGGGAGTTTTCTGGAGGAGAAACACTGAGGGAAGAACTGGAGAGTAAAGACAAAGACAGTTTATGGTTTCTTTATTGTTATCTACAGTATATTATCATCATTCCTGTTTGGTGTAATGTATTTAAATGCATTAGGGAAACTTATATATATATACAGTAAATATGACATCCAAATACACCACTGAATTGTGGTTGAGAAAAAGTGGGATGGACAAAGGAGAAGAAAGACAGATGAAGAGAAGTGAGGAGTGAGTATGAGAGAGAGAGAGAGTGAGACAATGTGGTAAAGGTGGAGGGAGGGTGATAAAGAGAGGTGAGAGAGAAAATGAAAGAGAAATGTGTGTAAACTGAGACACAGCTGGTCTCTGCGTGTTAGTTCATATTGATTGTAATGTTATTGTAAGTTAGAAACAGAGGAGGCATATTAACATTGTTGTGTTCATGAAACTACATCAGGTCATGTGATTCTACCTGTTCTCATCAGAGAGCTCCTCCCGTAGTTCAGATACTTCTTCAGCGATTCAGGGCACCCGTGGGTGAGGAGGTTCTTATAATATAACGGTGCATTTTCATTGTTCCAAATGTTTTTTATGATAGCCTGTTGTTTTGGAGTGAACGATGTATTTTTCTTCCCATCCCACGATAGGACGTCTTCTCCATCATAACCATACTGATAGAATCCATTAAAATCTCCAGTCTCATCGTCCCATTCACAGCCCATCATCCTCTGAAGAATGTGGACTCCTGAGACAGAGACAGAATCACAGACTGCAGTAAACCAGAGTGAGATCTTAGCACAGTCAGCTGTTATCCCATCTTCACCACAGAGACACACTGATCCACACACACCAAAACACAATGGACAGTGTGGACGACTCAGAGAGAGACAGAGAAGCAGAGGCTGCTGGGAAACTTCCTGTCCACTTCCTGTCTTTACCACTGAGAACAACACACAGTTTATCTACACTGATGAAGGTGGAGTGGCTTCATGTCTCTCTCTCTCTCACACACACACACACACACACACACAGAGAGAGAAACATACAGAAAAACACACTGAGGTGGAGTCCTGACTAACACACACAGATTAAACCTGATCCTGGACTGAACTTTACATCCACTGAAACCCTGTGACACTACAAACTAGACTGTCCTGAAGCTCCTGAAGATTCCAATAAAGGAGATTTTTTTTTTACTACAATACAAATAAAAGTGAAACATAAACAAACCTCCAGTTTGTTTGAAGAACTTCTTCAAAATTTCAATGTAGCCTTTGAAGAGCTGCTGTTCCTCCCAATGGAAATCAGTCCGAATCTTCCAGAACTCTGGATCATCTTCTGTGATTCTGTTCATCCAGTCCTGTTTGGGTACTACCCTCCTGGTGTTGCTGTCATAGTAATAAACCTGAACATCATCAACCATCCCAACAACCACAAACTCTGGGAAGTTTTGGGCTTGAGAGGAACCAGTGTGGTAACACTTCAGAGAGTGTTTCACTGTAAGACAAAGTTCATGTCATCATTTTATTTTCTGTGCACAGAATCAAAAGAAGCTAAAATATCCTCCTGATAATCTCTGTTATGCAGTCAAGAAATCAGTTGACAGGAATGTGTCTTGAACACATTCATTCTGAAATAAAATATTAAACCAGTGAATTATTAACACATCAGATCATTCACATGTCTGACTTTCATTGATAGATGTATTTTTGTTATTTATTTTCAGTGTGAATTAAACTCCAGTTTAGTTTCCAGTTAGTGGAGACGTTTATTCTTCAGGATGCATCATTAGTAGCATCTGCTGCTCATTATTGTTTTAGTGTGAAATGTGAAACCACAAACCTGTGACACACTATGTATCTATGATAAACTAACTATTTATAATCACTGAATCAGTTTTTCCAATGTCAGAGATTTTGTTTATTTTAACACAAGATGAATAAAAACAATTAACAAAGTGGTAACTTGCAATGTAAAATCTGCAGTAAAGTAATTTAACAAAAGAAAAAAATCAGACCCTGTCTCTTGTGCATGTCACTTTCATATCTTCATTTATGTAAACTAAAGAATTATATTTAAGTTTTAATTCCAAAATCTTGACATAACTGATCTGAAAACAAATATTTTGTGTAAAACTAAATCTTCTGAATTTTATGACAATCACAGTAAAATGTTTACTCATCTTTATATTTAATAAAGTTCTCTTGGATGATTTTTACTCATTCTGTGCTGTTTCTATTAGTATCAGTTTCTACTGGATTAAAAGCAGATTTTTATTAACTCTAATATCCAACATGAACTGATCATTGTTCACTTTTAATCCTGATTCCAAAAGTTTACTGCAGCAGAAAGTTTCACCAGAATAAACTTTTTACAGGTGTCAGATTATTGTGTGTTTCATGATGCTCTGCTGTTCTCTCATTTATGTACTAAGATGAAGTTTGCCTTCAAATCTTTGTCAGTTTTAACACTGTGAATGACTTTGTGACTAATTTGATCAGGCTGATGTTTGCATCATCCCTTTTTAATGTGTTTTATTGTAACATCTGGTTTGATGCAGCTGTTTTTAATCCAAGACCATTTTTATCAGATGGGAAACAATAAAGTAATCTGAACCTTCATCCTTTGATGTCTGAATACATGTAGATCATATTTCTGTGTTATAAAACTATTAAGCTGGAAACCAAAAATATCTCACAAGTCTGTCAAAGAATGTATTAATTATTAGTCAAACGCCTGAACTAATTATTAGTATGATCTAATTAGGGCTGCAGCTAAACATTATTTTCATTATCAGATAATTTACAAATATATTTTTAATTAATCATTAATATTTGTTTTAAACATAATGTCACTAACTTCTCAAATCCCACAGTAACATTTTCAAATGTTGTTTTGTCCAAATAAAAGTCAAAAACTAAAAAGACATTCAGTTCACTGTCATTAAAGTGTAAGAAAAACAAATATTGATACTTTTACTTAAGAAATCCCTGTAACAATCACGACATTATATTGCATCATAACGAAACTTACAAAAAACTCAATAGGAAGTAATTTTGAACACGAGATCAAAACCTCCTCAACAGTAATATATCATTATGACCACCGCCCCCTCCCCAGTTATCAATTCAGATTAAATGTAGTGACGTCTTCAAAACTATGAAAAGTGTTTGTTAACACATTTACATTTACATGTTATTAATAATAATAAATAATGACTAATGTCACAACATAACGGTTACACACCGTGTAACTGAATGAGGAAGTGATTTTCATTTTGTTTGGAACAAAATGTAATAGAAAACATGAGATCATCATGGACAACTTAAATGT
The DNA here is from genome assembly GCA_021039105.1 of Scomber colias. Taxonomy (NCBI): domain Eukaryota; kingdom Metazoa; phylum Chordata; class Actinopteri; order Scombriformes; family Scombridae; genus Scomber; species Scomber colias. The sequence goes on from JAJDFG010000480.1 coordinate 129,711, forward strand.
TGACCAAATCAAATAAAACTATTTTAAATGGCAGTTTAAAAAGGGTTTTGGTGTATTTTAGTTATGTTTTCCCTGTTTTTGTGTGTTTTATTATTTTGCACTGCCATCCAGAACGCACTCGGATCTAAAAGTTCCTCATACATTTTAATCAAAGCGTTGCACAGACTGGATTTGAAGTGAACATAATGAGTTTGTGACTTTTTAAATATGTCAATAATCTGCAAGGAAGTCGGAATTAAACATCTAGTACAATGTAACAAACCTTGAATTTATTTAGCTATGGCTAAAATAATAACATAAAATAAAAATACACGTTTTAATAACCCCATTTCAGAGATATAGCAGGAATCTTAAAAAAAAAAAAAAAAAAAAAAAAAAAAAGGGACGCGTTGAACATTAATGAGTTTATGACTTTTTTAATAATTTCTATAATCTGCGAGGAAGTCAGGGAACTAAACATCTAATAGGTACTATTAAACAAATCTTAAATTCGTATAACCATGTCTACAGATGTAAAGGCTTTTCTTAACCATCAACGGACTAACAACAAAAAACACTACATTAACTCACCTGCTGCTGCGCTGTGTAGACCCAGGAGGACCAGAAAACACAAGATCTTCATTCTGAACTGTAGAATCTACAACTTTACTGTCAAATTATGTTTCACACAGTGAAACACACAGTGAAACACACAGTGCTTCCCCTCTATACAACACTGCTGATCTGTGGTTAGGCACGAGTCCTCACGTCAGCCTCCTTCTGAGCCAATGAGAATTCAGTATGAGACTAGTCACTTAAATCTGGGTTAAACTGATCTAAACAGATTATTAACGAAAGTGAAAGTAACATATGCCTGTTTTAGCCCATGTTAGGGTAGAGAGGCTTTATCTTTAAACTGTGAGGCTTTATTTTGGGTTTAACGTTGTTAGTGCATGGAAGTCACATTATAACATATATAATAATACCTGTAATGTAATGTATGGTGTTTTGTAGGCTAATGTCAAGTGCAGCGAGGTGTTGGCTTTCTGGGAGGTCAGAGGTCACTGTCAGCTACAGATCAGCACTCTGGAGCTTGTGGGGCTGCAGTAATGTGTTATTCTTCTTCTATTGTTCTGTGTGGATGTTCTGGGGTTGAAAACATTCCTGATCAAACGTTTTATTTGTGATAAAACCACCAAGATTTGATTTAGACACACACTTAAGTTTCAAATTAAAATACTTTAAAAATCAGGACAGATCAAATCTTCATTACTTCAGAGTGAAAACATCAACCAAAGAAATAAAACCCCAACACGAGGAAGACGAGGCAGTTTCTTCATCAGCTCAGCTCAGCTGTGTCCTACAAGCTAGAAGCTTCTGAACTAATGTGAAACTGTGTGAAAACTGCTCGACCAAAGAGAAACTGAACACCTCTGTTGATGTTTGGACACCTGATGCTGTTTTTCATTTTGCTGTCAGCACTATTTATCCTCTGTTTCTATTCTCACTGTTACTTTTTGAAGCATAACACATTATAGAATATACTTTTATTGTGAAAATCTCACTTCTTCACCTTTGTTTCATGGTAACACAAACAAAGCATGAGGCTAAATATTAGATCTTTTATATAATTAATGTAGTCAGCTGTTTATTAGTGTTTGTGACTCACTGCTGATTGATACCTGAGTTTATCTGTGCAGAGATGTCAGAGGTGTGACAGCGCCCCCCTCTGGAAAAAAAAATCCTCGTTTTTTTCTCTCCTTGTATCTTCAGTGGGAGGAACTAAGACACCAGTGAGACAAACATGGATGTAGGAAAGTGAACTATAGATTCACCCTCTGAGGCTTGAACTCTCTTTAAAACTCTCTCAGCTCAATGATGATGGATACTTAAGTTTAATGCTGATGTAACAACTACTTGACATGAGATTAGCCAATTGTTAAGTAAACAGTTACATAAATATCACACACATAGGCCCGATAAGGAGGATGGTAAGCAAAACACAAATGCAAGTCATGGGAATAGAAAAGATTAATTTATTCCACAAAATAATAAATTATGAAATAAATGAATAAATCAAGATTTTTTCCCGTTTTGATGTGAACTTAAAACAATACAATTTAATGGATCAACTGAAATGTATCACTTTGTTTGTTTTTTTCAAGAAATACAATTTCAATATAATTTTAAATCAAAGTAATAGAAAGAATTAAATTAAAGTGTATTGTAAATATTGCAAACATGTTTTTTTCTGTAGTTTAATTCTGTACATATTCCACAAAGTCTGGAGTTTACTGATGTCAAAATATCCCTTAGGAAAGTGCCATTAAAAGTTATTTCTTCAGGTAGTGTCACAACCAGTTCCCTTTATAATCCTTCTGTATTCACTCTTTGGATAATTGTCTTTCTTTTCTTTGCAAGTCCAGTTTTGTAAAGTCAATATGTCTCCTCGGTTTTTTTACTCAGTAAGTCAAATTCAGTTTTGTTAGGTTAGGGGCCCCTTTTTTAAGTCTTTTAGTCTTTTTCTCGAGCTTATCTGATTCTTCAAGTGGAAATCCAGCGTGTCCCAGAACATCTGCTGGACTCTCTCCTTCCTCTCAAGCAATGGCAGGAATCCCAGACGCACCTCCCGCTCACCGGAAACTGTCGTAGTCGTCCTCTTCTTCAGAAAGCGACAAACAAAAAAAACAAGCTGCATATATTTATGAACCAAATTATTTCTTTCAGTATGCAGACTAATGTGGCGATCTTATTTTATTTCTATTTTATCTATAGTTACTGCTGGCTTACAAGTTCACATGCTAAACATACAAATATGCCCATAAATAAAAAGTAAGACTCATGAGACAATAATATCTGCCAGCATTAGTAACTTATAATTCCTGTAATTCACATCATAAAACGCTTTACAGTGCATCTGTCTCAGTCACATACGTTTCTCCGATTGATTTTGTTTGTTTTGGTTTTTAGCATACACATGTTAAATTAACATTAGCTAGCTAAAAAAATAAATAAAAAAATACACTCACCGGAGAATTAAACAACTTAAAATATTAATCCTCCCGTCTTCCCTCGGCAACCAAAAAAAGTAAGTATCTTCTGGACAATAGCAATACAGAACTTTGTCAACTTACAATAACTTTTCCCTCTCAGTAGCTCAATGTACATGCTAACCCCGATTTCTTCTTCTGCGGTGTAATATCTCGTACTACCCTCCCCTACCTTCTCTGTTTGCTGCTTAGCAACTGGAAAAAGGGCATTTACCGCCACCCCGTGGAATTTTAATGCAACTACAACATTAATAATGTAATTGCAATGAATATCCATGAAACACAAGTAAATGTATGAATAGATGAATGTATACAATAAAAAACGGATGTAAATATAACTACAACTGTATTGTTTTATGCTAAGTGTAATCAACTATAAACAAATGAATTAAACAACAGAATTAAATATGTTAAATTTATGGGGGTTACACTGAGTTTACCTTTACAGAGGAGTCAGCCGGCTCTGTTTAACAGCAGGCTGCAGCTCCCTCCAGTGGAAGAAAGTAAAACTGCACCGGTTCACGACAGACCAGTGTACTGCAGGAGACATACAGTATGATGATCCAGAAAATATTTACTACTACTAATAATAATTAATGGTATCTAAAATAGATTCAAATATATAAATCATTTCATTTTCAAATCAAAGTGTTATTCTGTGTCAAAAAACCTAGGAAAGTGTTTTAGTGATGTAAAGTAACAGTCAAAAGTTTGGACACACTTTCCCATTCACATCAATGAGAAAGTCTGTCCAAACCTTTGACTGTATATTTGAAAAGTTTAAATTATATGTACACTGTGGTCAAACGTACGCTGGTATTTTTTTTAATGGTTTGAGACTCTTAGGAAAAAGGGAAATCTTAATGCTGCAGCACACAGTCACATTATAGACAATACTGTTCTTTATGGCCACAGTTTGCTGAGGATTTCTTCCAGTTTCAAGATGACAACGACACCATGCACTGAGCTAGGTCCATAAAGAGGTCAGTTTGATGTGAACAAAAATATTCTCTATTAATTCTGTGGCGTAGCAAATGTGAACAAATAATTGCAGACAGGTTCAAAAATCTTTTAGAAAGCCCTCCCAGAAGAGGTGAGGCAGTTATAGCAGCATTTTAGTACCAATTATTTTTGAATGACATGTTAAACAATGCTGTAGGGTGTAAACCACTAAACTATGAAGTGGTTAATTTAATTAATTATAATCAGTGTTACTCCATGTGTGGAAATAAAGAACAAAAGAAACACCATTGTGTTACTGACATTAGGTCGAGGTCAAAGGTTATTCAATGTCTCATTTATTAATTTATTACACGTGTAGTAATAATCAAACTGAACAGTATTAAAGGAACTCTGGTTTATTTTCACAATGAAATTTCATGCTGAGGTCAAAAGAAACAGGAACGATTAAGTCGTATTAAACATTACTCAACAAGATAAAAGCACAAATGTAATTAATGAAATGGTGTTAATAGCTTTATAGTAGGATAGACTTCTATTATTTTATTGACGTGAGACATTTTGACACTAATTCTCTTTAAAGGACTGTGACTAAAGATTGTACTTCAGTGTATTAGGCTAATAAAGAATTTTAAAATACATACATACTTTAAAGATGTAATTATACAAAAATATATACTCTTATGGATGAATACTGTAGTGTATAAACGTTTGTCCCCCAAATATAACATGTCAGTTGATCAAAAATATAATGAGTGTAGTTTCAATGGTCAGGACAAGTTTTGTTCAGTCGTCTGTTTCTGTTTTCTCTTTCAAGAATATATCAATGTCTCAACAGGTTTGGAAACACTTGTCGATGCATTTATCTTCAGTAAACTCAACTGCTGTAACGGTGTGTTTATGGGTCTTTTTTAAAAAGTCGATCAGACAGCTGCAGCTGATTCAGAGTGCTGCTGATCGGGTCCTCACCAAGACCAAGACGGTGGATCATGTCACTCCAGTTCTCTCTTCTCTTTACACTGAAAGATGAAATCAGTACAGTCAATTGAAACACAGTTTAGAGTCACACACACATCACCAGACTGACCGATTTTCACTCCCCAAGGCAAATGTACAGTACTATATGAAACCATGAAAACATGTAGGTCTTTACTAGTGTTACGGACTATATTAACACAGAAATCAATAGTTAAGAAGCATGTAAGAAAACACCAATCAACATTATATTTGTAGGATTTTTGCAGTGTTTTCCTTACACAGACAGGTGACAAATTAAAGGAAACCCCAACATTAAGTGTCTTAGTAAGGTGTTGGACCACCACCTGCTGCTAGAACAGCTTTAATGCTCCTTGGTATTGATTCTATAAGTCTCTGAACTCTACTGGAGGGATGAACACCATTCTTCCAAAAGATATTTCCTCATTTAGTGTTTTGATGATGGTGTCACATGTTTAACAGAAGACAACCTGCATTTAACAGCAGTCGCAGCACATGAATGAAGCAGGAATGCAGGTAAACACAGTAAATGATGAGTAAAGATGAAACAACAGGTTCAGTTATTTCAATCTCAGTTCAATTAAAGAAGGTTTGTGAAATTTTGCCCTTTGTTCTAAACCAGAAGCAGAAATTCTGTTAAAAATCTTTTTTGAGGTCACAGTCATTTATTTAAGTTCATCTTCCTCTTCTCACCTTCACTGGTTTCCTGTCAAGACGAAACCAGTCTGTTGGTGTTCATATAATGAAGTCTGTTTCATGTCATTCAATATGAGGTATTTCTGGGTTAATTAATTTTGGTTATTGGTTGTATTTGTTTTTCATACATCAGAGTTATAATAAAAAAACAATCTGTCAACATTTTTCTGAAGTTATACTGGATCTCAACTAAAAGGACCTCAAACAGCTTCAGATTTATTATGATGTTTAGATATGAAAAATATTGACTCATGTTACTACTCTAACTAGTTGAACCCCGAAAAATAGCCTGACACATCAAATGTTGCTGGTTACGTTACACTTTAAGATTTTACTCACAAAATACAACTATTAAAATATGATGCATTATTATTGATTAAACTAACAAGAATGATATACAACTGTTCAAATTAGAGTAAGTTTAACCACTTAACACACGCCCCTGTTTTTTATGCTGTTAGCCTAAACTACATGCCCAAGTTGTGAGCAGCACAGATCCCACATAGTTTGAGACTCAGAGATGTGTTTGGTATCATTGGAAAGGAAACACTCTCAGGATTCTTGTAAAAGTGTCTATGTGATTCTGTGACTTACTGACAAAGAGTGGCAGAGGTTACAATGATGGAGTTGTTTACTCGCCCATAGGTTTGCCTTTACAATGACATGTGTACAGACATTCAGGGACCTCTCAGCGAGATATAGACACAATGAGGCCACAGCCACAGGTCTTGGCTTCATGCAGTCCAAATTTGGAGTCAAAAGACCAAAAGATGAATTTTTCAGAATTATTTTTCAACAGGTATGTCCATGCGTTTTCCTCAGGTCCTTTTTGGAGACTCCAAATGGACACTTGGTTTCCAAAGCTGTATAACCGCAATCAAACACCTATAACTTCACATCCCCTTTGCCTACAATCAAAATCTTGGTCTCTAATGAAAGCTGACGCCATATTATTATTATTATTAATATTATTATTATTATTATTATTACATATAACCATATATTTTTTGTTTGGCCATATCTATCTATCTATCTATCTATCTGTTTATTTTGCTATAAGTCATATGTTAAGTCGAAGAAGAACCAACCGTGTACCAAAATGCCGAGTGCATAATGATATATGGTTCAACTCTTTTACGCACCGGGCGCACGCCGGTTACCCTTGGAGTTTGTTTATGGACAGCCAAACTTAATAGCTTAGTGTCATACACATAGGACATACACCGTTGGAAACCTCTGACTATTGGCTAAAAGATTATCAACTTCATTTCACCGAATATTTCCATAGGCTAGAACAGCAGTCAATCAAAGCCATGTCGTCATTGTTGTCGGTCACATGTCCTCATTGGCTTTGGAGACATGTACTGCCTAATCCTAAACACCGATTGGCTTGTGTGTGGTGTCGTCAGAAGCAGAAGAGGCTCACGGTCGTAAACATCTAGTCACGTGTACTCTGAGATGGACGTGCAGGTCAGGAAATGACGTAAACGGACCGTATATGTTTTGTTATTTGTGTTATTACGTTACGTGTTGGACTAAATACATGGACATATTGAGGAAAGTATTTCGGTTTTATGGAAACGGATTTCATATTTCACAAGAATGGATACTTGGCGAGCTGTACAGAAAGTCCTGAGTCATAAGATGATCGTTGTGGATAAAGGGAAGACTTTGAAGGTATGTTGGCATTATAGCTTTTCTTACTTAGCTCAGGGGCTAGCCGAGCTAATCGCTAATACTATTACGGCTGTGAGCAACCATATAAGTCGTGAGTGGTCTTGAATGAATCAGGACAATCTAACCTTTCCAACGATGTACGGCATGAGTATATATGTTTAAGGGTTGGTGTTTAAAACATTCAGAAGAACTTGTGGCTACCTCCTAACATCCGTCCCGTCCCGTAGGAGGAACACCGTGCGTTAAGTGGTTAAGTACACTGGTGTAATAATACTTCTCACTTTCACTCGTTACTTTTACAATTTGAATTCAGGACTTAAAACCTTTACAGTACCTTCCTGTGTAGTATGAAGGAATATACTATTAATAGTTAAAAGTTTTAAGTATTTCTTCCACTGCCAATACCAACATGACGTTGAGAAAAGATCAAAATAAAGAAAGTCAGCATTTGTCTGGGGCCCCAAATCACTGATTTCACCCCTGATCACAAGTTCATGTCCAAACTATGTTTCCACCAGAGGTGTTCACAAGTCATTTTTTGCAAGTCCAAGTCAAGTCTCAAGTCTTTGAGTGAGAGTCCGAGTCAAGTCTCAAGTCTTTGAGGGTCAAGTCCAAGTCAAGTCTCAAGTCTCTGGTTAAGAGTCCAAGTCAAGTTTCAAGTCTCTCGCAAACACTAAATCAAATTCAAATTCTATAAGCTATAAAATCCTCTATATAAGACAGTATTGATGATTGTTTCACTAGAATCTACAGCAATGTGATGTGGAAAAAATACAAAGGATTGTTTCAATTTCATAACTGTATTTTTCTTTAACAAGAGTTTTTTTTAACAATGCTGTAAAATACAACAAAAGAAATAACCGTTATGGTTATTACATTATGACTCTCCTCTCTCTCTCTCTCTCTCTCTCTCTCTCTCTCTATCTCTCTCCCTCCCTCCCTCCCCTCTCTCTCTTTCTCTTGCGCTCTCTCTCTCTCTCTCTCTCTCTCTCTCTCTCTCTCTCTCGATATCTAGAATAGGCTGCTTGGGTGTGACTGTTATAAAGCATTAAACGTGTAGGTGCTCCACTAATTATTTACACATAAAACGCCACTGGGTGACTGTACTGTAACTTAACTTAAGACAGTGTCACAGAATAATCTTCTGGCACACCGTTATGAAATGTTAACTCAGCCTGTCACATCATATGGCCAGCAGCAAGAATGTAACATTAATATTCGTTTGAGAGCTAATTGCTAATTTTAACGTCTTTCACATTAGCAAGTGACTGACCGGTCTGGGTGCGTTTTCAGATGCCGGATGAAGTTTGAAGTGGTTGAACCAAAATCTTGAATCTTCTTGTTGCACACTTTGCACACTGCTGTCCGTTTGTTGGCTGACTGCGTGAAGGCATTGTAGCCAAATGTAACGATCCAAGGGACTCCTGTTGGGCTTCTTTCACTCTCCATTGTCTTGAAATCAGAGAGTTTCTAATACAGTATACAGTAGTAGACGGGCTCTGCTCGAAATGCGCGCGTACACACGGCGCGTGCGTGATGTTGGTGTTTACTGTCATCCTCAGTCACAGCCAGAGATCACTTCCCAAATGCAAACAGAGAAGACGAATGACAGATAATAAATAATGAGAATATAAATGATAACATGAAAATAATGGTAATTTGCGAGTCTCCAGCCTCGAGTCCGAGTCAAGTCTGAAGTCTTTTGAGGTCGAGTCCGAGTCGAGTCTGAAGTCAATGTGTAGTGCGACTTAAGTGCGACTCGAGTACGAGTCCCAAGTCCGAGTCACCAGTTCTGGTTTCCACCTTAAAATACAACAGTTTGAGAGACTTTTAGTATTATAAACGTTTAGTTCATTAAACTAAAATGACGTACTCACAGTCATCATCCAGTATTTTGAACTTCTACTGATGTTGACAATGATGATGATGAAGCGCCTGTAGCTGCAAAAAGAAAAGCATTTTGATTTGATATCAGGAGATTCGTCATGAGAGACAAAACTGAATATAAGTGACGAATTACTCACATCTGACTTTCTGTCAAGTTGTCAAATAACATCCAAATATCACAAGAAAAAGCAGATGAAACTATCAAACATTTAATATTTAAAATACTTACTGTTAGCAGGTTGAAATCCTGAAATACAGAAAACATCACAAAGTTATTAATTCAGAATTTATGAAAGAACACAAAGAGAAACCATCACTATCTGTGTCATTATTACAATATGTCAACTAATTGTTTATCAAATATTTACACTTTATGGACTTTGTATCACCAGAAGTAAAATATATGATGTTATAATAACATTAACACCAAAACAATAGTACAGACATATATATATTAAATACATTTGTGAAGTAAAAACATAATTTGTCTCTCACCTTCCTTTCCCTTCTTCTTATTTTTCCAGAGGAAGAATCCAGAGATGCCGAATATCAGGAGCAGCAGTACAACACCAACTCCAACGACAGCACTAAGAGGGAAACCTGAAGAACATAAACAGAAAATGTAACTTCGTTTATCTCACTCTTTCATCACTTAATGGATCAGATTTAATTTATTAACACAATTTTAGTCATTTAAGTTTCCAAAAGGAAGTCAAAAGAAGAAGATAAACATGTTGATGCTGAGTGTGTTTTAGTGAACAATCAGTGTCGGGAGTTAAAACCACAAAGTTTTACAGTAATCTCATTAGTTTGAACAGAAACACAGACATGTAAAACATTACTGTTTGAATTTTAGTATTCATATTAAAATACTGACCTGATGAAAACTGTGTTACAGTGTTGATCATAATTATGCTTTGACAGGCTAAATTGAAATTTGTGTGAATATCTAATAAATAACGATGCCTTCAACTGCTGAGCACTTGTGTGAGGGGAAAACAGAAATAAAGAAGTAGATGTTAGAGGAGGCTTGATGCTCTGACATGAGGAATTATCCTTCATGACACACACACACCACGTAAAGATGAAAATCTAAGTTGAGTCCAGGTCAGAATCACCTGTCATTTTTGAGATTATCTTCCACAACATTGACATACAGTTCTGGTTTCTTTACTGTTCCTGATATTTTCATAAAAACTGTCTGGTTGCATTAACGTCTGAACGATCGGTTAGACTCAGAAGAAATAAACTTTGATTTGATCTGAAAAATAAAAACTTCTCATGAATTCTTTTGCCATAAAAAAATATCTAGATTGATTTAAAAAACAGAAACAAACAACTTCAGAAACCACTAAAGGAGAAACTAAATGTATTTCTCACCTCCATCATTTCCAGTCTTTCTCCAGTTCGTCTGAATTGCCGTTTTGTCCAGTTTGGTGATGATGTCGTCCTTCACACCAGTGAGATGAAACACACATTCGTACCTCCTCCAGTCTTCAGGTGTGACTGATGAAAGGTTCAGGTCAACACTCATCTGGAAGGATCCATCATGGTTGGGGAGGATCTCTCCAAGTTCCACGTCTTCATGAAGCTTCTCTCCATCTTTCCTCCAGAACATCTCGGCTCTGGCAGGGTAGAAACCTGTAGCGAAGCAGCTGACTGGAGAGGAGGGAGTCTTCTGGAGGAGAAACACTGAGGGAAGAACTGGAGAGTAAAAGACAAAGACAGTTTATAGTTTCTTTATTATTATCTTCAGTATATTATCATCATTCCTGTTTGGTGTAATGTATTTAAATGCATTAGGGAAACTTACATATACCGTATATATGACATCCAAATACACCTCACTGAATTGTGGTTGAGAAAAAGTGGGATGGACAAAGGAGAAGAAAGCCAGATGAAGAGGAGTGAGTATGAGAGAGAGAGAGAGTGAGACAATGTGGTAAAGGTGGAGGGAGGGTGATAAAGAGAGGTGAGAGAGAAAATGAAAGAGAAATGTGTGTAAACTGAGACACAGCTGGTCTCTGCGTGTTAGTTCATATTGATTGTAATGTTATTGTAAGTTAGAAACAGAGGAGGCATATTAACATTGTTGTGTTCATGAAACTACATCAGGTCATGTGATTCTACCTGTCCTCCTCAGAGAGCTCCTCCCGTACTTCACATACTTCTTCAGCGATTCAGGGCACCCGTGGGTGAGGAGGTTCTTATAATATAACGGTGCATTTTCATTGTTCCAAATGTTTTTTATGATAGCCTGTTGTTTTGGAGTGAACGATGTATTTTTCTTCCCATCCCACGATAGGACGTCTTCTCCATCATAACCATACTGATAGAATCCATTAATCTCTCCAGTCTCATCGTCCCATTCACAGCCCATCATCTTCTGGAGAATGTGGACTCCTGAGACAGAGACAGAATCACAGACTGCATTAAACCAGAGTGAGATCTTAGCACAGTCAGCTGTTATACCATCTTCACCACAGAGACACACTGATCCACACACACCAAAACACAATGGACAGTGTGGACGACTCAGAGAGAGAGACAGAGAAGCAGAGGCTGCTGGGAAACAGAGTTCACTTCCTGTCTTTACCACTGAGAACAACACACAGTTTATCTACACTGATGAAGGTGGAGTGGCTTCATGTCTCTCTCTCTCTCTCACACACACACACAGAGAAACATACAGAAAAACACACTGAGGTGGAGTCCTGACTAACACACACAGATTAAACCTGATCCTGGACTGAACTTTACATCCACTGAAACCCTGCAGCCAGTCCCACTATGATCTCTTCCTGTGACACTACAAACTAGACTGTCCTGAAGCTCCTGAAGATTCCAATAAAGGAGATTTTTTTTTTTACTACAATACAAAAAAAAGTGAAACATAAACAAACCTCCAGTTTGTTTGAAGAACTTCTTCAAAATTTCAATGTAGCCTTTGAAGAGCTGCTGTTCCTCCCAATGGAAATCAGTCCGAATCTTCCAGAACTCTGGATGATCTTCTATGACTCTGTTCATCCAGTCCTGTTTGGGTACTACCCTCCTGGTGTTGCTGTCATAGTAATAAACCTGAACATCATCAACCATCCCAACAACCACACACTCTGGGAAGTTTTGGGCTTGAGAGGAACCAGTGTGGTAACACTTCAGAGAGTGTTTCACTGTAAGACAAAGTTCATGTCATCATTTTATTTTCTGTGCACAGAATCAAAAGAAGCTAAAATGTCCTCCTGATAATCTCTGTTATGCAGTCAAGAAATCAGTTGATAGGAAAGTGTCTTGAACACATTTATTCTGAAATAAAATATTAAACCAGTGAATTATTAACACATCAGATCATTGACATGTCTGACTTTCATTGATAGATGTATTTTTATTATTTATTTTCAGTGTGAATTAAACTCCAGTTTAGTTTCCAGTTAGTGGAGACGTTTATTCTTCAGGATGCATCATTAGTAGCATCTGCTGCTCATTATTGTTTTAGTTTGAATGTGAAACCACAAACCTGTGACACACTATATATCTATGACAAACTAACTATTGATAATCATTAAATCAGTTTTTACGATGTAACATATTTTGTTTATTTTAACACAAGATGAATAAAAACAACTAACAAAGAGGTAACTTGCAATGTAAAATCTGCAGTAAAGTAATTTAACAAAAGAAACAAATCAGACCCTGTCTCTTGTGTATGTCACTTTCATATCTTCATTTCATTAAATTATATTTAAGTTTTAATTCCAAAATCTTGACATAACTGATCTGAAAACTAATATTTTGTGTAAAACTAAATCTTCTGAATTTTATGACAATCACAGTAAAATGTTTATTCATCTTTATATTTAATAAAGTTCTCTTGGATGATTTTTACTCTCATACTCATTCTGTGCTGTTTCTATTAGTATCAGTTTCTACTGGATTAAAAGCAGATTTTTATTAATTCTAATATCCAACATGAACTGATCATTGTTCACCTTTAGTCCTGATTCTAAAAGTTTACTGCAGCAGAAAGTTTCACCAGAATAAACTTTTTACAGGCGTCTGTAAATTTGAACTATCAGATTATTGTGTGTTTCATGATGCTCTGCTGTTCTCTCATTTATGTACTAAAATGTATACCTTCAAATCTTTGTCAGTTTTAAAACTGTGAATGACTTTGTGACTAATTTGGCTGATGTTTACACATTTGTTCCTTTTTAATGTGTGTTATTGTAACATCTGGTTTGATGCAGCTGTTTTTAATCCAAGACCATTTTTTATCAGATGGGAAACAATAAAGTAATCTGAACCTTCATCCTTTGATGTCTGAATACATGTAGATCATATTTCTGTGTTATAAAACTATTAAGCTGGAAACCAAAAATATCTCACAAGTCTGTCAAAGAATGTATTAATTATTAGTCAAACGCCTGAACTAATTATTAGTATGATCTAATTAGGTCTGCAGCTAAACATTATTTTCATTATCAGATAATTTACAAATATATTTTTAATTAATCATTAATATTTGTTTTATAAAATGTCACTAACTTCTCAGATTCCACAGTAACATCTTTAAATGTTGTTTTGTCCAAATAAAAGTCAAAAACTAAAAAGACATTCAGTTTACTGAAAAACAAGAAATATTGATATTTTTACTTAAGAAATCACTGTAACAATCATTTTAAAACAACATATCAAGACATTATATTTTATCATAATGAAACTTACAAAAAACTCAATAGGAAGTCATTTTGAACACGAGATCAAAACCTCCTCAACAGTAGTATATCATTATGACCACCACCACCCTCCCTCCCTCCCTCCCCAGTTATCAACATTACCCTTGGCTTCAGATTAAATGTAGTGACGTCTTCAAAACTATGAAAAGTGTTTGTTAACACATTTACATTTACATGTTTTCAACAATAATAAATAATGACTAATATCACTACATAATGAGGAAGTGATTTTCATCATTGTCGTTTGTTTGGAACAAGATTTAATAGAAAACATGAGATCATCATGGACAACTTAAATGTTGACCAAATCAAATAAAACTATTTTAAATGGCAATTTAAAATGGGTTTTGGTGTATTTTAGTTATATTGTAGCGTCCTGGCAGGACGTGTAAGCAACAGACAGTGTTATTGCTCAAACTCTTTTATTAATAAAACGGAACTGGTCACTGTAGGCCGTGACCACGCCAACAAAACAGCATAAACCGATCTCTCTATCTTTCCAGCTCCCGCTTGCATCCTCGCTCAGACACACACACGCTCACACATGCACGCGCACACACACCTTCCTCTCATGCTCGCACCCCGCCCCTACCTGCTCCTACACTTTTCAACATGTCTAATTAACACATTAACATCACCTTAACTCTTAACAGTAACAGGTCGTTACAATATTTTCCCTGTTTTTGTGTGTTGAACTATTTTGCGCTGCCATTTTGTCCTGACGCACTATATAAATATAATCACTCGAACGCACTCGGATCTAAAATGTCCTGGTACATTTTAATCAAAGCGTTGCACAGACTGGATTTGAAGTGAACATAATGAGTTTGTGACTTTTTAAATATGTCAGTAATCTGTAAGGAAGTCGGAATTAAACATCTAGTACAATGTAACAAACCTTGAATTTATTTAGCTATGGCTAAAATAATAACATAAACTAAAAATACACGTTTTAATAACCCCATTTCAGAGATATAGCAGGAAATATTTTCAAAAAACTGATAAATTCAAGAAAAAAAAGGGATTAATCAACGCGTTGAACATTAATGAGTTTATGACTTTTTAATAATTTCTATAATCTGCGAGGAAGTCAGGGAACTAAACATCTAATAGGTACTATTAAACAAATTCGTATAACCATGTCTACAGATGTAAAGGCTTTTCTTAAACCATCAACAGACTAATAACATAAAACACTACATTAACTCACCTGCTGCTGCGCTGTGTAGACCCAGGAGGACCAGAAAAAACAAGATCTTCATGACGCTTCCCTTTTATGCCACACCGCTGATCTGTGGTTAGGACTGGCACGACTCCTCCCGTCAGCCTCCTTCTGAGCCAATGAGAATTCAGTATGAGACTAACGTCACTTAAATCTGGTTTAAACTGATCTAAACATATTATTAACGAAAGTGAAAGTAACCAGAGGTGGACAGAGTACACAACTTCACTACTTGAGTAAAAGTACAGATAGCCTACTTATTGTCAAATATTACTCCAATACAAGTAAAAGTAGCTTAGTCAAAATATTACTTAAGTAAAAGTACTAAAGTATTTGCTTAAACAATTACTTAAGTAAAAGTATTTTAAAAATATCTCGAAATACAGTAAAGTAGCTTTATTGTCATTATACAATACACTGGTGCCATTCTGCTTCAGACATGTTTATAGCTCAAAAATAAACACATAAAGTCAAGAAGCCTCAGAACACAGTTACATTTCAACACACCCCTACCCCAACCCCTACCTTGGACTCTTTGATATGAATTGTATAAAAAACATGAACAGAAAGTCAACTTAATCATTCAACTGCACTGCAACAGTTGCCATATGTTTAAACCGTTTAAAAATGGCAACTATGATACTACAAGCACATACAATTACGTTTAAAATGGTCATCTGCAATTTAACAAACATTAAGCTAGCTAACGTTAGTAGCTACTTTACCGCGACATACTTTTTCAGGTTGGAAGACGAGTTTTTGTAGGCCGTGATCAGTTTTTGTGACAAAGATCTCAATCATGGGTTTGAGATAAGACCTGCTCGGTGGGAGTTTCTTCATTTCTTTGTATGGCACGACGTAGTACAGGTACGGCAATACGACTAAGACAAACCATACGCAAATCAGCAGAACGTTTATTTTTCTCAGAATTTTGAAAAAATAAATAAATCATCAGCTGACGTAAGCTCAAAAGTAGCAAGTAAAGAGAGCATCAATAGAAATGTAGTGGAGTAAAAAGTACAATATTTGTCCTTCAAATGTAGTGGAGTGAAAGTAAAACTATCTCCCAAAAATAATACTCAAGTAAAGTACAGATACTCAAAAACTGTACTTAAGTACAGTACTGAAGTAAATTTACTTTGTTACTGTCCACCACTGAAAGTAACATATGCCTGTTTTAGCCCATGTTAGGGTAGAGAGGCTTTATCTTTAAACTGTGAGGCTTTATTTTGGGTTTAACGTTGTTAGTGCATGGAAGTCACATTATAACATATATAATAATACCTGTAATGTAATGTATGGTGTTTTGTAGGCTAATGTCAAGTGCAGCGAGATGTTGACTTTCTGGGAGGTCAGAGGTCACCGTCAGCTACAGATCAGCACTCTGGAGCTTGTGGGGCTGCAGTAATGTGTTATTCTTCTGCTATTGTTCTGTGTGGATGTTCTGAGGTTGAAAACAGTCCTGATCAAACGTTTTGTTTGTTTATTTGAAAACCAAGATTTGATTTAGACCCACACTTAAGTTTCAAATTAAAATACTTTAAAAATCAGGACAGATCAAATCTTCATTACTTCAGAGTGAAAACATCAACCAAAGAAATAAAACCCCAGCATGAGGAAGACGAGGCAGTTTCTTCATCACTAACATCAGCTCAACTCAGCTGTGTGCTACAAGCTAGAAGCTTCTGACCTAATGTGAAACTGTGAAAACTGCTGGACCAAAGAGAAACTGAACACCTCTGTTGATGTTTGGACACCTGATGCTGTTTTTCATTTTACTGTTTGCACGATTTATCCTCCGTTTCTATCCTCACTTTTACTTTTTGAAGCATAAAACGTCATAGAATACACTTATTTTTGAAAAACTCACTTCAGATTGTTTTAATTAACTTATGGACTCTTAGAGACTGCAGGATACGATGCATATATTTGTCTCTATGTCAGTCTAGCAGTTTGTCTTCATAAGCACAGTTCAGTCTTCTGGAGAGGACTTTCAGGTGGTCTTTGCTTCTCGCCTCTAATATGACTCAAATTATCTCACATGTCCACTATATGAGAAACCTGAGTCCTGACCTCTTCACATCTACTGTGCTCTGATTGCTATCACCATCAAAATTACACCAACTAAACTGAAATGTCCTCTAGAAGAACAGTGTCTTAGTAAATGCCTGGCTTTATCATCCATCCATCCATTTCCTGCTTCTTATATGGGGCTGGGTCACTGAGGCAATAGGCTAATTTGCATTGCAGTTTGTTCATTGTATAAATTCCGCCACCAGGTGGTGCTGTAGAGTCGGTAAGTAATGAGTTGAGAAAGCATCGATAGAAGAAGAAAACAAGCGTAGCAGCTAGCTTATTTAGCAGCTGAGGAAACATACTGGTGGACTGTTTATGTTGTTAAGAAATAAAGACAGTTAGTTACAGTCCTGCTTGTGACGGAGTCCTTGGCTGCAACATAAATTATATAAAAACAGCTGTAGTTTGCAGCTAACTTGGTGAATGCTAGCGGCTAGCCATATGCTTCTAACTTAACTCGGGCATATCATCCATCGAAACACATCTTTTACCTTGATGTATGTCCCTATGTTACAAACACCAGCCATTAATATAGTCCAGACAGAGTGTTTCTTACCTGCTCCCTCAGGAGATGCTGCTGGTGCCTCCTTAGGGAGCAGAAGCCATTACCAACCAGGTTTAAGGTGACAGGAGATAGCTTCCTTCATTGTTATGCTATCATTATTTATTTCACATACCACGACCCCAAAGCAATATCAGGGTCAAGTATGAAACTGAAAAAAAAGACTTAAAAAAAAAAAAAAAAAAAAAGATTTGAAACTGGAAAAATAAAAAGATTTGGATGAAAATAAATAATTTATTTAAAGTAAATATCTTTTTCAAATGAAGACACATGAGCTTGATTTAGCTCCATACCGGTATCCATTATTATATTTACGAGTTCGTTAGGTACATGCAGTTGAAACTAATGTAGTCAATACAGCAGACCTGCAATAAATCCTCCATGAAGGCTCTAATGTCCAATTCTAGAGACGTGTCGATTAAACTCTGTGGTCTGAGAAGTGTTTCCTAATGTTCGGTATGTTCTCTTCTACTCCTCATATAAACAAAGTGTGCACAAAAAATACTCAAAATACTTCTCAGGTTCACACAATACAAACTTCAGCCTCCAAAAAGTCACATAAACACAACTTTAAAACAGTTTCAACAACTTAATGACCCTGAGGTTCAATTTACTGCAGTTTATCTAATTAATAAACTTCATACACCATGGCCTCAGATTTGTAGGTGCTGACTTGCATCCCGACTGCTTCACATTCGGCAGCAAACCTTCCCAGAGCCTGTTGGAGGTCATGATGTGTTGAGGCCAGCTGGACTACATCATCCACAAAAAGTAGAGGTAATTCTGGTGGGTCATTGTGACAAAGTGGGTGAGAACACACCATGGACTACATTTGTACCATAACTTATTTATTTAATTAGGGCCCGAGCGCTGACCAGCGCGAAGCCCTATTGTATCTGTCCTGATTATTATTAGGGCCCGAGCGCTGACCAGCGCGAAGCCCTATTGTATCTGTCAAGATTCTTTTTCTTTTTCTTGCACAACAACAGCCTTTTTACCCCCCTAAACGTGCTTGAAAAGTCACCAAAGTTTGCACGCAAGCCAGACCCGGCGAAAATTCTGATATTTTATGGTTTTCAGAAATGGGCGTGGCAAAATGGCTCAATAGCGCCCCCTATTGAATATAAAAATGTGAGAGATTGACGTACATGAACGAAATTTGGTATATATATGCATCATGTCCAGACGCACAAAAAAGTCAATGGGGCCCATGACGTCACTCCAACAGGAAGTCGGCCATTTTGAAAAATATGTGCGATTTTGGCGTTTTCCACTGCTCGTACTTTAACCAACTAGTCCTAGAGTTTTCATCCCATCCACTTCAAATTCACACAGAGTCATCTTGAGATATTGGAGATGAAAAGTTATCAAAAGCTTTTTCGCCCATGATTCCTGCTTGCCGT
Organism: Scomber colias; assembly: GCA_021039105.1. NCBI lineage: Eukaryota > Metazoa > Chordata > Actinopteri > Scombriformes > Scombridae > Scomber > Scomber colias. The sequence goes on from JAJDFG010000480.1 coordinate 148,952, forward strand.
GGTGACGCGGCGAATTTCGATGCTTCGCCATGAAATTTCAAACCCTCATAACATGACTCCAAATGGTCTGAGCTTTTCCAAATTTAATATGCTTGTTCAGTGTCCTGGTCTGAACACATATACAGTCTCATATTTAGTGACAGTCATAGCGCCCCCTACTGGCAACAGGAAGTCACTTGCTTCATTCTTTCACTGATTACTCCCATAATCTTAAGTATTTACACCTGAAATTAACTCAGCTGAGACATAAGACCTTGGTGATGCTACATTCTGCAACTCGTGACCCATCATCAAATACTGTTGCCATGACAACGCATTCAACGCCATGAAAATACGATTACAGTTTTCAGGGGCAAAAGATGCCTCCACTGTAACGAAACTCAACACACACGTCTGGAGTGGGGTCATTTAACATCCTATATACTTCAATGGGATGGGCGTGACTAAACGGCTCAATAGCGCCCCCTTGCATATTTCAAAATTGAACCTCAGCCTTCCCGATTGACATAGAAGAATGAAATTCGGTAGGTTTATGTATCATCTCCAGGCGCACAAAAACGCCATTTGGACCTATACCCTAAGTCCAACAGGAAGTCGGCCATCTTGGAAAAATGCTCAATTGTGTTGACTTTTTTGATGATTTCAAGGCCTCATATTTGAACGAACTAGTCCTAGGGATTTCATCCCATCCACTTCAAATTCACACAGAATCATCTTGAGACATTGGAGATGAAAAGTTATCAAAAGCTTTTTCGTCCATCATTCCTGGTTGCCGTGGTGACGTGGCGAATTTCGATGTCTCGCCATGAAATTTAAAACCCTTATAACTTGACTCCACATGCTCTGAGCTTTTCCAAATTTCAGATGCTTGTTTAGCGTCCTGGTCTGAACACATGTACAGTCTCATATTTAGTGACAGTCATAGCGCCACCTACTGGCAACAGGAAGTCACTTGCTTCATTCATTGACTAATTACTCCCATAATCTTAAGTATTTACACCTGAAATTAACTCAGCTGAGCCATAAGACCTTGGTGATGCTACATTCTGCGACCGAGCCGCAGCCCGACATGCGTGGGGGCACGAGGGCCCGTTCATCACTGCTTGCAGTTTTAATTCTTCTTCATCTTTTTCTTCTTGCACAACGATGGCCTTTTTGCCCCCCTGAACGTGCCTTAAAAGTCACCAAAGTTTGCACGCAAGCCAGACCCCGCGAAAATTTTGATATTTTATGGTTTGCAGAAATGGGCGTGGAAAAATGGCTCTCTAGCGCCCCCTACAAAATCAATAAAAGCAAGCCCCTCGTGACAGATTGACATAGAGAAACGAAACTTGGTACACATGTTCAACATGTCAAGACACACCAAAAAGTCTCTTGGACACATACCCTAACACCAACAGGAAGTCGGCCATTTTGAATCAAAATATTGATTTTAATGCTGAATCTGGCATCATATTTGAGCGAACTAGTCCTAGAGATTTCATCCCATCCACTTCAAATTCACACAGAGTCATCTTGAGACATTGGAGATGACAAGTTATCAAAAGCTTTTTCCCCCGTCATTCCTGGTTGCCGTGGTGACGCGGCGAATTTCGATGCTTCGCCATAAAATTTCAAACCCTCATAACTTGACTCCACATGGTCTCAGCTTTTCCAAATTTCAGATGCTTGTTCAGCGTCCTGGACTGAACACATGTACAGTCTCATATTTAGTGACAGTCATAGCGCCACCTACTGGCAACAGGAAGTCACTTGCGTCATTTGTTCATTAATTATTCCCATAATCTTAAGTATTTCCACCTGAAATTGACTCAGCGGAGACATAAGACCTTGGTGATGCTCCATTCTGCAACTCATGACCCATCATCAAATACTGTTGCCATGACAACGCATTCAACGCCATGAAAATACGATTACAGTTTTCAGAGGCAAAGGATGCCTTCACGGTAACGAAACTCAACACACACGTCTGGAGTGGGGTCATTTAACATCCTATATACTTCAATGGGATGGGCGTGACTAAACGGCTCAATAGCGCCCCCTTGAATATTTCAAAATTCAACCTCAGCCTTCCCGATTGACATAGAAGAATGAAATTCGGTAAGTTTATGTATCATCTCCAGACGCACAAAAACGGCATTTGGACCCATACCCTAAGTCCAACAGGAAGTCAGCCATCTTGGGAAAAATGCTCAATTTTGGTGCATTTTTTGGTCATTTCCACGCATCATATTTGAACGAACTAGTCCTAGGGATTTCATCCCATCCTCTTCAAATTCACACAGAATCATCTTAAGACATTGGAGATGAAAAGTTATCAAAAGCTTTTTCGTGTGTCATTCCTGGTTGCCGTGGTGACATGGCGAATTTCGATGCCTCGCCATGACATTTCAAACCCTTATAACTTGACTCCACATGCTCTGAGCTTTTCCAAATTTCAGATGCTCGTTCAGCATCCTGGTCTGAACACATGTACAGTCTCATATTTAGTGACAGTCATTGCGCCACCTACTGGCAACAGTAAGTCACTTGCTTAAATCGTTGACTAATTACTCCCATAATCTTAAGTATTTACACCTGAAATTAACTCAGCTGAGACATAAGACCTTGGTGATGCTACATTCTGCGACCAAGCCGCAGCCCGACATGCGTGGGGGCGCGAGGGCCCGTTCATCACTGCTTGCAGTTTTAATTATACTTGTTGTTTGGACCATAAGTTAGTCAGTAATCATACTTTACAGATACTTACTATCCCAGGTTTGTTTGTGTTTTGCAGTATATTTGGTTATAAGTTACATCTCAGCAGACTTTAGGTTAAAATAAAACACTTGTATTAAGGTTAGTTAGAGTTTATTGGTTTAGTTTGATTACATAAGTTTAGGATTGTCTTTCTTTGTTACTCACCATACTTACCATGTGCTCAGGAAACAAAAGGAGGAGGTGGCCTACGTTTCCTGAATTTATAGACTGGTGACATCATCAGTGATGTCACTAGGGTAGAACCATGTGGAGGGGTGGTCGGTGAATTGTTGTATTAATTAATAAGACCGTTTGTGATTTGATTAAGTTTGGTTGCAGATGTAATGGAGGCAGGCTGTATAAAAGTGATGTCGTGTGAATGCTGGTTAACTGCTAATCTTGTTGTTACTTACCTGTTTCAGGAGGGTCTCAGGACTTACCTGAGGAGTGGTATAGTCCACTTTCATTCAGAGGGCAGGCTGATGGAGGGCTCTATATAAGCAGGAGCTGTGAGATTGCTCTGGTAGAGTGTAGCTGTGTACACGTTACGTTAAGTTTATTTCAGTTATGTTTATGAGTTAATTGTTTTTTTCTTTTTGTTTTGTACAACTTTTGGTTACATATGAAACACCGTGGCACATTTTATAATAATAAAATACCGTCAGACAACTGGTCAAGCCTTCTGTGTCTGCCTCCTACTAAAGATTAGGCCCCTTTGGTCAGCCTGTACCACAGTCATGGAGCAAAAGTATAATGTTTAAAGTATTATGACATGGAAATACTTCAGTAAACATACAGTACATTAGTAAAGTAGTTAGGTTTCTCCACTGAGAAAATAATTTACTCAATGTCACCAGCTCATTTACCTTAAAGCCTTTGGTTTTATTTTCATTGTGTGTCGGGTGAGTTTTTTTTATCATGTTAAAGTATCTCACTTATATCTGAGTTCATCCTGAAGAAGTTTCATTATATTAATGTGTATAAATGGTTGTATTTATAATTGTAAACTTTATAGTCTAAAATGTAAGAGGAGTATTTCTTTTACAATACAATACTTGTCTTCCACATATTTAATATGACGAATCATATTAAAAATGTCTTTTATTCTGAAATTTGATGACTTTTCCTAGAGTAGCCCAAAAACACTTAAATATTTCAAATGTTATACTTTTGTCCATTGAGGCTGTTCTGGGTTAAATTTTAGGCCATATCTATTGACATGTTTTAGTGAAATGAATAGGTAAAACAGGACATGATATTGTGTGATAGAAGCTGTTTTTTCTCCATAAATGAGTGGTGTAAAACCTAAAAAATACACTCTCAGATCGACTATTGATGCTTTCTAAAGAGATTTGTGCTTTAAAATATGGTATAGATGCTTTTTATGAGGGGAATATACTGTGAGGGTAAAATATGAACAGTATGGCTGAAGTATAGTAAATATATAATGTACTTTTTTACTTTCCACCTCTTTAAAAACAACAAACTGACACGAGAGAGACTCTTTCAAGTAATTTATTCTGTGCAACTTTTCATTTTGCTTCATTTAAATCGATCAAACATTCAGCTCTGCACATCGTGACTCAAAGAAAACAAGTTAAACACGTCGTTAAAACAGTAGCAGCTCCTTTTTTTAAAAACTTCTCAACTCCTCCCAAAATCATCTGATCTTAACCGTCTTATCTGAGCTGCACACTCATTCGCAAACTCTATAACTTGTGTTTCAATAAGTCGCTTTTTTTCCACTTTTTTTTTTTTTTTTACAGTATTTCTCCATTTTTCTGCTTTTTTTTTTACAGATGCCGTTTACACTTTTTGATAACGTAGATCTCGACAGTTCAAGTTAAAGCAGCATCTGTACACAGTTTCATGAAGGTGAGTGATTTTTGTCTCTGTTTTATTATTATTATTATTATTACAGTATATTGTACACATTTGCAGTTGCTTTTGTTGCATTCTTGACATTAAAAGGAACATTATATAGCTTTATTTTATTTTTATTTTTCTTCACTGGGCACTTTTGTAACTATCTATACAAAAACTGATAAAATGATACAATGGAAAATGAAGATATTTCAGATGTTTAAGTCACAGCTGGAAGTGTGCACAATGAAGAACATTTTATAAGACTAAAACTAAATGGCTGTGTTCAAAACCGCATACTACATACTACATACTTCTACCCTACACACTAAAGGACCAGATAGTAAGCAGACCGTTTACACTGTAGTAAACTACACGATTACCCACAATGCATTTGGTTCCTACCCAAGCTGAAATCATCAGGCTGAAGCTGATTTCATTTTAGCTCTAACTCTGTAAATAAACCACTTTATCCACATTTCTAACCTTTTTAGGAAGAAAGTAAAGTAGCCCTTTAGATCCATAATGTGACGCTAATTTGTCCAAATAACACCTGTTTAAAGTTTTGTTCCTGAGAATTCGGAGTTAGCCGTAGCGAGTAACGCACTTCCTGTCATTTTCACAAAATAAAACACCTGTTGCCTTTTATTATTAAGAAAACTTAGTGCTTTTATTTTGAAAACAGGGAGTGAACATACCCTCGCTGTAGCTAACTTGAAACCACTGAGGTGGTGATCTGTGACGTTTGTATTTTGGGTTTTTTTCAGAAGTTGCGTTGCATCTTGGGTAATGTGAGTGTGAGTAGTCAGCTCTTGATGCATACTCTGCATTTCTAGAGAATCTAGTAAATCATCCAGGAACTTTCCACACACTAAATCACATACTACGCAGTTTGCTTTCGGCTTTAAGACTGTGACTAGGATTCTTTGACTTGGCTCTCAGGCGTCGTCTCTTAGAATTTAGTCTGCTGGAGGGATCATTAGTTTCCCCGGGCGAGCCCGGGTACTGACGGAGGACGCGACGTGAACGCTGATCCATTGTCCTCTCCCCATCTACCAATCCATAAAGACATCTACAACCCACCCACTGCTCGACTTCCATCCAGGCGGCCAATTTGGAAGAACACCCCACCAGCTGACTTCACCATCCAATCAGCTTGGAGAAATGGATGGGAGTCCAAGGAGGTCCCTTACAAACATCTGGTGTCAGACCCCAACCAACAGGTTCCTGGCACCAACCTCCCAAGGAGACAGTGGTCTACGCTAAATCGTTTCAGGACTGGACTTGGCCCCTGCTTGACCAGCCTTCACAAATGGGGCAGTAGCCCAAGCCCACTGTGTGCTTGTGGAGAGGAGCAGACTATGGAGCACATCATAGAAGTTTGTCCTCTCCAAAGACTGAAAGGAGGATTAGTCACCCTCCATACAGCAGACCAGGAGGCAACTGCTTGGCTTAAAGACTTTGCATTCGCTAAATAAAAATAACTACGCAGTTGAAACACACTACAACTTCAAATGGCGTCAGAGTTAGTAGAGTAGTAGGAAAGTACGCGGTTTCTAACAGACCCAATGTGTTCCCTTTTTTAATGTTTTTTCTGTTTTGTGTGGTGAACATGGTTATTTGATAAGCAGACATTCATTTAATTGAAGATGTGTAGAAGAGGTGAACCGTAAACTGTGAAAAAACATTCATCGCAGCATATATAAAAAGTAGGAGTTTTATAGAGTTTAAACTCTTTTAAACTTTTTTAACTCAAACAAACAAGAACACAAACTTATCATTCATTGAATCATCCAGCTGACGAAAGTTGAATTACGTCCAACTTTTGACATTTTTGGATGTTTTTTGCTACGTATGAAACAAAAGCAAAAATGAATGATGGATGTAAATGAAATCTTAAATCTTGAATGAATTCACATAACTTACCCAGCATTCATTAGCGCAGCATTATACAGCCTTATTATGTACATTAGATTACAGTATTTAGCCTTTACAAACTGTACATTTAGTTGTTGTTGGGTTTTTTTAAAGAACATTTTCGTAAAATAGGTTTTTTAGATTTTTGTCAAATAAAAATAAAACATAAAAAGCTCTTTTTTTAATATTATTCTGTTGATGTCAAGTGTTAAAAATCTCAGATAACTAATTTCAAACAAATCTGTTGACATATTTTTACATTTTACAGGAGAAATGTGTGAAATGAGCTGTGTGGGAATTCATAACCCGTTGACTTCAATTATATAATTTGAAAAATGTGACACCTTCACTTTTTTTTAGGTTTTAGAGGAAAAATCCAGCTCTGTTATAAGATTAATTCATTTGTCTTAAAAACTATATTTAGACTTTTCTTCTTAATCATTTTAGCCAAACAAAGATACCTCATTTATAAGCTGTATAATAATAATAATAGATTTTTGGCTTCCGAGCTGAATAAGCAGTTACTTTTCATTCATATGTAGCACACAGATGCTTTTTTTACATTGTCAATACGCTTCATACAAAAAACAACCAATGAAACAAAAAAAATTGGAAAATAAATCACATTAATAAAATAAAAAATCAGAAAATAAGTGAAATAACTCGTCATATGAAAATATAGACAGCAGAAACTTGGAATAAATAACGTAAGTATGCAGCAATTTATACAGAAAAACACCTGAAAACAATAAAAATGTTTTAAAAAAATAATAAAATTAATAAATAACATTGATCAATAAAAAAACCCATTGTCATATGAAAATGTAGACAAAAGAAACTTAAAGAAAACTTGATTAAAATGTCAGTAGGCTGCAATTCAAACAAAAAACACCTAATAAATAAATAAATAAATAATAACTAGTGGTGGGCCGTTATCGGCGTTAACGTGCTGCGTTAACGTGAGACTCTTATCGGGCGATAAAAAAAAATATCGCCGTTAATCTATTCTCAAAATTGGGTTGGGAGCTGGGTCTATACTACGCAAGCTATGATGACTTTCACCTTGATATTTCAGGGCGGATGTGAAATGTGGGGGGGGTTGTATGCAATCGCAAATGGACACCCCATCAGACCAACCATATTGGGTAGCACACATATTCTGAATGCCTTCGGCAGAATTCAAATGAGCCATTTTAATCTAGATTAATCTAGATTAATTCCAAGATTACAGTGAGATTAATCTAGATTTAAAAAATAATCTATGCCCACCACTAATAATGACACTGATCAATAAAATAAAATACATGTAACAATCAGAAAATAAGTGAAATAACTCATTAATAGCAACAAGAAAATAAAAAATAGTAAACATTTCTTCTTGCTTTTGCTTTAAATTCAGACTCAACCGTGAAAAAAAAAACATTAAAAAATAAATAAATTAAAAAAATTAAATTAAATAAAAAGCTATAAGTTATTGCACCTTTGGTAACTTCCCACATGCAAATAATATACCAGTGTTTACAGATAGTGTCAGTCCTTTTCAGTGTATCTCAAACTTGCATTAACATTATTATAATAATATAACATTATAATAGAGAGTGCAGTCCAACATATATTACAAGTCAAAACACCACCTGTACAATCTTTTTAGACCCCCCCCCCAAATGTCTGTAAATTAAAAATATTCAGTTCATAAACAGTTCAAATCGTGTTTTTTCTCCATTATGTTGAAGTTTCCACACTGTTAGTAACATTATATTGTCATTTCACTTCATTTGTCACATGTAAAGAATATCAGAATCAGCCTTTTAAAAATGAGTGTAATTTAGAATTGAACAACAAAAGCAAACTGTGGCAGCTTTGGCGTTTCACACATGCAGGAAAACCTCACTTTTATTCTTAAATATTTTAAATCAGAAGGTGTCATCTTTCTCAATCTTTTTAAGGCAGTTTGGGCTTTGATAGATGGAGAACTTGTCATCTTTATAGTTACTGTACTTATCGTTAAGTCCCAAGAAGAGAAAAGAAAAAAAAAGGTTATCAGGCAAGTTATATTTTAAGTTCTACTTTTGCTTTTAATATTTTTTCTAAATCATAAAACTAGACTAAAAAAAATACCAAGCACTTTTATTGCAGTAAATAAGTGGAAGTAGCTGTTCATATACAATCACTGTTAAACCTCTACATGATGAGTTTATGTGCAAACGTTATTTCTTCGTGCATCTCGCTGCCTCTACGTCCTCTTGTCTTGGATCTGCAGCTCACAGGCATTATTACAGATATGTGCAGATTATTTGGCTTCCTGCACTTAAAAATAAATAAATAAATAATAATAATAATAAATAAAGTGCAAGGTATGTGTGCAAAAATGTAAATGACATTTTATTATCAGGAAATAATAAAATATCAGTGGATGTGGTGTTTTTTTAAAGTGCCATTTTTGTTCTGGTTGACCTTCACTGAGGTGTAGTTACAGCTGTAGACCACCGGGTGGCAGCACTAACACACACACTAACACACACAGTGAAGTTGTTGCTTTTTCTTTTTAACCTGATGGAGCTCCTATCTTTCCACCAGTGCCCTTACATTGACTTATTCTCTATTATTCATTTCTCTCAAGCTTTGCAAGCAAATTATAGATTTTAGTCATTTGGTGTAACTTTTCCTGCCGCCTGAAACAGACTGAAGTTTCTCCTTTTTTTTTGTTGCTCTAATTCACCTGCTGTCATGTTTTAATGAGTTTATAGCTGCTGAAAATGATCAAACAACATCAGACTCGCTGCTAACAGAGAAGCATAAAGATTCCTACTGGTTTGGTCGACTTCTTTAACCTCCTGCGACCCCGCGTCCTCATATGGCAGGGGTGTCAAACATAAGGCCCGCAGGCCAAAATCGGCCCGCCAAGGGGTCCAATCCGGCCGTAGAAGTAATTCCAATTTTTCTGCTGCTTCAGATTTGTTTTTCTCCACCTTGATTATGAATACAATCCTCTGAAAAAGCAATACATACATACATTAATAAAAATATATATATTCATTCATATTGCTATCATTTATTTAAATAATTAATGTGCAAATGTTATCAATCAGCACCTTCTGTGCAAAGTAATGTGCAAAATAAACAGACAGTATTGTTTAAATTGAACTCCTTAAGTAAATAGATGGTTTATTATAGTAAAGTTATAATATATATATTATATATTATTTGTACGTTATTATGCAATGGTTTTACTTGTCTGGCCCACTTGAGATTAAATTGGGTTGTATGTAGCCCTTGAATGAAAATGAGTTCGACACCCCTGACATATCGGGACATTACATTTTGGGTTTGCTGGATTATATACTTCATTTTGCTTAACTTTGACCTGTTGTCCTCTTTCGTTAACACTTTTTTTTGTGCCACCTAGTGGTCATAAAAGCACATTACAGTTTAACAATCAGTAAAAACAGGATGGCGAGTATCTCAGTCGAGTCAATCAGCAGCCGATTCCCAGATAAAAGTGAACCAGGTACAAAACCTGATCAAATTTTATGGTTTAAACTTATTTATCTATGCTTTATAATGATTGTAGTTTGATATGTTGTACAAATGTAACTAATTTTAGCAACAAGCTACGACACAAACTACGGCTAATCAGAAAGTACTCGTTTGTGGATGTTGGGAAGATATAAATGTAAGGAAGTAGTTTTATACACTGGTGAATTAATTGTTATATAGTAAAATAAAACCACTGTTCCTCATATGAGGACATTATTTTTTATGAAAAACTACTTCCTGTTCAAAGATGATGCTTAGTTATTGTATTTATCAGGTCCGACTAATCCCAAATATCTATAATATAATATACCAAACAAAAGGTCAGGTCTCAAGAGGTTAAGATCAGTTTTACACAACTTAATTCGTTTTCTCCTCTAATTTCAGGCTTCTGATGATGAAGACAGTATTAGAGGGGAAAACAAGAGTGTTGTAGGTGTGAGTACCAGCAGGATACGTGTGTGTGTGTGTGTATGTTAAGGTTTTCTCCAGGTCAGAGGAGGGATGGCGGCGTTGGCGTCTAAGTAAGAGTCGCTGTCGGAGTCGGTGGGGAGAGCCGGCTTCTTCCTCTCCTTCTCCTCAATGTCAGAGTCTTCCACCGTCAGCGGGATGAGAGAGGTCGACTTCCTGTGATATGAGAGAGAGAGAGAGAGAGAGAGAGAGAGAGAGAGAGAGAGAGAGGGAGAGAGAGAGAGAGATTTTACATTTAAGTGCTTCAGTTTCAAATTTCTTTCTCGAATGAAGAAAACATCTGACCTTGATTTAGCTCCATGTTATATCAGCACATCCAAACCAACCATAAGTCAACATCTGATTTGATTTAAAGAAGCAACACACTAGCAACAAACAGTGCCTCTGACTGTGTATCGTGTGTGTGTGTGTGTGTGTGTGTGTGTGTGTGTGTGTGTGTTACCGTTCTCCGCTCTGTGTGATGAGTCTCCTGCAGGTCTCCATCTGGACGTCCAGGCCTCTCTTCATCGAACACATCTCCATGTACTCGTGCAGGTGACGGTTCATGTCACTCTTAGCCGTGGCCAAGTCCAGCTGAGGAAAATATATATTATTACTTCTAATGTCGCCTATTTAATATTAATCCTACCTGGGAACAACAGTTATTTCTACTTTGAGTCAGGCAGTGAGTTCCTGTCCTCTGAAATGAGGCCAACCAGGAAGTAACTTAGAGCTACATTCTATCAAAAGGCCACCAGGGGGCGACCGTCTCTATACAAGTCAATGGAGAATTCACCAACTTCTCACTTGATTTCTAACCTCAGTAAACGTTTTCAAAATGTGTTTATGGTCTCAATCGCTAGTTTAAAGCCTTCTTCAATGCAGTATGATGTTCATTTGGGACATTTTGGCCTCCCTGATTTTATATGTGACGATAAAGCAGGGTATGCATTAGGGCGTGGCTACGTCCTGATTGACAGGTTGATTGACCAATGTCCTCGAGATCCAGCCCTCGCAACCATAGCAACCTCCCCGCTCCGCCCATGGCCCCGCCTCATGCCCATATAAGTAGAATCCGTGTTTTTATTTGTCCCAGCATGCACCTGAAATTTTCAAGATGGCGCTGCCCAGATTCGAAACTATCGGCTTCTGAGCAGCAGTCCACAAACCAATGGGTGACGTCACGGATGTTATGTCCATTTCTTTTATACAGTCTATGCCTTGAGTACAACAGTTATTTGTATAACTATAAAACCTTGTAGGAACCAGTCTCACCTCTATCTGGCCGATGGTTTCCTGATATTCCTTCTCTCTGGATTTGAACAGAGACTCTGTGTCATTTATCACCTTCTCAATGGACTCGTCATGATGCTGCAGCTAAATGAAGAGAAAGAAAGAATAAAACTGTCAATTTAAGTCTATTTTAACTGGTTGAGGGTGTAAATAGTGACATTTGTTAGGTGGAGGATGATGTTTAAAGAAGGTGGAACCACTGGATATTTGAGAGTTTATATTTGAATCCCTTCATGTTTCCCTGCAGCTCCTCTCAGCTCTTCTTTAAGCAGGTTGTTTAACCTCTCTGAGCTGATCTGCTTTAAAACCGTTTACAGGTCAGCAGCAGCCGGTCCTGCATCATCAGACTGAACTCGCTGTGGTAGTTAAACATCATTACAGACGAAGAAACACAACAGGTCAGGTCAGTTCAGGTCAGGTCAGACATGGGACAAAGTAAAACTGACCCCGATAAGAAGAGACTGGTGAGGAAAGCTGAACACTGATCTAAAGCTGCTGTAACTCTTGACTACAGATTTTTGCCTTTTCATTCACCTCCACTGTTTTATGTTGGAGGCAGAAAAAACAAGATCATCTGACAATTTAAGAATGTTTTTTTGGATTTGGGGTGAAGTAATCCTTTAGTTTTTGCTCTTTATAAGAACATAAGATGGATATGAAAGTGTGTGTGTGTGTGTGTGTTCGTACATCTCCTGTGTGTCCATTCCCAGTGAGTATCCTTGAAAATCCTCCCAGAGAAGAAGAGTTTCCTCCGTTTCCTCCCAGGCCAAACTGTCACAGTCGTCCTCAAACTCGGACTCCCTGCTACACAAAATACACATTAGACACATCGACTACAAGATGATTTAACATGAGTGTATTAAGGCTGCGTTCACACTGCAAGACGATTTTTAGCCAATCTAGATTGGAACCAGATGCTCTCATGAAGTCTGAACAGTCATAAATCACATGAGATCTGATTTTTGCAAACCAGATTGAAACCACCTTTGAGAGGAAGTTTCAAATCTCACTTGGACAGATGTGTGTGAGTCTGAACAGCTCCAAACACTCATATCAGATTTGACTGTCCATGACGTCTCTCTACGTCTCTACGCTACGCTTGGAGGATTTATTCCAGTTGTTGTTGCTAGGTGATATCACTGGAGGGCTTATTCCAGTTGTTGTTGCTAGGTGATATCACTGGAGGACTTATTCCAGTTGTTGTTGCTAGGTGATATCACTGGAGGACTTATTCCAGTTGTTGTTGCTAGGTGATATCACTGGAGGCAACGGAGGACGTAAACATCAGTCCATGGACAGAGGACCAAACCAAAGTCTTAATCTTTGGGGAGATGGCTCGGTTCAAGAGAAGCTCGAGGGTTTGTTGTTGCTGTCGCAATTATATGACATCACACAATACACGCTAGATGACGCCTCCGCTCCGACGACGTTGCCATAGCAACCTGTCAGATTGGTCATTAATGTGGCCCAGTCTGAACACAGCCAAATCCGGTTTGGACACTTGCTAAAAACAGTGTGGACAGTCAGGCCTAAAAATCAGATTTGAGAAGGAATCAGATTTGACTGCAGTGTGAACGCAGCCTAAATAATAATAATAATTTCTGTTTATAATATTTATAATTTAAGCAAAATAAAACAGAATATCATCCACAAAACACAATTTAAAAAAGTGTTCAAACATAGAAAGATGAAACAAATATGAAAACATTAAATTTAACTAAACGAACACCTACAGCTGATTGAGCACCCTCTGCATCTGCTCGTTGATCTGATTGGCCGACGTGCTGCAGGACTCTTCGTCTTTAGCCCCGCCTCCCTCGCTCTCAGACATGCTCATATCATCTCCGTCCCCGTTCTTCGCAGACTGGCCGCTCTGTTTCCGAGCCCGCCGGTTCAGAGTGGAGGGGGGCGTCGCCACCTGTTGGGAGGAGAGCAGTTGGTTTATTTAACCCCTTACATACCGTTTGGGTCAAATTTAACCTGTTTTGACATTTTGACAGCTGTAAAAACACCCCAAATGTCTTTTATTCTGAAATTTGATGACGTTTCCTAAAGTGGACCAAAATGCACAGCAATGAAAATATTTAAAATGTTATATTTTTGTATAGGTGCTACTAATTTTAGTCCATTGAGGCTGTTCTGGGTCAAATTTGAGCCATATCTATCAATCTAGTTATGAGGATTTGGTAGCATTTATGATGTAGCAGTGAAGACTGATGGCTCTAATGGTTATACAATAAACCCCACACTTTTCTGCTCATTTTCACTTTACATAAAATAATATTTAACCACCAAAAAGAGACATTAAAATGACTAAGAGAGATAGAATTTGACTAATGAAACCTAAAAGCTGCCAAAAAGAGACATACAAATGACTAAAAGAGACACAAATTGACTAATAAAACCTAAACACTGCCAAGAAAAGACATAAAAATGACTAAAAGAGACTTAAATTGACTAAAGAAACCCAAATGCTACCAAAAACAGAAATTAAAAATGACAAAAAGAGACATAAAATTACTATAAAGACACAAATTGACTAAAGAAACCCAAATGCTACCAAAAGAGATGCAAAAATGACTGAAATAGATAGAATTTGACTAATGAAACCTAAAAAAATAAAATAAAGGGACATTTCAATCATTATTGCTATGCTATATTTTCATGTCTGAGGTAAAATAGGACATGATATTGTGTGATAGGAGCTGTTTAGTGGTGTAAAAGCTAAAAAATGCACTCTCTCTGCTTTAATCAAACATTTATTGATCAGTCAGATCGACTATTGATGCTTTCTCTAAACACATATGTGCTTCAACATTTGGTAGAGACATAGAGACGTACCTGGAACATGTTAATCATGTCCTCACAGTTCCTCTGCTGGGCGACGTCACAGAGGCGGGCGGTGATGTCGATGCGGCGGCAGATGTCCATGTCAACCTTCATGGCCTTTTCCTGGATCTTACTGTCCAGATCTGACAGGTTCTGATGGACAGAGAGACAGAGAGACATTTAGTTAACGCTGTAACACACCAGTGAGTTAAATTTAGAGAGAGAGAGATTTAGAGACTCCTGAAAACCCTGATGTATGTATATGATCAGATACATGTAGTACACAGATAAACCACCAGGGGGCTTTTATTTTAACAGTGAGTTAAATTTGATGCATGAGTTTTAAGGAAGGAAGGGAGGAAGGGAGGAAGGAGGAATGGAGGGAGGGAGGGAGGGAGGGAGGGAGGAAGGAAGGAAGGGAGGGAGGAAGAAAAGGAGGGAAGGAAAGAAGGAAGGAGGGAGGGGAGAAAGGAAAAGTGGTAGGGAGGAAGGAAGGAAGGAGGGAGGGAAAGAAAGAGAAGGAGGGAGGAAGGACAGATGGAAGGAAGGAAGGAAGGCAGGAAGGAAGGGAGGGAGGATAGAAGGGAGGGAGGAAAGGAAAAAAGGAAGGGAGGAAGGGAAGAAAGGAAGGACGGACGGAGGAAGAACGAAGGGAAGGAAGGTAGGACGGAGGGAGGAAAAAAAGAAGGGGGGAGGGAGGAAGGAAAGAAGGATGGAAGGAAAGAAAGAGAAGGAGGGAGGAAGGACAGACAGACGGAAGGAAGGGAGGAAGGACAGACGGAAGGAAGGGAGGAGGGAGGGAGGGAGGATAGAAGAAAGGGAGGAAAGGAAAGAAGGAAGGGAGGAAGGAAATGAATGAATGAAGTTAGACTCACGTTGCTGACGAGTCCTTTAAAGAGAACGAGCTCGGCCTTCAGCTGCTTCACCCTCAGAGCGAGCTCATCCTGACACACCTCGCTCTCCTGCAGGTCCTACACACACACACACACACACACACACACACACACACACACACACACACACACACACACACACACACACACACACACACACACACACACACACACAGTATCAGTTCTGCAGATTGATGGAAATGTGCCTTTAATTTTACTATCATTAGGTTTATGAATTATATTTTCTGTCGAACCTTTTAAAATCTGATTAGACAGCTGCAATAATTTACTGTATTCATATTAACGTATACTGTGCAAATCACATGTCCCATAAATCCTGCAGCACCAAGAGGATAAAAAAAGGTAATCATCTCTAAAATTACTTATTATGAAGAAGAAGAAAAAGAACTAGATGTATATTATATATTGGATATTATATTGTATTATATATTGCATATGTTTTGATTGAACTGGTTTATTGATGTTAAGATGCAACAAATCATTATATACTGTGTGTGTGTGTGTGTGTGTGTGTGTGTGTGTGTGTGTGTGTGTGTGTGTGTGTGTGTGTGTTTGTGTGTGTGTGTGTGTGTGTTGATAATAGAGTCAGAGAGATCTCACCTTGTGTGTAGATAAGCTCGCTGATGTGGAAAAAAGGGAGAAAGGAAGGACGGGCATAGGAAGAAAGAGGAGGACAGATGGAAAGATAGAAGGCAGAAAGGAAGGAAGAAAGGAAAGATGGATGAAGGAAAGGGAGGGAAGACAGGAAGGAAAGATGGAAGAAATGGAGGGAGGGAAGGAAGGAAAGAGAGAAGGAAGGAAAGATGGAAGAAAGGGAGGAAGGAAAGATGGAAGGAGTGTGTGTGTATTAGTGTTACCTCCTCCAGTTCAGCCACCTTCTCCTGCAGATCCACCCTGGCTGTGTATTCCTCCTCCCATCTACAACACACACACACAGACACACACACACAGACACACACACACACACACACACACACACACACACACACAGTGACGTTAGTAAGATGAGAGAGTTGACATTTGCCTGCTGTTCTCTATTCTTAGTCCAGTGAGCATCAAAGCATGTGGAGATAAAGTTCAGCAACTATACGGCCAGAAGTATACACACACACCTGTTCTCCTAATTTGGGGGGGTGGGTGGTTA
>JAJDFG010000481.1:0-5000 GCA_021039105.1 Scomber colias
CGAGGGAGGAAGGAAAGGAAGGAAGGAAGGTTGGGGGAAGGAGGAAAGGAAGACGGAAGGAAGGGAGGAAGGTTGGGGAAGGAGGGAAGGAAAGGAGCGAAGGAAGGGAGGGAGGGAGGAAGGAAGGAAGGGAGGGAGGAAGGAAGGGAGGGAGGAAGGAAGGAAAGAAGGAAGGGAGGGAGGTTGGGGGGAAGGAGGGAAGGAAGGAAGAAAGGGAGGAAGGAAGGAAAGAAAGGGAGGGAGGGAAGAAAAGAAGGAAGGAAGGAAAAAGAGGAAAAGGAAGACGGAAGGTTGGGGAAGGAGGGAAGGAAAGAAGGAAGGTAGGGAGGAAGGGAGGAAGGAAGGAAAGAAGGGAGGGAGAGAGGGAGGAAGGTTGGGGGGAGGAAGGAAGAAGGAAAGAAGGGAGGGAGAAAGGAAAAGAGGAAAATGTCCGATGTTTCAAATCACAGAAGCTGGAATCAAGTTTTTTCTTCTTGATTTTAAATAATTAGTGTCTTTTAAGCAGACAGGAAGTCATGAGGGCGTCACTTCCTGTCTGCATGGCGGCGTCCTGGCTCTCCCCGGTGGGTGAGCAGGTGTCTGTTGAGGTGAGTCTTGCGGTGTGTAGCTCTTGGGGCAGGGAGGAAGGCAGGGAGGAAGAAGGAAGGAAAGAGGGAAGGAAGGAGGGAAGGAAAGGAGGAAGGAAGGGAGGAAGGTAGGGGGGAGGGAAAGAAAGAGAGAAGGAAGGAAGGAAAGGAGGAAGGGAGGAAGGAAAGAAGGTAGGTAGGAAGGAAGGAAGGGAGGAAGGTTGGGGAAGGAAGAAGGAAGGAAGGAGGGAAGGAAAGAAGAGAAGAAGGAAGGAAGGAAGGAAAAAGAGGAAAATGTCCGTTTCTTCTTCTTCTTCTTGATAATTCATTCAGTCAACCATGAAAAACTGAAAACACTTCCTCCTCAAACCAAACTTTTAACCAGACCGGAAGTCATGAGGCGTCACTTCCTGTCTGGACCGTGGCCTCGCTGCCCCGGTGGGGTGAGCAGGTGTCTGTTGAGGTGAGTCTTGCGGGTGTAGCTCTTGGGGGCAGTAGACGCAGGCGTACGGACGGATGTTGCTATGAGACAACATGTGTTTGTTTCAGATCAAACTTCCTCCTCAAACATTTACCACACTCTGGACACGAGAACGGCTTTCTCACCTGCAACACACACACACACACACACACACACACACACACACACACACACACACACACACACAGAGAGAGACACACACACACACACACACACACACACAGAGACACAGAGACACACAGAGAGACACACAGAGAGACACACACACACACAACACACACACACACACACACACACACAACACAGAGACACACAGAGAGACACACAGAGAGACACACAGAGAGACACACACACACACACACACACACACACACACACACGCACACAGACAGAGAGACACACACACGCACACACACAGAGAGACACACACACACACACACACACAGATAGACACATATAGAGAGAGACAGACACACACACACAGAGAGAGAAACACACACACACACACACACACACACAGAGAGACAGACACACACACACACACACACACACACACACACACACACACACACACAGAGAGACAGACACACACACACACACACACACACACACACACACACACAACACAGAGAGACAGACACACACACACACACACACACACACACACACACACACACACATCACACACACACACACAGAGAGACAGACACACACACACACACACACACACACACACACACACACACACACATAATGATTGATTATTGATCAGCTCTACAACTGTACCCTGAAAGAAGGAAGAGAAAGGAGGGAAGGAAGGAAGGAAGGAAGGAAGGAAGGAAAGGAAGGAAGGAAGGAAGGAAGGAAGGTAGGAGGGAAGGAGGAGGGAAAGGAAGGAAGGAAAGAAGGAATAAAGGAAGGGAGGAAAGAAGGAATAAAGGAAGGGAGCGAAGAAGGAAAGAAGGAAGGAAGGAAGGTAGGAGAAAGGGATGATAGAGAAGGAAAGAAGGAAGAAAAGGAAGGAAGGAAGGAAGGAAGGAAGGATTCTTTTTTACCGGTGTGAATCCTGCGGTGCTCGGTCAGGTGACAGGAAATGGAGAAAGCTTTGCCGCAGTCCTGACAGGTGTAGGGTCTCTCCCCCGTGTGGGTCCCTCATGTGTTTCTGCAGGTCTCCCCCAGACGGCCACGACCCCCTTCCCACACACCGTGCACACGTACGGCCGCTCCCCCGTGTGTGCCGCCTCACGGTGCACGTTGAGGCCGGCGAGCGCGCGGTGACGGCGAGCGCGGTGAAGTATTTGGGGCAGTTAGGGGCAGCGGTAGGGTCTCTCCCCCGTGTGTCCTCCTCAGGTGACCCTCCAGGCCGTCCCGGGTCTTGAAGCGTTTGCCACACTGAGGACACAGGAAGCGGCTCTCGCTCTGGTGGGCGGCGCGGTGAGCGTTCAGACCCGTCACCGAGCTGTACGTCTTACTGCACAAATCACACTGGTAGCAGCGCGACGTGTGAGAACGCTGGTGGATACGAAGCTGAGTCACTCCTGAAGAGATGAGAAGAACATAACCATGGAGAAACACATCCGAAACGGAGGAAGAAGGGAGGAAGGGAGGAAGGAAGGAAGGAAGGATGAGCAAACATCCTGACTACTTACAACATTCAGAGATCAGGAAAGAACAAAGATCCTCCTGATGGGTTTAACACTCCTGGCAGGAAGAAGGAAGGAAAGGAGGGAAGGAAAGAAAGAGACAGGGAAGGACGAGGGAAGGAAGTAGGAGGGGAGGAAGGAAAGAAGGGAGGGAGGAAGGTAGGGGGAAGGAAGGAAGGAAAGAAGGAAGAAAGGGAGGGAGGTAGGAATTAAGGTAGGGAGGAAGGAAAGAGGGGAGAGAAGAAAGAAGAAATAAAGGGAGGGAGGGAGGAAGGAAGGAAAGAGGAAGAAAGGAAGGGAGGGAGGAAAGAGAGAAGGAAGGGAGGGAGGATGGTTGGGGGAAGGAAGGAGAGGGAGGGAAGGGAAGGAAGGGAGGAAGGAAGGAAGGAAGGAAGGAAGGAGAATTTATCACACTGGTAGGAAGGGAAGGTGTGAGAACGCTGGTGGATACGAAGCTGAGTCACTCCTGAAGAGATGAGAAGAGAACATAACCATGAGAAACACATCCAGAAACGGAGGGGAAGAAGGAGGAAGAAGAAGGAAGAAAGGAAGGAAGGAAGGAAGGAAGGAAGAAGGGAGGAAGGAAGGATATGATAGTGTGTCTCTGTTAGTCTGATGACTGAAGGATATAAGGGTCGGGTTACCGGCAGGAGAGAAGGAAGGAAGGAAGGAAGGAAGAAAGAAGGAAGGAAATGAGGGAGAAAGGAAAGAAAGGAAGGAAGGAGGGAAGGAAGGGAGGGAAGAAGGGAGGAAGAAGGAAGGAAGGGAGGGAAGAAGGGAGGAAGGAAGAAGGAAAGGAGGAAGGAAGGAAGGAAGGAGAATTTATCACACTGGTAGGAAGGGAAGGTGTGAGAACGCTGGTGGATACGAAGCTGAGTCACTCCTGAAGAGATGAGAACATAACCATGAGAAACACATCCAGAAACGGAGGGAAGAAGGGAGGAAGGAAGGAAGAAGGAAGGAAGGAAGGAAGGAAGGAAGGAAAAAGGAAGGAAAGGAGGAAGGAAGGAAGGAAGGATCTGATAGTATGTCTCTGTTAGTCTGATGACTGAAGGATATAAGGTCGGGTTACCGGCTGGAGGGAAGGAAGGAATGGAAGGAAGATGGAAGGGAGGGGGAAGAAGGAAGGAAAGGAAGGAAGGAAGAAAGGAAGGAATGAAGAAAGGAAGGAAGGAAGGGAGGAAGGAGGGAAGGAAGAGAGAAGGAAGGAGGGAGCAAGGGAGGGAGGGAAGGAAGGAAAGGAGGGGAGGAAGAAGGAAGGAAGGTAGGGGGGAGGAAAGAAAGAGAGAAGGAAGGTGTAAGGAAGGGAGGGAGGGAGGAAGGAAAGGAGGGAGGAAGGAAGGAAAAGAGGAAGGGAGGAAGGGAGGAAGGAAGGAAGGAAGGAAGGAAGGTAGGAGGAAGGGAGGAAAGAAGGAAGGAAGGTCTGGGGGGGGGGGGGGTTACCTGAGAGGGTCTGGGGGGGGGGGGGGGGCTTACCTGAGAGGGTCTGGGGGGAGGGGGTTACCTGAGAAGGTCTGGGGGAGAGGGGGGGGGGGGTGTTACCTGAGAGGGTCTGGGGGGGGGTTTACCTGAGAAGGTCTGGGGGAGAGGGGGGGGGGGGTGTTACCTGAGAAGGTCTGGTCACAGTAGCGGCAGTTATAGGCGGGCTGGTCCCCCTCCACCGAGTGGGTCTGCAGGTGTCTCAGCAGCAGCGTCTGGGAGCTGAAGGTCTGCCGGCACACGGTGCAGCTCAGGTCCGGGACCCGGTGCTGCAGCCGGTGGGCGTCCCGGTCTCCGGCGGACCGGAACACCTTGTCGCAGCGGCCGCAGGTGAACCCCTCCCGGTCCAGGTGGGTCTGCCTGTGATTGGTCAGACTGGACAGGTGGTGGAACTCCTTGTCGCACTGGGAGCACTGGTAGACCGGCCGGGCCCGGTGGGACCGCTGGTGGGTCAGCAGCTCCGCTTTGGTCCTGAAGCCGGCGTTGCACTGGAAGCAGGAGTAGGACCTGGGGGGGCGGGGCTGGGGGGGGTCGGGCTGGGGGGGGCCGGGCTGGGGGGGTTGGGGGGGGCGGGGCTCCTGCTCCGGACTCTGCAGGGTCGGAGGTCCCGGCGGCGTCAACGCAGAACCACAAGACTTATTGGTCCTCAGGTGGCGGATCACCTAGAGACAACGCCAGCAGCTGATTGGACAATAATCCCTCAACTGGTTATACTAACTAGTACTAGTACTACTATAACTAGTACTACTAACTAGTACTAGTACTAGTACTACTATAACTAGCACTACTACTAACTAGTACTACTAATAATAATACTACTACTACTACTAC
>JAJDFG010000481.1:10000-17500 GCA_021039105.1 Scomber colias
TAATCAATACTCTATTAGACTGCAGTTTCTTCCATTAATAAAGACGAATGTTTGACACACACACTTCCTTCCTCTCTCCCTTCCTCCCTCTCTTTCTTCCTCCCTCCTTCCTTCTTTCCTCACTCCCTTCTTTCATCCCTTTCTTCCTCCCTTCCTTCCCTCCCTTTTTTCCTCCCTCCCTCTCTTCTCTCTTCCCTCCCTCCCTTTTTTCCTTCCTTCCTCCCTCTCTCCCTTCTTTCCTTCCTTCCTCCCTCCCTCCCTCCCTCCCTCTCTTCCTTCCTCCCTGATTTCTTCTTTCCTCCCTCCCTCCTTCTTTCCTTCCTTCCTCCCTACCTCCCTTCCTTCCTTCCCTTTCTTCCTTCCTCCCTCCCTCCCTCTCTTCCTTCTTTCCTTCCTCCCTACCTTTCTTCCATCCTTTCTCCCTCCTTCCTTCCTTCCTTCCTTCCTTCCTTCCTCCCTACCTTTCTTCCCTCTTCCCTTTCTTCCTTCTTTCCACCTTCCTTCCTTCCTTCCTCCCCTCCCTTCTTCCTGTTTTCCTTCCTTCCTCACTCCCTTCTTTCATCCCTTTCTTTCATCCCTCCCTCTCTTCCTTCCTCCCTTCCTTCCTACCTCTCTTCCTCCCTTCCTTCTAAGAGTAGCTTCTATCTGCGCACTAAATATGTTCAGATTTTGACATTTTTAATGTATTTATATTATAATAATCACAGTTTAATGAGTTCTATATGAGCCGATTTACACTTCAACCACAGACCACTCATAATAAATATAGTGACGTTTAATTCAAACATGCATAATCACAATAAGCTGAATTATATTAAAAGTTATATTAAATTAAATGGGGTTTGGTTTGTAACGGCTGCAGGTAAATTATCCGGATAAATTAAAGACAAAGCATCTTTAAAACCCGCCAAACAGAAGCATGAATAACTCCATCACATACCCATTGTGCTCATATGTTACTGCAGCCTTGTGTCGTTTGTGCTTTCTCCTGCAGCTCTGTGTTAAAGTCCCAGTTAGCAGCGGAAGCTAACAGCTAGCAGCGGCGCCGACACTCCGGACGTAAAAAAAACTACAAATCGAACACATCCGCCTGCGCATGCGCGGAAGTGTTTGTTTATTTACTCACTCAGCGAAGGTAATAAACATAAAACACAAACTTTATATTAATATTAGCAGCGTTAGGAAGGTTAATGTGGGAATGTAGTAAGTTACTGATTACTAGTTACTCTATTTAAAATGTAATAAGTAATGTTAATATTTAATTTACTTCATTTATACTTTATTATTATACTTTATTAGGTTTTCTGAACTGTGTTTAAGGAGGTTTTCATTCTTCATAATGGACCAAAAAGCTTAAAAAACACTAAATTTATACCTTTAAGGAGCTTTAATCTTATTAATGTGAAACTGAAGTACAAAGTAAATTAATATGTAAATGACAGCAAAGTTATTTTTACTGAGTTTGTTCATTAAAACGCTTTTCAATTTAATGTGTGTTTATTTAATTAAGATAATTAAGACATGAATGGACAGATTAAAGCACAGTAATAATAATACTAATGTTATTTTAAGGGATTAATTTATTATGAATATTCACATTTTGCACATTTTACAGATTTAATATGTAAATAAGTAATATTAATATTTAATTGGCTTCATTTAAAAGAATTAAAAACAGCAATATAGGACTTAATATTTCACTATATAAGACTTTATATGAGATTTATCTGCTTAAACAAACAGCACAAACCTCCTCTCAGCTTCACAATATGTTTATTTAACTCAGTTTTTTCTAAATGTTTAACTATAACCTTTATTCCTGTTGGCTGCTGTAACATTGAGCAGGTTTCAATGCTTGAGCCTGTCTGTATTAAGCAGGTAAGAAGCTTAACATTAAGTCATTATGTGTTCTTAAAGAAGCTCTTTGTGTCTGTGTGTGAGCAGCTGACTGTAAACAATGCTCACTAACATTTATTATTTATCATCTGCTGCAATAACTGAATTTATCATCAATCAGCTGACGTGAGAAGATATTTGCTGATATAGAAATGTATTAATTTAATTATCATTTATTAACCCTCCTGTTGTGCTCCCGGGTCAAATTGACCCTATCTCTTTTGACTGTTCCTTGCTTCCTTCCTTCTCTCCTTCCTTCCTTCCTTCCTTCCTTCCTTCCTCATTCCTTCTTTCCTCTCCTTCCTTCCTTCCTCATTACTTCTTTCCTCTCCTTACTTCCTTTCTCTTTTCCTCCTTCCTTCCTTCCTTCTCTCCTTCTCTCCTTCCTTCCTTCCTCATTCCTTCTTTCCTCTCCTTCCTTCCTTCTTCATTCCTCTCCTTACTTCCTTCCTCTTTTCCTCCTTCCTTCCATCCTTCGTTACTTCCTTCCATCCTCATTTCCTTTTTTCTCACTTCCTTCCTCTTTACTCCCTTCCTTCCTTCCTTCCTCCCTCATTTCCTTCCTTCCTTCATTTCCTTCCTTCCTTCCTCCCTCTTTTCCTCCCTTCCTTCCTTCCTTCCTTCCTTCCTCCCTCATTTCCTTCCTTCCTTCATTTCCTTCCTTCCTTCCTCCCTCTTTTCCTCCCTTCCTTCCTCCCTTCTTTCTTCCTTTCATCCCTTCCTTCGTTCCTTCCTCATTTTATTCCTTCCTTCCTTCCTTCCTTCCTTGACCTGAGCACAACAGGAGGGTTAATTAATTATCTGTTGAGCCATTGTGGCCTTTCTATGGTTGTATTGTTCTGATGTCACATGATGTTAACTGTGTCTTTTTTTCTCTTTCTGTTTGTTTTTTGGTTTCTGTATTTTTATTTTTATTCTTAATATTGTTATATTGTTCTTTTATATTGTCTAGTCCACAGGTGTCAAACTCATTTTCATTCAAGAGCCACATACAGCCCAATGTGATCTGATGTGGGCCGGACCGTTAAAAAGATGGAAGGAGGGAAGGAGGGAAGAAAGATATTGTATGATGGACGGACAAAATGAAGGAAGGAAGGAAGGGAGGATGGAATGGAATGGATGGAAGGATAAAAAGAATGAAAAGAAGCCAGGATGGAAAGAAAGGTAGGAAGGAAGGAAGGAAATATGGAAGGAAGGACAGAAGGAAGGAAGGAGGGTTGAAAAGAAGGAAGGAAGAAGAGTGGTCCGGAGTGGCCCACTTTACTACAAGATATACCCACTTTACTACATGACACCCACTTTACTACAAGATATACCCACTTTACTGCATGACACCCACTTTACTGCAAGATATACCCACTTTACTACATGACACCCACTTTACTGCAAGATATACCCACTTTACTACATGACACCCACTTTACTGCAAGATATACCCACTTTACTACAAGATATCCCCACTTTACTACACAACACCCACTTTACTACAAGACACACCCACTTTACTACAAGACACACCCACTTTACTACATGACACCCACTATAGTATGAGTCACACCCACTTTACTGTAATATACACCCACTGAACCATTATCACATTACTTTTAATCACCATTAAATCTGAATTATCTGCAGCCTGCTGTAAAATCAGAATAATTACCCATCATGCATTGCAAATAAATGTGATTACAGCAGTTTATTGAGAGAATCGACTTTAAAAAGCTGCAGATTGTTCCCAGAGTTTTGTTCTTGTGTCGAGCTGCTCTCTAACTAACTCGTCTTCCAGGCCTTCCCAAGTCCTTTCCTTCCTTCCTTCCTTCCTTCCTTCCTTCCTTCCTTCCTTCCTTCCTTCCTTCCTTCCTTCCTTCCTTCCTTCCTCTTTCTTTAATTTTTCCTTTGTTCTTCCCCTCCTTTCCTCTTTCTTTGCTCCCTCCTCCTCCCATACGTCTTTCCTCATTTCCTTCCATCCTTGCTTGCTTCATTCCTTCCTTCCTTCCTCTCTCCCTCCCTCCTTTCCTTCCTTCCTTCCTCTTTTCCTCCTTACTAATTTCCTCCATCCCTACCTCCCTCCCTCCCAAGTCCTTTCCTTCCTTCCTTCCTTCCTTCCTTCCTTCCTCTTTCTTTAATTTTTCCTTTGTTCTTCCCCTCCTTTCCTCTCCTTTCTCCTTTCCTTTCCTCCCATACGTCTTTCCTCATAACTCGTCTTCCAGGCTGCTAACTCACACCTGTGCAGGGAGACCAGGTGAACAGCTGATGACATTAAAGAAGAAGTGATGATACAGACGATCAATTATACGCCGTTAATCAGCTGACTGAACTGTTACCTAAACGAACCTCAGTCCCACCTTTCACATTGTGTGACACAGATACAGTAAGCCAGGTGTAATCCTCCTCCCTCCTCCCTCCTCCTCCTCCTCCTCCTCCCCCTCCTCCTCCCCCCTCCTTCTGGATGCTTCTGTTTCAGTAAATGGATTATTAGTGTTCAGCTGAGAGCAGCACAGAGAGAAGAGAGAGAAGAAGAGAGAGCAGACGAGGAGAGAAGCAGTGAAAGTGGACGAATTGGAGGCTGATTTGGACTTTTATGATTTGTGTGCATCGATTTGAGAGGAGCAGTTAAGTTGGGATTTGTGGATCTATTACTTCTTCATCCATCCATCCAACTTTCAGACTGCCAAACTCTACCTGACCCAAACTGCAGCGTTCATAATTAACGAGGATTGGCTGTAGTTTGGTTTTATTATAGCTGAGAACAGTCTGGTCCCATCTCACAGTATCTGAGGTTTATAATTCTGCACAGCTCCTTTAAAAAGTCGTAACTGAGGATAAATTAAATTATGGATCCAGAAGAAGAAGACGTGTTTTCAGAGAACCCTCTACGATTAAAGGAGGAGGAAGAGGAGGAAGAGGAGGAGGAGAGGCAGGAAGGAGAAGAGGAAGAGCCGGAATTGTTGGATGACAAGGAGGAAGAAGTTGCTCGGATCTTCAGCGCCTGGATGCAGCAGTACCGAGGAGGAGGAGGAGGAGGAGAACAGCAGAAGAAGATAGAAGAGGAGGAAGAGGAGGAGGAAGAGGAGAAGGAAAAGGAAGAGGAGGAGGAGAAGGAGGCTGAGTCGAGAGCGGAGAGCAGGAGCGGAATACCAATGCCGGCTCGCTTGAGGACGGAGCGCCGGGCATCACTGCCATGTCCAGTGAGAAGACACACCCACTTTACTACATGACACACCCACTTTACTACATAATACCCACTTTACTGCAAGATATACCCACTTTACTACATGACACACCCACTTTACTACATGACACACCCACTTTACTGCAAGATATACCCACTTCACTACATGACAACCACTTTACTACAAGATATACCCACTTTACTACATGACACACCCACTTTACTACATAATACCCACTTTACTGCAAGATATACCCACTTTACTACAAGACCAAGACCAAAAAAACCAACAAATCCTCCAAATTAAACTCCAGACACGTAGTTTGGTCATGTGGGCTCAAAGGTTAGAGAAACATGTGCTGTGGGTTAAAGACCCTTCTCTGCACTACCCACTTTACTACATAATACACTCATTTTACTGCACGATATACCCACTTTACTACAAGACACACCCACTTTACTGCAAGATATACCCACTTTACTACAAGACACACCCACTTTATGACAATATATACCCACTTTACTACAAGACAACCACTATAGTATGAGTCACATCCACTTTACTGCAATATACACCCACTTTACTATGAGTCACACCCACTTTACTATGAATCACACCCATTTTACTGCAAGATATTAGGATTAGGATACTTTATTGGAGTTATACCCACTTTACTGCAAGACAACCACTTTACTACAAGACACACTGTCTGTTAGAGCTCATGAAGGGAACTAGAGCTCACTTTACTACATAATACACTCATTTTACTACATGACACCCACTTTACTACAATATATACCCACTTTACTACATGACACACCCACTTTACTACAAGATATACTCACTTTACTACATAATACACACTTTACTACAAGATATACCCACTTTACTACATGACACACCCACTTTACTACAAGATATACTCACTTTACTGCAAGACACACCCACTTTACTACATGACACACTTACTTTACTACATAATACACACTTTACTACAAGATATACCCACTTTACTACATGACAACCACTTTACTACACGACACACCCACTTTACTACAAGACACACCCACTTTACTACATGATATACCCACTTTACTACAAGACACACCCACTTTACTACATGACATCCACTTTACTGCAAGATATACCCACTTTACTACAAGACACACCCACTTTATGACAATATATACCCACTTTACTACATAATACACTCACTTTACTACAAGATTTACCCACTTTACTACAAGACACACCCACTTTACTACATGACAACCACTTTACTACACGACACACCCACTTTACTACAAGACACACCCACTTTACTACATGATATACCCACTTTACTACAAGACACACCCACTTTACTACATGACATCCACTTTACTGCAAGATTTACCCACTTTACTACAAGACACACCCACTTTATTACAAGATATACCCACTTTACTACAAGACAACCACTATAGTATGAGTCACATCCACTTTACTGCAATATACACCCACTTTACTATGAGTCACACCCACTTTACTATGAATCACACCCATTTTACTGCAAGATATTAGGATTAGGATACTTTATTGGAGTTATACCCACTTTACTGCAAGACAACCACTTTACTACATAATACACTCACTTTACTACAAGACACACCCACTTTACTACAAGACACACCTACTTTACTACATAATACACACTTTACTACAAGATATACCCACTTTACTTCAAGACACACTGTCTGTTAGAGCTCATGAAGGGAACTAGAGCTCACTTTACTACATGACACCCACTTTATTACAATATATACCCACTTTATAACAAGATATACCCACTGTACTACATGAAACACAAACTGTCTGTTAGAGCTCATGAAGGGAACTAGAGCTGAAGCGTTCCTGACAGTGGAGTTTCTTTGTTTGGTTTTGAGTTGTGTGTGAAGGAATCGACCCTGCAGCAGTTTGACTCTGGAGCAGCCAGACCGGTCCGATCGGCTTCTCCTCTCAGCCTCGGAGCCTCGGAGCCTCTCAGCTTCCATTTATAGCTGCGAGTAATGAGGGCGGCTCAGTTGGCTCAGAGCTCGTTGGTCCCACTTGGGCGTTAAACGGACTCACGGATCACTGAGGCTTAATAATTCGTAGGCTTGTTTATTTTTGCCGGTGTTGATTGGATCTCAGGATCAGTGAATCAATCTATTCTTAAAAGCTACTCATCGAGCCTCCGACTGCGACCAGCAGATATCACACGATGCTGCAGCGGCTATCAATCATATTAGTCATATTTAAACTTCCTGTCGTCCTTCCGGGTCAAATTGACTGTTCCGTCCTTCCTTCCTTCCTTCCTTCCTTCCTTCCTTCCTTACTCCCTCTTTCTTTAATTTTTCCTTTGTTCCTCCCCTCCTTCCCTCTTTCTTTGCTCTGTCCTCCTTCCATCCTT
>JAJDFG010000481.1:30000-35000 GCA_021039105.1 Scomber colias
GTGTGTGTGTTGCTCTATGTGTGTGTGTGTGTGTGTTACTCTATGTGTGTGTGTGTGTGTGTTACTCTATGTGTGTGTGTGTGTGTGTTACTCTGTGTGTGTGTGTGTGTGTGTTACTGTGTGTGTGTGTTACTGTGTGTGTGTGTGTGTGTGTTACTCTGTGTGTGTGTATGTGTGTGTGTGTGTGTTTCTCTGTCTGTGTGCGTGTCTCTATGTGTGTGTGTGTGTGTGTTACTCTATGTGTGTGTGTGTGTTACTCTATGTGTGTGTGTTACTGTGTGTGTGTGTGTGTGTTGCTCTGCATGTGCGTATATGTGTGTGCGTGTCTCTGTCTGTGTGTATCTGTGTCTGTCTCTATGTGTGTGTGTGTGTGTGTTGCTCTGCATGTGTGTGTGTGTGTTACTCTGTGTGTGTGTGTGTGTGTGTGTGTGTTACTCTGTGTGTGTGTGTGTGTGTGTGTTACTCTGTCTGTGTGTGTTACTCTGTGTGTCTGTGTGTGTGTGTTACTGTGTGTGTGTGTGTGTGTGTGTTGCTCTGCATGTGTGTGTGTGTGTGTGTGTGTTACTCTGTGTGTCTGTGTGTGTGTGTGTGTTACTCTGTGTGTGTGTGTGTGTGTGTGTTACTCTGTGTGTGTGTGTGTGTGTGTGTTACTCTGTGTGTCTGTGTGTGTGTGTGTTACTCTGTGTGTGTGTGTGTGTGTTACTCTGTGTGTGTGTGTGTGTGTTACTCTGTGTGTCTGTGTGTGTGTGTTACTGTGTGTGTGTGTGTGTGTGTGTTGCTCTGCATGTGTGTGTGTGTGTGTGTGTGTTACTCTGTGTGTCTGTGTGTGTGTGTGTGTTACTCTGTGTGTGTGTGTGTGTTGCTCTGCATGTGTGTGTGTTACTCTGTGTGTGTGTGTGTGTTGCTCTGCATGTGTGTGTGTTACTCTGTGTGTGTGTGTGTTACTCTGTGTGTGTGTGTGTGTGTGTGTTACTCTGTGTGTGTGTGTGTGTGTTACTCTGTGTGTGTGTTAGAGAGAGAGAGAGCGAGGGGGGTAGAGCGAGGTTTGATCTCCTGTGATTGTGTTTCATGTTCAGTTGAGCTTCAGCTTCAGACGCTTCCTGTCAGCTCTTTACATCCATTACTCCACTAAACTCATTATTATATATATTATATTATAATTATTATAATTATTATATTTAATATTTATTCACTTTATTTAATCTCAGTTTGAGTTCCTGGATTATTTCCTGCAGCTCTGTTTCAGGTGAGTCCACTTTTTATCTTTATCTTTATTTCTTTATTTTTTATTAATTAACTAAAAAAACAGATTTAATTATTAATATCTGAAACTCAGCCGGCGATAAAACACTTTAAAGTTTATTAACCATCATAAAAAAACATGATTAATAGTTTTACATCATATTTATAATCAGATAAATATTATATATGTGTTTTAATTTTTACATTTTAATCCATTTATTTTATATTTATAGTTTTTATTGAATCATTTCCTTTAATTCAGCGTTTCCTCTCAGCGCTGTGTGCCGCTCCAGATGATCATAATTAACTCATTATTCTATTAAAACATTAAAACACACATTACACAAACCTGCTGGTGTATTTAATAAGAGACTGAGAGGAAGGGAGGAGAGCTTTGGTTTATAATAAAGATGAAATAATAAGAAATATAATCTTATAATTCAAATATTTTAGATTATATATTAAATTAAATCAGATTAATAAAGATTTTAACACACGTTTCCTTTCATTCCTCTTTATTAATCTTCATTATTAATCTTTATTACTTATTTATTATAATTTACAGCAGTTAAATAAGAGGTTAAAATCATATATTCTTATTAAATGAGTAATAATGTAAAGTAATAATTCACCAGTTTGTCAGATTAAAGCTAATAATTAAATTAATATGTGCTGTTTTTTACTGTTTAAATAGAATAAACTAGAATAATGAATATATAATAAAATAGAGGCATAAATGAAACCTTTAATTTTAATATATAATAAAATAATAATATGTGTTTTTTACTGTTTAAATAAAATAAACTAGAATAATTAATATATAATAAAATAAATCCTCCATCTGAGACGTTGGTCGGCTCGTAGAAAGAAAAGAAAGGAAACTAAAAGTATCTGTGAAATTAAAAGGTTTCAGGTTTTATAATAAGAAGTTAGATTAAGATGAATAATTATATTTTATATTACTGAATATTTATATTATTATTATAATTATTATTATTAGCAGATGATTTAGTGACTTGTAAAAATGAAGATCTGGAAGTAGAGACGGCTGGAAGGAAGAGTTGATCTGAGGATTTAATTCATTATTTATTTTTTATTTATTATTATTATTTTTTTATTTTGTTTGTTTTATTATTTTTAAATTATTATTATTATTTTATTTATTTATTTATTTTATTTTTATTATTATTATTTTATTTATTTATTTTATTTTATTATTATTTTATTTATTTATTGTATTTTATTATTATTTATGTATTTATTTTATTTTATTTTAGACTATCTTTTTTTTGTTAATTTTATTTATTTATTTATTTATTTTTATTTTATTTATTTATTTAATTTACTTTTACTATCTTTTTTTTGTTAATTTTATTTATTTATTTTATTTATTTATTTATTATTTTAATTAATTATTTATTTATTTTTCCTCACAGTTAATTGTATTTATTCTTATCTACTGTATTTAATTATTATTGCTATTTTAATGACCTTTATGTTCTTCTTGTTCTGTATCGTTCTCTCTAAAACTAACAACATGTAATAAACACATGTTTAAATAAAATAATAATAATTATAGTATATTATATTACAGGAAGTTAAAGAGTAAATCCATATAAACAGATAAATGCACTTTATTATATTTCTAGTGTCGTCGTATTTAAGAGAAGAAGCCAAAGTTTCCAAACGAGCCGAAAAAATAAAGATTAAAAGGTTTTTAAAGATAAATCTGATTTAAATTAAACATTTATTAATCCTTCCTTCCTTTCATATAAACAGCTGCTGATGATCCGACTCGGAGCTGAAACACGAACAGCTGACTGACATCTAGTTTTATTTAACCTTCCTGTTGTCCTCGGGTCAAGGAAGGAAGGGAGAAGGAAGGAAGGAAGGGAGAAGGAAGGAAGAAGGGAGGAGGAAGGGAGGAAGTCTGTCCTTCTCTCTTTCCTTCCTTTCTTCCTTCCTTCTATCCTTCCTTCCTCTTTTCCTGTCTCCCTCCTACCTTCCTTCCAACCTTCTTCCTCCCTCCTTTCGTTCCTTTCCTTCTTACTTCCTTCCTTCCTTCCTCCCTCCTTTTGTTCCTTTCCTTCTTACTTCCTCCCTTCCTTCCTCCTTACCTTCCTTCTTCCTCCCTCCCTCCCTCCTTTGTTTCCTTCGTCCTCCCTCCTTTCCTTCCTCTCTTCCTTCCTTCCTTCCTTCCTTCCTTCCTTCCTTCCTTCCTTCCTTCCTTCCTTCCTTCCTTCCTTCCTCCCTTCCTCCTTTCCTCCTTTCCTTCCTTCCTTCTCCCTTCCTCCCTTCCCTCCTTGACTCGCGGACAACAGGAGGATTAAAACCTTGAGGCGTAAATATTCTGACAGCTACAGATACTTCCGTCCGTCTTCCTCCTTTCCTTCTTACTTCCTGCCATCATTCCTCCTTTCCTTCCTTCTTGCTCCCTTCCCCCCTCCCTCCCTCCCTCCATCCATCCTTTCCTTCCTTCCTTCCTCCCTTCCCTCCTTGACTCGCGGACAACAGGAGGGTTAAAAACTTGAGGCGTAAATATTCTGACAGCTACACTTCCTTCCTTCTTCCGCCTTTCCTTCTTACTTCCTCCTCCCTCCCTCCTTTCCTTCCTTCCTTCCTCCCCTCCTCCATCCCTCCTTTCCTTCCTTCCTTCTCCCTTCCCTCCCCTCCTTGACCCGAGGACAACAGGAGGGTTAAAAACTTGCAGATACTTTACATACGAAGCTTCAGAAAAGATTAAAGGACCAGTTCACATATTTTCAGCCATCGTTTCCTTAAATGTAGACAGTAAGAGGAGCTTCAGAGTATTTAATTCCTTCTTCCTCCCTTCCTTCCTCTCTCCTTTCCTTCCTCCCTTCCCTCCTTGACTCGAGGACAACAATATACGAAGCTTTAGAAAAGATTAAAGGACCAGTTCACATATTTTAAGCCTCACATTCAGACAGTTTGTGGCAGTAAGAGGAGCCTCAGAGTGACTAACTGTGTGTCCAGATGAAGGTGGAGGGTCTACAGGAGGATGTGGAGTCTGGTTCCGTCTCCTCGGCAGATCGGACCTCCGCCTCCTCCGCCTCCGCCTCCTCCGTCTCCGGCGTCCGCAGCAGCCCGAGCTCGGCCGAGCGCTGCATGTCTCGCCTGCTGAGCGCCGTAGAGAGCGAGCTGCAGGCCGGCCGAGAGAAAGGCGACCCGACGGAGAGAGAGCTGAGAGTCACGCTGGAGGACGCGGAGCTGTGGAGGAAGTTCCAACACATCACCAACGAGATGATCGTCACCAAGAACGGACGGTAAGACGGAAAGGTTCGGGACTGATCGGGGTTTCACTTGATCAGGTTAGAAGATAAGATGCTGCTTTAATAGTCTGCAGGGAGAAAAACACACTGCTGGGTTTCAAATGGGATTAAATCTGCAGAAAATGTTTCTTTAATTATGCAGATTATTTTGGGGGCTCGTCCGAGATACTTGGGGTCGTCTCTTTAGTTTCTGATATATATATATAAGCCTGAGAGACAAATAAAGTGACTCTCTTATTTTTTAAAAACACAATTATAGGTTTAAAATTGGGTTAAATCTGCAGAAAATGTGACTAAATTACATTTTGCAGCTTTAATTATACTGATTATTTCGGGGCTTGTGCGTGATATTTGGGGTCGTCTCTTTAGTTTCTTTTAGTTTTCTTACTCAGATTATAAAATAAGATGCTGCTTTATTAGTCTGCAAGGAGAAAAACATACTGCTAGGTGGAAAAATGAAAATAAAAA
>JAJDFG010000481.1:40000-42500 GCA_021039105.1 Scomber colias
CGATCTTTAACGCTTCCTCTCCTGAAGCATTGGAAGATTATTTTTTGACTTAAAACCAAAAGAAGAGAAGCAGGAACAATGTGCAGCCTTAACAGGAAGTATTCAGATCTAAAGTAACTAAATAGATGTTTGTGAAAGGAGAAGAAAACATTTTAACTTCTAACATAAAACAGGAGATCGTCTGCGTATAAAGACACACGATGTTCAACAACTCTTCCTCTCCTGAAGCATTAGAAGAATATATTTAGACTAAAAAACCAAAAGAAAAGAGTCTCAATCACAAAGAGAAGCAGGAACAATGAGCAGCCTTTGGTTAGTGACAGTTGTGTTAACAGGAAATAACAGTTTCAAGAGTTTGTTTTTTCCAAATTACCTAAAAAATCGTTAATTATCTGAATTGTGACGTATAAAAAGAGAAATAAAGGCTGTAAAAGTATGGATTTAGCTTGTTATGTTTCAGCTGTTTGTCTTGTCACTATATTAATTATATAATCTAAAGGTAAAGATTGGAATTGGTAAGATTTTATTAATATTAATGCCATTATCGATCCGATTCTTTATCGATTCCTGATCAATTCTTCGTGTGGTGTTCAGGGACCAAGCAGCTGTTTTATTACCAATGGCCGTACATGTTGATGAATATAAGAAACATAACTGATAGATGAGATAAGTTTGGATTGCTTTTGTTTCAGCTGTTTGTCTTGTCACTATATTAATTATATAATGTAAAAGTAAAGATGGGAATTGGTAAGATTTTATTAATATCAATGTCATTATCGATCCGATTCCCTTTTCAATCAATTCTTCGTGTGGTGTTCAGGGACCAAGCAGCTGTTTTATTACCTCTTTATGAATATAAGAAACATAACTGATAGATGAGATAAATGAGTTCTGCTTTTTCTGTCTTTGAATCAATGAGAGGGATCGATAAGCTCGGTGGCAAATGTTCCTGATGGATCCGACTATTTGGAACCGGTCCTCGATTCTCATTCCCAGATAAGAGGCTGAAGCAGACTTGGAGAGTCTTAGAGAGCTGGGACTTCATCCTGCTCGTAATTCAGTGATCAATTCTTCGTGTGGTGTTCAGGGACCAAGCAGCTGTTTCATTACCAATGGCCGTACATGTTGATGAATATAAGAAACATAACTGATAGATGAGATAAATGAGTTCTGCCTCTTCTGTCTGGGCATCGATGAGAGGAATCGATAAGCTCAGAGGCAAAGGTTCCTGATGGATCCGACTATTTGGAACCGGTTCTTGATTCTCATTCCTCCAAAAGAAGCTGAAGCAGACTGTTTTCTTAGAGAGCTGGGACTTCATCCTGCTCATGATTCAGTGATTGTCTTTAAAGTAATGAAAGACGACCAGAAACGAAACACTCTTTGGTCTCGTCTGCTTGACTTTGGTGTTTTTATTAATACCATTATCGATCCGATTCCTGATCAATTCTTCGTGTGGTGTTCAGGGACCAAGCAGCTGTTTTATTACCAATGGCCGTACATGTTGATGAATATAAGAAACATAACTGATAGATGAGATAAGTTTGGATTGCTTATGTTTCAGTTGTTTGTCTTGTCACTATATTAATTATATAATATAAAAGTAAAGATTGGAATTGGTAAGATTTTATTAATATCAATGTCATTATCGATCCGATTCCCTTTTCAATCAATTCTTCGTGTGGTGTTCAGGGACCAAGCAGCTGTTTTATTACCTCTTTATGAATATAAGAAACATAACTGATAGATGAGATAAATGAGTTCTGCCTCTTCTGTCTGGGCATTGATGAGAGGAATCGATAAGCTCGGTGGTAAATGTTCCTGATGGATCCGACTATTTGGAACCGGTTCTTGATTCTCATTCCTCCATAAGAGGCTGAAGCAGACTTGGAGAGTCTTAGAGAGCTGGGACTTCATCCTGCTCATGATTCAGCGTTTGTCTTTAAAGTAATGAAAGACGACCAGAAACGAAACACTCTTGGTCTCGTTTTTTTATTAATACCATTATCGATCCGATTCTTTACCGATTCCTGATCAATTTTTTTCGTGTGGTGTTCAGGGACCAAGCATGTCGATGAATATGAGAAACATAACTGATAGATGAGATAAATGAGTTCTGCCTCTTCTGTCTGGGCATCGATGAGAGGAATCGATAAGCTCGGTGGCAAATGTTCCTGATGGATCCGACTATTTGGAACCGGTTCTTGATTCTCATCCCAACCAGACAACTTTTCTCATCCTGCTCATGATTCAGCGTTTGTCTTTAAACTAATTAAAGACGACCAGAAACGAAACAGTCTTTAGTCTCGTTTGCTTGACTGTGGTGTTTTTAGTCCGACTCGGTGGTTAAAAGCATGAGAGGTGTTGTAAAGAGGAAATAATGCTTCACCTTAAAGAGTGAAGTCTAGACCTGCTCTATGTGTAAAGAGCCTTGAGATGACGTTAGATTGATTGATGCAGGAATGTCGACGACTCTCAGATCGGATCACTGCGACCGGGT
>JAJDFG010000481.1:50000-55000 GCA_021039105.1 Scomber colias
GTAGGGGGGAGGAAGGAAGGAAGGAAGGAAGGAAGGAAGGAAGGAAGGAAGGAAGGAAGGAAGGAAGGAATTATATTTTTATGAATGAATATTAAAGTATTGTATTTGTGTGTCAGTTTGTCTGTCTGACGGAGTTCAGGTGTTACCAGACGGGTGGAGCAGCTCCTCTCCTCGTCAGGTCTCCTCCTCCTCCTCCTCCTCCTCCCTTCCTCTGACCAGCAGCGCTCCTTCCTCACAGCCTCCTCCTCCTCCTCCCTCCTCCTCCTCCTCACAGCTCCAGGTGAGCCACATCCTTCCTTACTGCCTTTCCTTCCTCCCTCCTTCCTTCTCTCTTTCTTTCGTCCCTACCTTCCTTCCTTCCTTCCTCACAGCCTCCTCCTCCTCCTCCTCCTCCTTCCTCACAGCCTCCTCCTCCTCCTCCTTCCTCACAGCCTCCTCCTCCTCATAGCTCCAGGTGAGCTCCACCCACCGAGGGGTCCAATCCGGCC
The DNA here is from genome assembly GCA_021039105.1 of Scomber colias. NCBI lineage: Eukaryota > Metazoa > Chordata > Actinopteri > Scombriformes > Scombridae > Scomber > Scomber colias. Next base: position 50,489 of record JAJDFG010000481.1, read on the forward strand.
CACTTTCCTTATTCCTTCACTTCCTTACATCTTCCCTTCCTTCCTTCCTTCCTTCCTTCCTTCCTTCCTTCCTTCCTTCCTTCCTTCCTGTCTTCTTTTTCTTCTTTCCTTCCTGTCTTCTTTTCCTTCCTTCCTCCCTTCCTTCCTTCCTTCCTTCCTTCCTTCCTTCCTTCCTTCCTTCCTTCCTTCCTTCCTTCCTTCCTTCCTTCCTTCCGTCTTTCATTCCTGTCTACTCTTCCTTCTCCTCCTTCTTTTCCTCCCTTTCTTCCTTCCATCTTTCCTTCCTTCCTTTCATCTCTTCAATGATCCGGCCCATGTGAGATTAAATTGGGAAGTATGTTTGACCCCCCTGCTTTAACCTTTAACCTTTGACCTTTAACCTTTAACCCTTTAACCTTTGACCTTTGACCTTTAACCTTTAACCCTTTAACCCTTTAACCTTTAACCTTTGACCTTTGACCCCCTGCAGTCAGTATCCCTGTCTGTGGACCGTCGGCTGCAGCGAGCTAAGCCCCCGCCCACTCCCCGTGTGCCACTCTGCACGGACCAATCAGCAGCGAGAGCCTCATGCAGCCGCCCAATCACGGTCGAGTAGGCGGAGCTGGATGGCCACCAGGCCCCACCCACTCGTTCTGAGGAGGGACATGATTGGTTAACGCTCATAGTTACTACTGACACTGACCAGTGGTGACCAATGATACATACTGGTTACTACTGGTAACTACTGGTTACTAGTACTCCATACCGGTAACTACTGGTAACTATTGGTAACTAGTACTACATACTGGTAACTAGTGGTAACTAGTACTACATACTGGTAACTACTGGTTACTAGTACTACATACTGGTAACTACTGGTTACTAGTACTCCCATACTGGTAACTAGTACTCCATACTGGTAACTAGTACTACATACTGGTAACTACTGGTAACTAGTACTACATACTGGTAACTAGTACTACATACTGGTACTAGTATTCCATACTGGTAACTAGTACTCCATACTGGTAACTAGTACTACATACTGGTAACTACTGGTAACTAGTACTACATACTGGTAACTAGTACTACATAGTACTACATACTGGTTACTACTGGTTACTAGTACTCCATACTGGTAACTAGTACTACATACTGGTAACTAGTACTACATACTGGTAACTAGTACTACATACTGGTTACTACTGGTTACTAGTACTCCATACTGGTAACTAGTACTACATACTGGTAACTACTGGTTACTAGTACTCCATACTGGTAACTAGTACTACATACTGGTAACTAGTACTACATACTGGTAACTACTGGTAACTAGTACTACATACTGGTAACTAGTACTACATACTGGTTACTAGTACTCCATACTGGTAACTAGTACTACATACTGGTTACTAGTACTCCATACTGGTAACTAGTACTCCATACTGGTAACTAGTACTACATACTGGTAACTACTGGTAACTAGTACTACATACTGGTAACTAGTACTACATACTGGTTACTAGTACTCCATACTGGTAACTAGTACTCCATACTGGTAACTAGTACTACATACTGGTTACTACTGGTAACTAGTACTACATACTGGTTACTACTGGTTACGTAGTACTACATACTGGTAACTACTGGTTACTAGTACTCCATACTGGTAACTAGTACTACATACTGGTTACTAGTACTCCATACTGGTAACTAGTACTACATACTGGTAACTACTGGTAACTAGTACTACATACTGGTTACTAGTGATAACTAGTAGTACATACTGGTAACTACTGGTAACTAGTGATAACTAGTAGTACATACTGGTAGCTACTGGTAACAGTACCTACATACTGGTAACTACTGGTAACTACTGGTAACTAGTGATAACTAGTACTACATACTGGTAAACTACTGGTTACTAGTGATAACTAGTAGTACATACTGGTAACTACTGGTTACTAGTACTCCATACTGGTAACTACTGGTAACTAGTACTACATACTGGTAACTAGTACTACATACTGGTAACTACTGGTAACTAGTACTACATACTGGTAACTACTGGTAACTCGTACTACATACTGGTAACTAATACTACATACTGGTAACTACTGGTAAACTAGTACTACATACTGGTAACTAGTACTACATACTGGTAACTAGTACTACATACTGGTAACTACTGGTAACTAGTATTACATACTGGTAACTACTGGTAACTAGTACTACATACTGGTAACTAATACTACATACTGGTATCTACTGGTAACTAGTACTACATACTGGTAACTAGTACTACATACTGGTAACTACTGGTAACTAGTACTACATACTGGTAACTAGTACTACATACTGGTATCTACTGGTAACTAGTACTACATACTGGTAACTACTGGTAACCCTTTGTACATACTGGTAACTAGTACTACATACTGGTAACTAGTACTACATACTGGTAACTAGTACTACATACTGGTAACTACTGGTAACTAATAGTGGTAACTAGTAGTAACTATGAGTCCATACTGGTAACTCTTTGTACATACTGGTAACTAGTACTACATACTGGTGACTAGTACTACATACTGGTAACTACTGGTAACTCTTTGTACATACTGGTAACTAGTACTACCTACTGGTAACTAGTACTACATACTGGTAACTCTTTGTACATACTGGTATCTAATATTAAGTAAATGTGATTATTTATTATATTCTGTGACTACTTTGTACATACTGACCCTGTCTACTGGTTGTACTGGTTGTACTGGTTGTTAATATCATGTGCTCATATCTACTGGTGGATTTACTGGTTCCTAGTCATCAGGTACTGGTGGTTAATATCTACTGGTGGCTAATATCTACTGGTGGCTAATATCTACTGGTGGATTTACTGGTTCCTGGTCGTCAGGTACTGGTGGCTAATATCTACTGGTGGCTCATATCTACTGGTGGCTACTGTCTACTGGTGGCTCTTATTAAACACATGTAACCACCAATGACTCATACTGGTGGTGTTTTAATGCTGTAGCTACTGGTCTGATCACTGGAAACCACCGACAGCTACTGGTGGCCAGTTACAGCGTGTAAATATATCAATAATTAAATAAAATGAGCATGTCAATAATGATCTAATTTAAAGGAAAACTGTTTTTTTTTTTTTTGCTTCCTGTTGTTCGGTCATGATAAAGTATTTATTCTGAGCAGTGCAGCGCTCTCTTACATGCAGGTGGAGCTGTGGCGCCACCTGGTGGAGATAAAGCCATCTATCACCTTTATGTTTAACCCTTTATAGGACACTCATTGAAAGGAAGAAAGGGAAGGGAGGAAGAGGAAGGAAGGAAGGGAAGGAAGGACGGAGGAAGGAAGGACGGAGGAAGGAAGGTAGGGGGGAGGAAAGAAAGAGAGAAGGAGGGAGGGAGGAAGGGAAGAAAGAAGGAAGGAAGGAAGAAGAAAGGGGGATGGAGGAAGGAAAGAAGGAAGGGAGGAAAGGAAGGAAGGACGGAGGAAATAAGGAACGAGGGAGGGAGAAAGGAAAAGAGGAAGGGAAGAAAGAAGGCAGGGAGGAAGGAAAGGAAGGATGGAAGGAAAGAAGGAAGGAAGGAAGGAAGGAAGGAATGAAGAAGAAAGGGGGATGGAGGAAGGAAAGAAGGAAGGGAGGAGAGAAGGAGGGAGGAAGGGAAGAAAGAAGGAAGGAAGGAAGAATAAAGGGGGATGGAGGAAGGAAAGAAGGAAGGGAGGAGAGAACGAGGGAGGGAGGAAGGACAGATGGAAGGAAGGAAATGAAGGAAGGACGGAGGAAGGAAAGAAGGAAGGGAGGAGAGAAGGACAGATGGAAGGAAGGAAAGGAAGGAAGGACAGAGGAAATAAGGAACGAGGGAGGGAGAAAGGAAAAGAGGAAGGGAAGAAAGTAGGCAGGAAGGAAGGAAAGGAAGGATGGAAGGAAGGAAGGAAGGAAGGATATTTTGGGATATTTACAGAAGTTACCAAATATAATTATTTGCCCAATAAAGGGTTGAAGGAAGGAAGGAAGGAAGGAAGGAAGGTAGGAAGGAAGGAAGGATAAACAATAAAGGGTTAAACATGTGTACAGTCAACCAGCTGTGTTTTAATGTAAAGAGAGTCATGTTTGATTGACAGGTGACGTCAGCTGCTGCATGATGCGTTCAGGTGTTGTAGTTGTTTTCTGTACTGATCCAATCAAACAGATCAATAAAATAATTATTAAAAAAAAAATACAATAAATGTAACTCTGCTGTCTCATTTATCTGACTTCACATGTGCTGAAAAGTTATTCTGCTCTTCACTTTGTTGCTGTTTGTTTGCAGCTGCATCAAATTTACCGGAAATAACATTTTTATAACAAAAAAGCAAAGATATAATTTCGCCCCAATTTTCAGAAATCCAAATGAAAAGTATAAAGTATAAATGATGAAGAAATAAAAAATACTCGTGGCAAATTATGAATTCCTACCAATTTTAAAAAGTGATAATTTGATAAATAATAAATGAATTAAGTATTTTTAA
>JAJDFG010000481.1:60000-135000 GCA_021039105.1 Scomber colias
AACCAGTTTACAGTCATAGTAAACCAGTTACACCAGTTTACACTCATACTAGACCAGTTAACAGTTATATTAAACCAGTTGAAACCAGTTTATACTCATACTAGACCAGTTAACAGTTATATTAAACCAGTTCAAACTAGTTACACCAGTTTACAGTCATATTAAACCAGCTGAAAACCAGTTTACACTCATACTAGACCAGTTTACAGTCATGTTAAACCAGTTCAAACCAGTTGAATCTCCCAGTCTGACGCTGGTTGTGTTTTCAGGGTCACATGCCGACTCATCAGCTGCTCAGGAAGTATGACCTCATGCAGTTTGCTGATGTCACCAAAGCTGTGAGGTAAGAGGAGATCAACACAGGAAGTGACATCATACCGCCTCATACTGTTCTCACAGCTGACTTCTGTGTGTGTGTGTGTGTGTGTGTGTGTGTGTGTGTGTGTGTGTGTGTGTGTGTGTGTGTGTGTGTGTGTGTAGTGAGGGGAACCTGCTGCTCCTCAACGAGGCGTTATCCAAACACGAGACGTTCTTCATCCGCTGCGGGATCTTCCTGATTCTGGAGAAGCTGAAGATCATCACCTACAGGAACCTCTTCAAGAAAGTGTGAGTGTGACTGAGTGATGGAGTTACAGCATTTGTAGTAACAGCAGCATTGGCTGTTACTACAAATTTACTGACCTGTAGTGACCTATAGTGACCCCTGCTGACCTGTAGTGACCCCTGCTGACCTGTAGTGGCCTGTAGTGACCTGTAGTGACCTGTAGTGACCTATAGTGACCCCTGCTGACATGTAGTGACCCCTGCTGACCTGTAGTGGCCTGTAGTGACCTATAGTGACCCCTCCTGACCCCTCGTGACCTGTAGTGACCTGTAGTGACCCCTACTGACCTGTAGTGACCCCTGCTGACCTGTAGTGACCTGTAGTGACCCCTGCTGACATGTAGTGACTTGTAGTGACCTATAGTGACCTGTAGTGACCCCTGCTGACATGTAGTGACCTATAGTGAACCCTGCTGACCTGTAGTGACCTATAGTGACCTGTAGTGACCTGTAGTGACCCCTGCTGACATGTAGTGACCTGTAGTGACCCCTGCTGACCTGTAGTGACCTATAGTGAACCCCTGCTGACCTGTAGTGACCTGTAGTGACCTATAGTGACCCCTGCTGACCTGTAGTGACCCCTGCTGAACTGTAGTGACCTATAGTGACCTGTAGTGACCTATAGTGACCCCTCCTGACCTGTAGTGACCCCTGCTGACCTGTAGTGACCTCAGCTGACCTGTAGTGACCTGTAGTGACCTATAGTGAACCCTGCTGACCTGTAGTGACCTGTAGTGACCCCTGCTGACATGTAGTGACTTGTAGTGACCTATAGTGACCTGTAGTGAACCCTGCTGACATGTAGTGACCTATAGTGAACCCTGCTGACCTGTAGTGACCTATAGTGACCTGTAGTGACCCCTGCTGACATGTAGTGACCTGTAGTGACCCCTGCTGACCTGTAGTGACCTATAGTGACCTGTAGTGACCCCTGCTGACATGTAGTGACCTGTAGTGACCCCTGCTGACCTGTAGTGACCTATAGTGACCGCTGCTGACCTGTAGTGACCCCTGCTGACCTGCAGTGACCTATAGTGACCCCTGCTGACCTGTAGTGACCCCTGCTGACATGTAGTGACTTGTAGTGACCTATAGTGACCTGTAGTGACCCCTGCTGACATGTAGTGACCTATAGTGAACCCTGCTGACCTGTAGTGACCTATAGTGACCTGTAGTGATCCCTGCTGACATGTAGTGACCTGTAGTGACCCCTGCTGACCTGTAGTGACCTATAGTGACCGCTGCTGACCTGTAGTGACCCCTGCTGACCTGTAGTGACCTATAGTGACCCCTGCTGACCTGCAGTGACCTATAGTGACCCCTGCTGACCTGTAGTGACCCCTGACCTCTGCTCCCTGTGCAGGTACCTGTTGCTGAGGACTCATCAGCTTCCTCTCGACGCCTTCCTGGTGGCTCTGAAGATGATGCAGGTGGAAGACGTCGACATCGATGAGGTGCAGTGTCTCCTGGCCAACCTCATTTATATGGTGAGAGCGCACACACACACACACACACACACACACATATACATACACACACACACACACACACACACACACACACACATATACATACACATACATACACACACACACACACACACATACATACACACGCATATACATACAAACACACAGACACATACATACACACACAGAGAGACACACACAGATGAATACACACACAGAGAGACACACAGACACATACACACACATAGATGAATACAGACATTGCAAGACACACACACATTACAACACATACACAGATGAATACACACACAGAGACACACACACACACACACACTCAGATGAATACACAAACATTGCAAGACACACACACAGATTACAACACACACACACATATATTATACACACACATATATACACACATATACACACACAGACAGATGAATACACACTCAGACACACACACACACACACACATTACAACACACAAACACAAATTACAACACAGACATATATATCATACATGCACACACACAGACAGACAGACAGACAGACACACACGCACACACGCACACACACACGCATACACACACATTACAACACACACACACACACACATTACAACACACACACACACATAGACATTACAACACACACCCACATATATTATACACACACACACACAGACATTACAACACACACACACACAGACACACACACACACACACACACACACAGAGACACACACACACACACGCACACAGAGACACACACACACACACACAGAGACACACACACACACACCCCCAGCATGTATTGACTCTTCTTCTCCTTCAGGGTCATATTAAAGGCTACATCTCCCATCAGCACCAGAAGCTCGTTGTCAGTAAGCAGAACCCGTTCCCGCCTCTGTCCTCCGTCTCTTAAGACTACGTTACCCACAATCCCCCTCTGACTCTGACTGGCCTCCCTGGGAACAATCTTTTGTACTTTTTAGTTCATTTTTTTGTATTATGTATTAAATTGAAATAAAACCGATGCTTTCTTTGTAGACTGTGGCTCTGATTGGTTATTGATACGAGCCAGGTGGAAATGAGTGTGAGCGGTGCATTGTGGGTATTGTAGTCTTTATCTCAGGCACTTGATTTGAAGAGACATGTTCAAGTTTTTCAGTCTTTTTATTCAAAGGAAACTGAAATATTTCCTTCAGTAGCGGCAAGAATTTATATATTTTCTACAGATTTAACTTCTTCTTCTTATTTCACAAACATTAAATAAATGCGAGACGGAATATTTTAATATAGGTGTATATATATTGGTAGTAAGACACCATGGACGTTGGTATGGAGGTTGGTAGTAAGACACTATGGAGGTTGGTAGTAAGACACTATGGAGGTTGGTAGTAAGACACTATGGAGGTTGGTAGTAAGACACTATGGAGGTTGGTAGTAAGACACCATGGAGGTTGGTAGTAAGACACTATGGAGGTTGGTAGTAAGACACTATGGAGGTTGGTAGTAAGACACTATGGAGGTTGGTAGTAAGACACTATGGAGGTTGGTAGTAAGACACTATGGAGGTTGGTAGTAAGACACTATGGAGGTTGGTTATCTGTTATTTTAATGGGGAAAATCAAAAATAGTCTTAAATTTAGTTTAATTGTGTCTCTAACACATCTCCTGCACCAACAGAACATAAATCATTCCTATAAGTGCCTTTTTTTAAATCTTTATATAACAATATTATACAGTTTAACCTCTCTCTGACTGCTCAGAACTTTACTGTTCTGCCTCTTTGTTTGGCTTCCTGATAAAGACTCCTGCTCATTCTGCTCTCTTAACCTTTACATACAGTTCAAACTGCACAAATCTGACATCAGTAAGCCTTTAAATGTGTCATGTCGCTTACATTTGAACCAGAATATACCAAAAATAGTAAAGTTCGGACTGTTTGACCCCAAAAATCAACATTCAAACATATTGTTGGATCCTTTGTATTTAATATAATTCATTGTAATAATTCTGTTCTCCTGTTTTATGGAACAAAAGACACAAAAAACTGAAGAATAAACTCAGACAAACATCCCCAACTGGAAGCTAACAGCCTCATGTTGTACTTAAACTAACTTTCGCTTCATACTTTTTAATAATAATGATGTTTTATTACAAACTCGTTGGGTAAAAGAAGAGAAACATTGAAGAGTTGGACATTTAGAAACACTTAACTGTCCTCTCATGTCAGTGTCAGGTGGTTTATTCTGGAAAATACCTCTGAAGTAACATCTCACCTAAACTCCGAACCTTTTAGTACCAACACTTTTTAACAGCAGCGCCCTCTAGAGACGGACATCTAATGAATGTGACGACCCCAACCCCGTTCCCCCCTTCAGTGAGTTTTGTGAGAAGTGTTTGGCGGTCAAATGTCCGAGCGTCCTCGAACGCACCAGCAGACGAAGAAGTGATCAATAAAAACATTTTCGGGGGCGATTCAGGAAATATTTTAACAAGTGGAATAAGAGTCAGTTCGCTCTTAATCGGAAAGAGTTTTGGATGGTGGGGTTTTTTTGGGGGGGGGCGGGGCTTCAGTGGTTTTCGGGGTACAGACTGATTTGTGAGGTCATGTGATTCTCGGACGCCTCCAGCCTCGCTTTGATCCACGACAGGTAGCGGGACAGTTTGGTGAACACCAGGCCGCCACCGCCGCCACCGCAGCCCGACGACTTCGACATCAGCAGCCCCGTCAGGAACGCCGTCTCCTGCTCCACCGTGGCAACCGGCGCCCCCGGCAACAGCTCGCTGCACCGCCCGACCGCTGACTCCGAAGTGGCGTCTGATTCTGAGAGCGTCTGAGTTTCAGTCTTTGAACTGAGGCGGTTCTCGGTTCCATTTGAACTCGCCTGGCTCTGGCTCTGGTTCTGGCTCCTCCCCTGACCTCCATGTTGGCTCCTTAAAGGTTCCTCTTGGACTTCCTTTCCACTTCCCTCGGCTCCATTCGGGTTCCTCATGCAGAACATCTTGTTGCTGAGAGGGTGCGACACGTTCAGCTGTCTGCGACACTCGTCCAGCGTCATGTAGACCAGGTTCTGTTCCTTGTCCTTGTCCCGGTTGTGGTTGTGGTTCCACACCTCGGTGACGCCCGTCCTCCCGGCAGGCGTCAGGATGTTCTCGCTGAAGTCCTTCGTGGGCAGGCAGAGGTGGACGAGGTCGGAGCCGAAGGGCAGCGCGTTGATGAGCTCGAGGAGGACGAGGTCGTACTCGCGGTCATCTGGGTGGAACCGGTTGTGGGTGTAGAGGGCCCGGACGCCGGCGAGGATCTTCTTGTTGCCTAGGAGACGAGAGACAAGGTGGAGGTTCCTATCAGCAGACTTTTATTCCTGTTCCTCCACATCAAACCTAAACTGTCTAAAACGTTCCTTAACAAACATCTAAATCAGTAACGTCGTATTCTGTTGATAAAGTTTTGGTACCGGCGAGGACGAAGAAGCTGGAGGGTCGCAGGTCGGTTCCCTGAAGGCAGCGTCTGGCGGTCAGGACGGAGCGTCGACCGAGCACCACGCCGCCACATAACTCCGCCCCTCCGCGGTCCAGCAGGGACACCTGGAGACACGAAACACACACACACATGATGACGCCGAGTTTCTTATTGGCCGGATTTAACCAAAGACACAGCAGGACTCATTTTAGACCCATCAGTGTCCTGTGTGGGGAACTGCTTCTTGCAAAGCAAGAAAAACAACATTTGTATACATTTTGTGCATTTTTTAGAGTTTCTGTGACAGAAATGTGTTAAAAGTCTGAAAGATGAAGTCGGACTGAATCTCACCTGCCAGGGTAACGTTGTGCCGTTGAGCTTGTGAGGAAGTCTTCCACAGGGGAACTCCACTGAGGACACACAGACGTCATTATGTCACCAGTTTGAACTTTGAACCGGTTTCTGTGAATGTGTTTCAGTGTGTCTCGGTGTTTCGGAGTGTTTCGGTGTTTCTCGGTGTGTCTCGGTGTGTCTCGGTGTGATTCTGAGAGTGTCTCGGTGTGATTCTGAGTGTGTCTCGGTGTGTTTCGGTGTGTCTCGGTGTGATTCTGAGTGTGTCTCGGTGTGATTCTGAGTGTGTCTCGGTGTGTTTCGGTGTGTCTCGGTGTGATTCTGAGTGTGTCTCGGTGTGTCTCGGTGTGTTTCTGAGTGTGTCTCGGTGTGTCTCTGAGTGTCTCTGAGTGTCTCGGTGTGATTCTGAGTGTGTCTCTGTGTGTTTCGGTGTTTCGGTGTGTTTCAGTGTTTCTGAGTGTGTCTCGGTGTGTTTCGGTGTGTCTCGGTGTGTTTCTGAGTGTCTCGGTGTGATTCTGAGTATGTCTCGGTGTGTCTCGGTGTGTCTGTGTTTCGGAGTGTTTCGGTGTTTCGGTGTGTTTCTGAGTGTGTTTCTGTGTGTTTCGGTGTTCCGGTGTGTTTCAGTGTTTCTGAGTGTGTCTTGGTGTGTTTCGGTGTTTCGGTGTGTTTCTGAGTGTCTCGGTGTGATTCTGAGTATGTCTCGGTGTGTTTCGGTGTGTTTCGGAGTGTCTCGGTGTGTTTCAGAGTGTTTCAGAGTGTTTCGGTGTGTTTCTGAGTGTGTCTCGGTGTTTCGGTGTGTCTCGGTGTGTCTCGGTGTGTTTCTGAGTGTCTCGGTGTGATTCTGAGTGTGTCTCGGTGTTTCGGTGTGTTTCGGTGTGTCTCGGTGTGTCTCGGTGTGTCTCGGTGTGATTCTGAGTATGTCTCGGTGTGTCTCGGTGTGTCTCGGTGTGTTTCGGTGTTTGTCAGACCTTCCGGCAGACAACTGCGTTTGTCGCTCTGCAGTTTGAATCCTGGCATGCAGGAGCAGGTGAAGGAGCGATAGAGCGCTGTGCACAGCTGGTGACACGCTGTCGGACCTTCAGTCGGACACTCAGGGATTTCTGAAACACACAAAACGCTGAAAATACTCGCAGACCTTCTCAGAGACCAAAAACGTGATGATCTGAAGATCCCGCTGTGGTCTCACCTGTTTTGGCTTTCAGGAGTGGTTTCTTTCTAACGACAGGTATGGTCTCCTCCAGTAGTCCCAGTTCACAGGCTGGTCCGTAGTACGGGGGCACGCAGGTGCACATGAACCCCCCCACTTTGTCGGTGCAGTTCCCCCCGTGGAGGCAGGGGTTGGGCTGGCACTGGTTCCCATCTGCTCAGAGACAGTGAGACTGGTTACACACCAATCAGCTGTTTGGTCCTTCCTTCCTTCCTTCCTTCCTTCCTTCCATCCTCTTTTCCTTCCTCCCTCCCTTCTTACTCCAATCCACTCCAGACCAATCAACTGAGTTCTCCATTAATCAATCAGCTGTTTGGTCCATAAAACATCAATCAGTGTTTCTAAAAGTCCTCCTTTCCTCCCTCCCTCCCTCTTTACTCCTTTCCTTCCTCCCTCCCTCCTTACTCCTTTCCTCCCTCCCTCCTTACTCCTTTCCTTCCTTCCTTCCATCGTCCTTTCCTCCCTCCCTCCCTCCTTACTCCTTTCCTCCCTCCCTCCCTTCTTACTCCTTTCCTTCCTTCCATCCTCCTTTCCTCCCTCCCTCTTTACTCCTCCTTCCTTCCTTCCTTCCCTCCTCTTTTCCTCCCTCCCTCCCTTCTTACTCCTTTCCTCCCTTCCATCCTCCTTTCCTCCTTCCATCCTCCTTTCCTCCCTCCTTACTCCTTTACTCCTTCCTTCCTGTCCTTTCTTCCTGTCCTTCCTTGACCTGAGGACAACAGGAGGGAACTAATAAAGTTTGTCTTATTGGAAAGAGAACTGACCGTAGTAAATGGACCAGAAGGTGTTCTGCAGAGAGAGAAACAGAACCAGTTAGAACCAGAAGCGAGCCGCTCTGAGGTGATGACGAACATAATCACTGAATATTACATATAATCCAATTCTAATAATGAGGCTGGATCGTGTCTGAGCCAAAGGAGTCAAACTCATTTTCATTCAAGGGCCACATACAGACCAATTTGATCTGATGTGGGCCGGATCATTAAAAAGATGGAAGGAAAGAAGGAAGGAAGGAAGGAAAAAGAGGGAAGAAAGGTAGAAAGGACAGATGGAAGGAAGCTTCTGACCGTCTTGCCGGTGTCCTCGAAGCATTCTCTGGCCTCCTCGTAGCTGCACATGAAGTAGGAAGGACAGATGGAAGGAAGAAAGGGAAGAAGGACAGAACAAAGAAAGGATAAAAAGAAGTAGGAAGGACAGATGGAAGGAAGGGAAGGACAGATGGAAGGAAGGAAGGAAGTAGGAAGGACAGATGGAAGGAAGCTTCTGACCGTCTTGCCGGTGTCTTCGAAGCATTCTCTGGCCTCCTCGTAGCTGCACATGAAGTAGGAAGGAACAAAGAAAGGATGAAAGGAAGTAGGAAGGACAGATGGAAGGAAGGAAGTAGGAAGGACAGTTGGAAGGAAGGAAGTAGGAAGGACAGATGGAAGGAAGGAAGTAGGAAGGACAGATGGAAGGAAGCTTCTGACCGTCTTGCCGGTGTCCTCGAAGCATTCTCTGGCCTCCTCGTAGCTGCACATGAAGTAGGAAGGACAGATGGAAGGAAGAAAGGGAAGAAGGACAGAACAAAGAAAGGATAAAAAGAAGTAGGAAGGACAGATGGAAGGAAGGGAAGGACAGATGGAAGGAAGGAAGGAAGTAGGAAGGACAGATGGAAGGAAGGAAGTAGGAAGGACAGATGGAAGGAAGCGTCTGACCGTCTTGCCGGTGTCTTCGAAGCATTCTCTGGCCTCCTCGTAGCTGCACAGCTCCTCGTAGCACTCCCTCTCCAGGTTCCCCTGCAGGATCTCCTCCAGCAGGAAGTTGTTGGCCCGTTTGGAGCGCAGGAAGACGCTGTGAGCCGGCGCCGCCCGCCGCAACTCTGAAGTTTACAGTCATTATTAAATTAATCTACAAACATCTGAGTTTCATACTCCCATAAATATAACATGTATGAGTCATAATTTTGACATCCTTTACTATTCACTGATTACTAAGTCACACATTCTCCGTGCTATACTTCTAATAGTAACATGAGGTATAAGGGAGCGTACCTATGTTCCCCGATCGCGGCTAACTCGGCGGCTAATTCGGCTGCTAGCTCGGCTGCTAACTCAGCGGCTAACTCAGCTAACTGGCTAACTGTAGACGGGATCATCCCTATGTTCCCCGATCGTGGCTAACTCGGCTGCTAATTCGGTTGCTAGCTCGGCGGCTAACTCATCTGCTAACTCGGCTACTAACTCAGCGGCTAACTCAGCTAACTGGCTAACTGTAGACGGGATCATCCCTATGTTCCCCGATCGTGGCTAACTCGGCTGCTAATTCGGTTGCTAGCTCGGCGGCTAACTCATCTGCTAACTCGGCTACTAACTCAGCGGCTAACTCAGCTAACTGGCTAACTGTAGACGGGATCATCCCTATGTTCCCCGGTCACATGCAAAGCAGGGAACATAGGACAACATTATCATCACTGTACTTTATATAAAATTCAGTTCTAATTATGGCACATTTAGTTATATTTATCATAATTGTCACTTAATCATAACATGACATGACATACTAAGTCTTGCATGCTTAGGAATTCATACTTAATCATTGTTTATTAACTAATAATTATAATTTATTGTATAAGATTCCTAATTATGACATATTTACTAAATCATGTTAACTGCAGCAGTCATACTTGCAGCAGACTAAATCAGAATTATTGGATACTTAATCGTTGTTTATTAAGTAATAGTTATGACGTAGTTTGTTGTATTTATTGCATAAGATTCCTAATTATGACCTAAGTACTAAATCATTACGTTAACTCATAATTACGACATACTGAGTGCGATACAGATTAAACACAGCATGATTTTTGTAAAGCATTGAACATGTTTTTGACCCAAATGGAGCTCCACACTTTGACATTTAACGTGGAACATTTTAAAGTTTAAGGAGACTTATGTATCAGTCGTACACTTCGTTGGTCGGCTGTTTGGATCTGTTTGAAATGAGACGATCTAACCCTAACAGGATGAAACCTATCTCCGCGTTCACGGCGTCGGCATCAGGAGTCAAGAGTTAAGACTCCAGAGGTCAAAGGTCAGAGCTCTTCTCTTACCTTGTCCTTCAGTGAAGACCTGCAGGAAACAGACGAGGAAGACGAGGAAGACGAGAGACGCAGGACAGCGAGGCGACATCATGCTGACCGCTGTGACACTGACTGCACTGGCGCACACACACACACACACACACACACACACACACACACACACACACACATATATATATACACACACCGGTGAGTCATACCTGGTTCATTACACATCGAATGTCTCAAGAAATGTCTGGGAAATAATTCAGGACGTGACTTTCAGTGTTTTTATTTTGCTTATTTTAAAGATTAGTTAAATATCAGATTTAGTGTCGTTGTTTAAAAAGCTTCAGCAGAAGTCTGTCACACATTTCAGATAAAGAGATAAAACTGACCTGTTCCTTTACTGTTTCATTTTGCACTGTGTTTATGTATATTTCTTTTATCTTTAAAAAACATATATTGAAAGTAATTAGTGGCGTCAGAGTGATCAGATGTGACAGTAAGCAGAGTCAGAAGGAAACAACATGTTCCTGCAGTGGACTCTGGCCTGTCCTCAAATCACACAAAACAAGCAGCGGCCCAACTCTGAGGCTCCAGGGTCCAGCTGCTCTGTTTGTCTGAGGCAAACAAGGAGGGATTTCATCACTGGGATTAATCATTTAAAATGATAAAGGGATGTTTTCATTATCCAGATGAAGTCGAAGAGGACCCGAATATCTTAAAACCTACAAATGTTCCTTCTTTATTTTCCCTGAGTAAGAAATTATCTGACGTTTCTCGGAAATTCAAATTCCGATTATGTTACTTCCCAAAACATTGCAGACTCACATCCAAAGTCCAACTGTAATTTCTCCAGATTGAGAAATAATTTTCCCGCTCATCAATGTTAACAGTTCAAACAGTTCGTAGTATCTCTAAAAGTAGAACAGGAGACAGAGCCTTCAGCTATCAGGTTCCTCTCCTGTGGAACCATCTTCCAGATTGGTTCCGGGGGGCAGAACCCTCTCTACGTTTAAGAGTAGGCTTCAAACGTTCCTTTGTGATAAAGCTTCTAGTTGGGGTTCCAGCTCCTAGTTTATGCTGCTATAGGCTTAGACTGCCGGGGGACTCCCATGATGCACTAGGCTCCTCTCTCCTCCTCCCTCTCTCTCTCTCTCTCTATCCATCCATCTATCCTCTCTCCTCCTCCTCCCTCTCTCTCTCTATCCATCCATCTATATCCATTAACATTCATGTTCTATTAATGCATCAATAAGCTAAACTTCTTCCCCGGAGTTGTCTGTGCTTTCTGGTCTCACAGGTAATCTGGGCCTGTAGACGTCCAGATGACAGATTCCAGTCCCGGACCTTCTATGTGCTTCTCTCTCCTCCTCTCCCCCCGCCTCTCTCTCTCTCTCTTTCTCTCTTTCTCTCCTTCCTCTCTCTCTCTCCTCTCCTCTCTCCTCTCCTTTCTCTCTCTCCTCTCTACTCCAACCGGTCCAGGCAGATGTTCTCCCACTCTGAGTCTGGTTCTGAGGGTTCTTCCTGTTAAAAGATGTTCTCCCACTCTGAGTCTGGTTCTGAGGGTTCTTCCTGTTAAAAGATGTTCTCCCACTCTGAGTCTGGTTCTGAGGGTTCTTCCTGTTAAAAGATGTTCTCCCACTCTGAGTCTGGTTCTGAGGGTTCTTCCTGTTAAAAGATGTTCTCCCACTCTGAGTCTGGTTCTGAGGGTTCTTCCTGTTAAAAGATGTTCTCCCACTCTGAGTCTGGTTCTGAGGGGTCTTCCTGTTAAAGGGAGTTTTTTCTCTCCACTGTCACCAAGTGTTGCTCATGTGGGAATGTTGGGTCTCTTTAAATGAAACCTGAAGAGTTGGGTTTAGACCTGCTCTATGTGGAAAGAGCCTTGAGATAATTTAGTTGTGATTTGGCGCTTTATAAATAAATACTGATTGATTGAAACACACAAAAAGACAAAATGTAATGCATCAGTGTAGTTGTAGTTTTTCTTTATTTGCTCCACATTCAGATCAAAAAGCACATTTTCTAACAGCGATTGTTAAAAAACAGACATGAAAACAGACATTTGCTTCTTTTACATCAATTTTAAAATGTGTTGGCATTGATTCATTTTTTAATAATGCTGAACAGACACACGTTAAATCAAACATTTATTTTTTTTACATTTTAGCTTCACATCACCGTTAGCTTGTGTCTTTCATGAAATTTACATTTGAGACATTTTGTGGCTGAACACGGAACATTTGAACTGAATGAATATTTGGTCTTAACCCTTTATAGGACACTCATTGAAAGGAAGGAAGGAAGGATGGAAGGAAGGAAAGAAGGAGGGAGGAAGGAAGGTAGGGGGGAGGAAAGAAAGAGAGAAGGAGGGAGGGAGGAAGGAAGAAGAAGAAAGGGGGATGGAGGAAGGAAAGAAGGAAGGGAGGAGAGAAGGAGGGAGGGAGGAAGAACAGATGGAAGGAAGGACGGAGGAAGGAAAGAAGGAAGGGAGGAGAGAAGGAGGGAGCGAGGAAAGGAAGGAAGGACAGAGGAAATAAGGAACGAGGGAGGGAGAAAGGAAAAGAGGAAGGGAAGAAAGAAGGCAGGGAGGAAGGAAAGGAAGGAAGTAAGGAAGGAAAGAAAGAAGGAAGGAAGGAAGGAAGGATATTTTGGGATATTTACAGAAGTTACCAAATATAATTATTTACCCAATAAAGGGTTAACCCTTTCTCTCCTCCCTTCCTTCTTTCCTTCCTTACCTCCTTCTCTCTCTTTCCTCCCTCCTTCCCTCTTTCCACCCTCCCTTCCTCCTTTCCTTCCTTCTTTTGACCCTTCTTTCCATTTGAACTGAGTGAATATTTGGTCTTAAACACCGAGAAGAAAGCAGCTGTTCGCCAACATGTTTGGTCTTTGTGAGCTTGAAGGATTTCAGAAGTGTCCTTAAACGAGCGCCGATGCTTTCAGAGTTTCTGTTGTGACTGTTAAAAGTAAAATGTGTTGAAAGTCTCAAACATAAAATGAGTGATTACATGAGAGGCACAGAGTGTGGCTGCTCTCTGCTCTGTCGATGATAATATTTGATTCAGCTCAGCTCTGTCGACGCTTCAGCAGTGACAAGAAAAAGGAAATCTGCTGACGGCCGTCTTACAGGTAGAGCCTCTCGATGTGGCCGAGGTGCCTCTTCTTCCTGTTTGTGGACATCAGCTTGGCCATGCCCTCACGGATCCAGCGGATATACTTGGACACCTGGGTGTAGACGCCGTATTTACCTTTGCGTGCGCACCCTTCGCCCCAGCTCACGATGCCGGTGACGAAATAGGTGTCACCGTACCGCGTGACATGTGGCCCACCGCTGTCACCCTGGCAGGCGTCCTTTGCTTCTGTGTCGTAGCCGGCACAGAACATACGGGCGGTGATACGTAAACTGGTGGATTCCATGCAGACGGACCGATCCACGTACGGCATGTTGAGGCGCTGCAAGATGGTGGACGGCTGCCGACCCTCGCCGATACGTCCGAACCCGCTGACCAGGCCTTGAGGCTGCCGCATCAGGACCTGTGAAGAAAGGAAATGACGTCAGGAATGAATTGGTCATGTTTATGACAAACATGCGTTAAAGGAGCAGTGTGTAGGATTTAATGGCACGTAAGAGAATCCACAGTGGTCGTGAAACTACAGAGTTCTGGGCTACTGGAGAACATGGCTCATTCTGTGATTATACACTTACTGAAACATACCTATGAGTATTTGATCCACTTAAATCTTACACACTTGAAGTTGGTTTTACAGTTTTTGCCATTGGTTTGGCTCATTTCTTGAAACAGAAATTACATTCTCAAAACAACATGGACACACCTCCAAACCACTTGGCAATTGTTCACAACAGAATTGTATTTCTCATTGATTTCATCACTTTGCAAATGTCTTTGTACATCTTTGCAAATGATTAAGTACAGGTAGCCTACAGTTAGCACAGTTAGCCTACATTTAGCACAATTTCTAAGTGAATAAGTGAATCTAAACTGATTGATTAATTCTCAGTCTAATGGTTGTTCTCTCCAAAACATGTCAGCATCATTTCATTCTGTAAGTCATCACATGCAAAATAGTCTGTTCAATTGTCAAAATAAGTCAAGAACCTAATACCATGAATATCATATATGAATCTCTTGGAACATTTGATTAATTGATTAATTGACAGTCAGGTGAAAATAGAGCTTGACTAACGAAGGAGGAGTTTCACACATCTCAGATGACCAATCAAACAATATGTTTAGTTACCTGACAGGTGCTGTCCATGATTGTGAATGCTGCCAAACATGTATATATAGAGCTAGACCGGGACTAGTACAATTTGTGAACATGGAGGCACCTGTCCAAGTAAATGAACAAGGGCAACTGCCTGCTCGAGGAAGAGGAAGAAGAACAGGAGGAGGTGTAAGGGTGCGTGGTGGTAGAATAGGGGGAAGAGGTCGAGGAGCAAGAAGACAACATGCTCATTACAGACCATGTTATCAACCATCGGCTCTGATTTGATCCCTGAAAATGAGAGAAGTCTCGTCCCTACCAAAGTATGTAATTGTGTGGGACAATGTGAATTTCCACCGTGGCCCGCTCATCAGAGCCTGGTTCACTACTCATCCAAGGATGGTCATGGTGTTCCTACCTACTTACTCTCCTTTCCTCAATCCTATTGATTTTCAATTTCCTTGGCAGTATGAGTGCAATGTGTGAAGTCAAACCTTGGAGGGTACTCTTACCGTAAAGTCCTATTTTTTCTTCTTTTTTTCAGTTTTATACACAGTTGTGTTCTGTTAGCTAGACAAAAAACTAATACAGTAACCATTGTGAATAAAGGACTGGGCTAAGACTGAGAGGTGGACATAAGGGATATTTCAATGGTCCTCTGCCATAGTGACAAAACATCTAACCATTTTGACTTGCAGTGCTCACACAATACCAAAGGGACGATGCATTTTGGGGGCACTGACTGTTTATATGAGAAAGAAATTTAGTTTTGACACAGGAGTGAACTGTTTTGGGAGAGATATGAGCTTTTGCAAGTGAACTATGGTGTTGTGCTGAACTGTAAGACTGTTCTGCCAAATGATCAAGAAATGAGCCAAACCAATGGAAAAAACTGTAAAGTGGTTTAAATAAATTACCTTCTCAGCGAAGTCTGACTCGGGTAAGCAGGCCGGCAGGATGTACCTGCTGAACTCGATGGGCTTGGACAGTTTGATGAGGGCGATGTCGTTGTGATAAGTGTCGGGCCGATATTTGTTGTGAGCGATGATGCTTTCAACGTGGCGGACGACTTCGTTACCGTGATCCACCAGTATGTCAAACTCACCTGGACACAGAAATAATACATATATCAGTGAGATGGATGGATGGATGGATGGATGGATGGATAGATGGATAGCTGATAGATAGATAGATAGGTGGGTGGGTGGGTGGATGGATGGATGGATGGATGGATGGATGGATGGATAGATGGATAGATAGATAGATATATGGATAGATAGATGGATGGACGGATGGATGGATAGATGGATGGACGGATGGATAGCTAGATAGATAGATAGATAGATAGATAGATAGATAGATGGACGGACGGATGGACGGATGGATAGCTGATAGATAGATAGATAGGTGGGTGGGTGGGTGGATGGATGGATGGATGGATGGATAGATAGATAGATAGATAGATAGATAGACAGATAGACAGATAGATGGATGGACGGATAGATAGATAGATAGATAGATGGATGGACGGATGGATAGCTGGATAGATGGACGGATGGATAGCTGGATATATGGATGGATGGATGGATAGATGGATGGATGGATGGATGGATAGCTGGATAGCTGGATATATGGATGGATGGATGGATGGATGGATGGATGGATACCTACCGAGTGTAACGTAGATGTAGCGTGACTCGTTCATGCAGTGGGCGGCGGTCAGGATGATGTACTCGTTGAGGATCGTTCCTCCGCAGAACCCTCGGTGGGCCTCGTTCAGGAGGAGAGCCTGAGAGGACGAGAAGAGAGAAGGAGGGGAGGAAGGGAGGGAGGGGAGGAAAGAGAGAGAAGGAGGTAAGGGAGGGAGGGAGGGAAGGAAAGGAGGGAGGAAAGAAAGCAAAGTGGACACCTTTTGGTCAGCAATAGACTCCCGGGTTGCTGTGTAGGCTTGGTACCCCATCTGTTTTGACTGTTCCTTCTTTCCTGCCTTCCTACCTTTCCTTCCCTCCTTCCTTTCCTTCCCTCCTTCCTTTCCTTCCTTCTTCCTCCCTTCCTTCTTTCCTTCCTTCCTCCCTCCCTCCTTTCCTTCCTTCTTCCTTCCTTCCTCCCTTCCTCCTTTCCTTCCTTCCTCCTCCTTTCCTTCCTTCTTTCCCCCTTCCTTCTTTCCTTCCTTCCTCCCTCCCTCCTTTCCTTCCTTCTTCCTCCCTTCCTTCCCTCATTCCTTCCTTCCCTCCTTTCCTCCCTGCTTCCTTCCTCCCTCCTTTCCTTCCTTCCTCCCTTCCTTCCTGTCCTTCCTCCCTCCTTTCCTTCCTTCCTCCCTTCCTCCTTTCCTTCCTAACCCTAACCCTTCCTTCCTTGACTCGAGGACAACAGGAGGGTTAATTACTTGTCAGAAGGTCCAATAAAGTCTAGTTTCAAAGAATTTTAATTTTCTGGCAATTATTTGATTGTTCAGGCTTTATAGGGTTAAAATGTGAGTAAAGGGCGCGCAGGTGGTCGAGTGGTTAGAGCGCATGCCATATACGCAGCCGACCCCGGTTCGAATCCCGATCGGAGGTCCTTTGCTGCATGTCATACCCCCCTCTCTCTCCCATGTTTCCTGTCGGGCTACTGATAAATAAAGGTGTCTATGCCAACAAAATCTTGAAAAAAAAAAAAAAAAAATGTGAGTAAAATGCAATTCTACCTGCCATGGACATTCTCCTGGTGGACAGTCCTCTCCACCGACGATGCGGGTCATACTCGAATGCTGAGGTGTGATAAGACTCTCGAGCACATAGTTCTCTGGGAGTGGGTCGCTGCTTCTGTTCTCAAAAACTGACGGTTCTGTGACGTTGGGATTGAAGTCCGTGTCGTTCAATCCGGTAACGTTCTCCTGCGTCGCGTTGGGACGTTCGTACCTGAAGACGGTCCGGGTGCTTCCAGTGAAGATGACGCCACATTTGAATTCCTCTGCAAAGAATTTGAGACAAGAGATAGAGACTAGACATTTATTCCGATTGTAGAGCAATGCGATAAGATTCTGATTCCCAAAAGTCTGACATGTGGGGTTTGAGATGCAATATGACATTCAACTTCCTCCAAATAAACGTGTATTGTAGAATCTTTCTCACGGTTGGAGGTGCAGGCCTTGTCATCTCCTGCCAAGTCATATCCATCAGCGCAGGAACACATAACGTTCCCTTTTTCCACCCGGCAGAAGTGTTGGCAACCACCATTTGAGTTCTCACAGAGTTCAGGAATAGCTGCAAAGACATCGGAAACACTGTCAAGAAAGGCCAGGGTTGTTTCAAACAAAGGATATACTCTAAGTAAGGATTGTGGTCATGGTTGAAAGAAACAAATGGTTTGCTTCCTTCTTTGTTGACCCATTCCTATCCATCCCACCAGTCCCCTTTCTGAAGGCACCCATAATACCCTTTGTGTCATGTTCCAGGCATCACAAAAAATAAGCTTTGAGCAATAACTGAAAGAATGAGATCACAGATACAAGCTGCCGAAATTAGTTTCTTTCACAAGGTGACTATCTCACCAACGTGAGGAAATCGCTGCTTCATACTGACAGAAGTCAGCTAAGGTAGTTCAGGCGTCTGATCAGGATACCTTCCTGTGGAGGTACTCAAGGTATGTCCAACTGGGAAGAAACCTTGAGGCTGAACCCAGAACATACTTTGAGGGGATCATATATCTCATCTAGACTGGGAACACCTTATGATCCTGTGGGAAGAGTTAGCTAACAAGGAAGGAAATTTGGGCTACCTTCCGACCCCAATGGGAATCGATAGAAGTAAGAAAGTTTATAAGTGATGAGGACATTTAAGTTTTTGCTAAAGGACACCAAGCTTGAACCCGACTGTCTGGAGTGAGTTTAGTTCTGTACCGATTTCACAGTTGTAGCCCTTGTACGCGGGCTGGCAGAAGCAGGTGTACCCGCCGACCGCGTCTTTGCAAACTCCTCCATGAGCGCAGGGCCTCGATTCACATGCGTCACCATCTGCAGAACACACAGAGCAGGTTCAGGCAGGGGAGTCTTGATAAAATGTCACTTCAATCATGCTTAAATTCTGGTAAGACGTCTGGTGAAATAGATGGTATAATTTCAGCTCTTGCTTCTTAAAAGTTCGCTCCATATATCATCCCCCAAAAACCCACATTGCCTTGTTTAAACCCAAATGTTGAATTTTAATTTAAGAGAACACCTTACCAACATATTTGGCCCAGAATTCATCCTGCAAAGAATATAAAGAAGAGATTAAAACAAGATAAAATCTGAGCAGTGACAGAAGATTTTTTTTTTTACGAAGGGTATGGTACAAACTAAAACTTGAACCTGAGGAGCAATGTCTTTATCAATGTCTCCTTTTAAATTGTTTCCTTAGATTTAGCCATCAGGAAAATATTCACTCAGCAGTTTTATCTTGTTCATTAAGAAAAGAGGCATTAATTAGTGGCTAGGTTAAGTTAAGACGTGCCTCTTTTCCTGTGATTCTGGATAGGACGACTAACAAGAGGCTTTCTCAAAGTTATGTGGGTGTTTTTTTGTGGACTTGCTGTGATGGGTTGTTTGAGTGTATGTTGGTGTGAAAGGTACAAGAGGTGAATACAGTTTTCTCAGCGTTTTCGAAGATCTCGCGCGCCTCCTCCCAGTCGCAGCGCTCCTCCTGACACTCCCGCTCCATGTTGCCTTGTTTGACCTCCTCGAAAAAGCTGTTGGCTCGTCTCCGCCGGCTCAGCACCTGACTTGCCGAGTTGCCGTCCATGAAGACTGGTGAGAGAGCAAAATATTGGTGTTCAACCGTCATTTACTGCCACTGAAAGTTTCATATCAACAACGTTACTTTTGCTTCATTAATGAGGCAAATTTGCGTAACTGCTAGCCACACTAGCTTCATGATGTGGCTGTTCAGTCCAGGCTGAAATATTACAAAGCCTTTTGATCCTCACATGATGAATAACAACTTTGATCCACTGACTTTTTATCTAGTGCTATCGTTTGACATTCAACCAGCTTCAACTGTTCTTTTCAGTACATGTAAACACTAGGGCTGTCAGCGTTAACGCGTTAATCGCGATTAGATTAATGCAATCCATAACATGTTCATTTTTTAAATCTCATTTTAATGTTGCAAGCCTTTTTGTCCCTTCTACTCCCCCGTAGACGGCTCCTCTAGCTGTAGCGCTATGCTTTGAAGTGGCCTCCTGCAGTAAACCTACCGCGCTGATGGAAAGTAAGAGAGCTACTGGACTTTTGAACGGCTTGTTTAACTTTAAAACACTTCCAGACGCTTCAGTTGACAAGTCAAAAGTAAAATGCAACCTGTGTCAAACGGAGTTTAACTACCACCGGAGTACGTGGAGTTTGAGTTAGCACCTCCACGCTAAACACCCAGGTGCAGCCAAGCCAGCCTCAGCTCCACCAAAGGACCATTTTGGAGTGTGGGAGTCGCAGCAGAGCCGTGATTGATTCCCAGTTAAGACACTCTGGTAAGAAATGCTTTACATTATGGGCTTAAAACTGCCTTCAAATGGAAAATAACAGGATTTTAAACATGCAATTCAAAATGCGATTAATCGTGATTAACTATGGAAACTCTGCGATTAATCTCATTTTAAAAATGTATCGTTTGACAGCCCTAGTAAACGCCCTTATTTAATAATACCTGCTAAATCAACCTCCACAAACATCCTAAACAAGTGTTTCTCCAAATCCTGACGAGATACTAACAAAGTTTTTAGATGTTGGTGTGTTCCCATCTCGCACTAAACACGGCAGACGAGGAGCTGCTCCCGACTGCACACAATTAAAGTTAAAAATGTCATGGTGAGACGAAACAAGACAAGAACATTTTGTTTTTGTTGAAATTGAATAAATGAACAGTCTGATCGACGTCTAACTTCACGTATATTGCATCAGTTCCTTTTTTTGTAAAACGTGGTGCTAATTGCGAAAACTGTAAACTATGACAGGAAGTTTGCAGCTGATAGTTGCTGATGTGACGTAGGTGGAAGTGGGCGACATGTTGAAGAAACATCAGTGCATATAAAGTTCTTATACTTCGGAAAACAGCAGCTTGCAACTTTCTCACTAACTCTGACACAAATTCAACGTTAAGACGAACTTTTCTGGCTCGAAACCTGAAATAAAAGACCAATCACAGCCCAGCAAGGGGCTGTTGGTCCAATCAGGTGTAAGAGCTGTCAATCATCAGAAACCTGTCAGTGATGTCATCAGGTGGAGAGTCTCATGCGCACACACACACACACACACACACACACACACCATGCTAAACACACAAAAACATGACGAGGTCAAGTGTCGCCACCCCTTCCCCTCTCTGCTTCAACTTCATATTCTTCCTCCTATCCTACCTTCCTCATCTTCACTCACTCAGTCATGGGGGTGGAGGGGGGGGGGTGGCGTACCTTGAACGGCGGCGGCCAGGTGGAGCAGCAGCAGGAGGCCGAGGGGCAGCCGTTGAAACCAAAACATGGCCCTTGGATGGTGAGCTTGACTCGAAAAGATCTGAGTGTGCTGAGTGGAGGTAATGGAGTCTGAGAGTCGGGGGAGAGAGAGAGAGCGAGAGAGAGAGAGAGAGGGAGGGAGAGAGAGGAGGGGAGGCGGAGAGGAGAGGAGGGCAATGGCCTGAGAGTGAGGAGGAGGAGGAGGAGGAGGAGGTAGTGTAAACTGCACTGATCAGAGGGGGGGCCGGGCCTCCTGCTGGAATATTTGAGATAAAAAGTCAAAACTACAAAACTGAGTCCAAAACAAGTTTAGAGCTTAATTAACTACAATTCCCAGAGAGCATTGCTGTCAGAATCAGCCAATCAGAGAACTTCACACTCTAAATAACTCAAACTGGTGTCATTATATGATTCTTACATTAGTTTTTATTAGTTTATTAGTAAGTTTTGAGAGTTTTTACGGTCTGTAATATTGAGGATGGTCAGTTAAGATGTGACAGAAACACTGAAGGATTGGCGGTCTCTTGTACTTTTTGGCACCAGAAGAAGGAATCCCCCCCCGACCCCCTCCCCTCCAGCAGCAGGAGGAGATTTACTGTAAACCAGGATGTTCAAACACTAAACTCAACCTTCATGTCAGCTGCTGTCTCGCTTGTTTTCGTCATTTCCTGCAGCGGCAGCCAATCAGCGGTGTCCTCCCAGGGGGCCGAGCGGCACGCGGTCATAGTCCAAAAACCTGAAGCTTTGATCAATGTTTACTCTGCAGACTGAAACAGTGCAGAGAGCAAGAGGAATGTCTGATTTCACTGATTCATTGATGCATACGTGCTTTTTAAAACTCTTCTGTCTCCATGTCACCAATTACCAATGTTTAAATAACATATTTATTTATTTCAGATAGAATAAAGTAGCTGTGTTGAAATATACTGCAAATGCATTTAATGTTGATATTCTGGAGTAAATTATTGAGAGTTTTTTTGTTTCTTTTCTGCACAAAAGAATGAATGTCTGTTTCCATGTGAGTCTGGAAGCAGCTGACTGATTATTTTCAGTTCCACATTTAAATCTATTTTAATTATGAACATGAAGCTCAAATAAAAGCCAGCTGGGGCAGCACTGAGCAGAGAGTCCAGCACAGGAGGTGAAGAAGAAGAAGAAGTCCTGGTTTCCTGCCTGGTGTTTCCTTTTATCACCTCACACCTGCAGCTTGGATGAAATTAAGGGTTGAAATGCAGAACCTGGATCTCCATTAATGAGAATCATGATGAAACTAAACACACAGGTGAGTTTTACCTGCTTGTAAATACCACCTGCAGATTCTTTTGGGGACTTCTATGTCTGATTTTTTTATTAAAGGCGGCTTGTTCAGGTTTAAATAGACACTGAAATTCAATTTGTTGGTGCAACTTTCAACTTAAAGTTTGAAGCTTTTATTTTGGTGATCACAAAAAACCATCAGATCCTCAATCAGTAACTTATTTTTTTAATCTTTTACGTGAAGATACAGAAACGAGAACAAAACGAGATGAGTATAAACCTAAATAAGTGGAACATCAAATCATTTTACATCATGTTTTTAGGATAAAATAAAGAATTAAACCAAATAATCTATTAAACTAGTTTCTGTTGCAGCATGTCAGCAGCTGCTTTCTCATTGGCTGTCGTCACAGTGGGTGGGTCTTTCATTGTGGCCTCCACCCAATCGACGAAGTTGGCCATGTTGGCGTACACCCCATAATACCCCGGGTGTGCACAGCCCCGCCCCCAGCCGACCACGCCCGTCAGGAAGTGGGTGGAGCCGTACAGTGTGACCAGCGGGCTGCCGTCGTCTCCACGGCAACTGTCCCGCAAGCCGGCCAGGTAGCCGGCACACAGCATGTTGGCGGTGAAGTTAAACTGGGCTTTCTGGGAGCACTGGGAGTTCTGATGGATGGGGATGGACATCCTGCTGAGGATGTTGTCGGCATTGTGGAGAGGCGCGTCGCCGGGGCGGCTGTTGCCCCCGGTGATCCTGGCGCCCCAGCCGGAGACGGCGTGGTAGCGGACCAATAGCAGCTCCTGCTCGGCGAGCTGTTTGGTGGGGAGGCAGATGGGGAGAGCGAGGCGGCTCAGGGTGACGGAGCGGCTCAGTTTCAACAGGGCGACGTCACTGTCGCCTGTCGCCGGGACGTAACCTTCGTGGGCAATCGCCATGGAAACGGGGATCCTCTGCTCGGTGCCGTCATCAACGTCCAGGTTGTGCTCTCCTGGAGGCAGAAAGAGAAAAGGCTCTGAGAGAAGGACGTTAGGAGGGCGGGAGGTTAGGAAGGATGAAAAGGAGGTTAGGAAGGAGATAAGGAAGGATGGAAGGATGAAAAGGAGGTTAGGAAGGATGAAACGGAGGTTAGGAAGGATAAACGGAGGTTAGGAAGGATGAAAAGGAGGTTAGGAAGGATAGAAGGAGGTTACCTGCCACCACTGTGAGGTTTTGGGGGTCGTTGCCATGGATACAGTGGGCAGCAGTGATGACCCAGTCTGGACCAATCAGAGCTCCTCCACAGTGACTCTTCTCGTTTAACTGAACCAGGACCTGAAGAAGAGAGCGATGCGTTCACTGTCACTACCAACCTCCATGGTGTCTTACTACCAACCTCCATGGTGTCTTACTACCAACCTCCATAGTGTCTTACTACCAACCTTCATGATGTCTTACTACCAACCTCCATAGTGTCTTACTACCAACCTCCATAGTGTCTTACTACCAACCTCCATAGTGTCTTACTACCAACCTCCATAGTGTCTTACTACCAACCTCCATAGTGTCTTACTACCAACCTCCATGGTGTCTTACTACCAACCTCCATAGTGTCTTACTACCAACCTCCATAGTGTCTTACTACCAACCTCCATAGTGTCTTACTACCAACCTCCATGGTGTCTTACTACCAACCTCCATAGTGTCTTACTACCAACCAACCTCCATAGTGTCTTACTACCAACCTCCATAGTGTCTTACTACCAACCTCCATAGTGTCTTACTACCAACCTCCATAGTGTCTTACTACCAACCCAACGATGAGGACGATGTCACATATTAGACGGTTCATATCTTTAGAACAGAATCAGCTGAAGGAGAGTAAAACCTCTCTATTCCTACCTGATACTTTAGACTTTCATTACAAATTAAAAGTGAATCTATTCAGTAAACAGTTTATGAGGAATTCAAAGAAAAGTAAAAACTGTAACGACCAACCCTGTTCTCCCCTACGTGTCATAAAGCTACATATACATATGTACTGTAATCTGTGTATAAATACAGAAGAAAAATGAACTGGGCTCGGCTTGGATGAGTTTACCTGCCAGGGACAGTCTCCTGGGCGGCAATGACTGAGTCCCACCAGCCTGGTTTGACTCACAACAGTCTGATTGACGCCTGAATCCTGCGGCTGAAGCTGACCACACGGAAACTCCACTGATACACACAAACACACACAAGTAAACACACATGTAGAAGTTGTATTAACATTTGGAGCTGGTGTGTTTGCAGGCGGCTCGTTTTCACACCTTGAGCGACGCAGTCTCGTCCGTTCTCTCCCAGCACGTATCCGTCAGCGCAGAAACATGGTGTTTCTCTAGAACCGTCACAGAAATGCTGACACTGTCCGTTCTGGAGACACTTCAAAGAGTCGTCAAACACTGAGGAGATGAAGATACATTAGTACAAAACAATATATGAACATTAATATTAACAGTCTCTTCTTCATGTGATTAAAGCCATTTTACCCGTCTGACAGTGTTGTCCTCCGTATCCGTCAGGACACACACACTCATACGAGTTCCCAACATAGATACATATCCCGTTGTTGAGACACGGGTTCACCCGGCAGGGATCGCGACCTGACAATTATACTCGGTCAGTGTGGAGGGAAAGTACTCACATCATTTACTGCAGTAAAAGTGCACAATGTGTTGTATTTTAAAAGCTTGTTATATTATCCATTGTGTCAAATCTTCATCTGAAAAAGTAACTAAAGCTGTTAAATAAATGGAGTGGAGTAGAAAGTACCTCAGACTGTACTACAGTAAAGTACTAGTACCTCAAACTATACTACAGTAAAGTACTAGTACCTCAAACTGTACTACAGTAAAGTACTAGTACCTCAAACTGTACTACAGTGAAGTACAACAGAAGAATGAGGGACAATAACAATCAGTCTGATCAGAAGTGGAGATATTGATAAATCAATAAACTAATCACAGGTAGAATGTTTTAATACAAAATAATAAATTTAGGTTTAACTCACGTTGATCCGTCAGCCAGAACTGCATCTGAAGTCACAAAGAACAAATGTAAATAATACTATCATCATTAATAATAATAATAACAGTTTGTACATTTAAATAACTGTGACGATGAGATTGAAAAGATCTAAATTAATTAAAATATCATTTTTAGATCATCTGTGACCCAAAACCTTCAGGGGGGTTTTCCAGAAAGCGGGTTATATGGAAAACTCAGAGTATGTTAACCCTGAGATGAGGGGAAACTCCGTGTTATCCGTTCCAGAAAGAGAGGTAACTGAAACTCTGAGTCAGTCACCGTGGTAACTGGAACTCTGAGTCAGTCACCGTGGTAACTGGAACTCTGAGTCAGTCACCGTAGTAACTGGAACTCTGAGTCAGTCACCATGGTAACTGACTCTGTGAACATAACCTGCTCTCTGAGTTTCTACCAGGCCGGGAGTTCCTGTCCACTGAAAAGAAGCCAATGCGGAAGTAACTTAGAGCTGCATTCTATCAAAAGGCCACCAGGGGGCGACCGTCTCTATACAAGTCAATGGAGAAGTAACTTAGAGCTGCATTCTATCAAAAGGCCACCAGGGGGCGACCGTCTCTATACAAGTCAATGGAGAAGTAACTTAGAGCTGCATTCTATCAAAAGGCCACCAGGGGGCGACCGTCTCTATACAAGTCAATGGAGAATTCACCAACTTCTCACTTGATTTCTAACCTCAGTAAACGTTTTCAAAATGTGTTTATGGTCTCAATCGCTAGTTTAAAGCCTTCTTCAATGCAGTATGATGTTCATTTGGGACATTTTGGCCTCCCTGATTTTATATTTGACGATGAAGCAGGGTATGCATTAGGGCGTGGCTACGTCCTGATTGACAGGTTGATTGACCAATGTCCTTGAGATCCAGCCCTCGCAACCAATCGCAGCCTCCCCGCTCCGCCGTTGGTCCCGCCCATATGTCCGTCCATGACCCAGCCTCGTGCCCATATAAGTAGAATCCATGTTTTTATTTTTCCCAGCATGCACCTGAAATTTTCAAGATGGCGCTGCCTAGATTCGATATTATTGGTTTCCGAGCAGCAGTCCACAAACCAACGGGTGACGTCACGGATGTTACGTCCATTTCTTATGTACAGTCTGTGGTTTCTACCTGTCTCCTCCTACCTGAAGCAAGCTACCAGGCATGGATGGTCCGTTTCTTCGCAATCCGATAGATATCGAGGCAGAATTAATTCGCAATGCCTTATGTCGGGAGTCACTGTTCATTACACTCAATCATTTCTGAACATTCTCCGGCCTTCTTGTTAATCTCATTTTTAGGAAGTATTACAATCAGTGACTCCAATATGTATAATAAGTAAAATAGTGTAAAATGTTGATCTACTAAGCAGGATATTAGATGAGAGGACATACGTGTTAAACAGCTTTCTGTTGGGGGTTAAAATTACTACATGTTGAAATAGCCACTGAATTAATATTTACTTTGTTTAATAGCCGACATCAACTATGAATAAAATCAAAGTGAGGTACAATCATAGCCCAGCAAAATGTGCCTTACTTTTCTGAATTACGTTTTTTTATTTCATTTTTACCTGCTTCCAAATACGTTACACCATTTTTTCACCTGTATGCTACAATTTTAAGTGAGGTATGTTAGTCAGTGGAGCATTGACTCAGGCAGCAATTTTCTCCCATGATGCTTCTCTCTCCTTAGCGTCTGCAGCGGTGTTACTTTTTGTGAAATATATGATCATATTCGCCACAGGCCTGCAGGGGGATCTCCAGTTACAGTGATTTTATGTAACTCGAGCTTGTTTTTCTCAGCAGTTGCCATGGTGAATCAAGGTATCGGGGCTCCAAACTCAAGGTGGACATACTCAGAGTTGATTAAACTAATTCAGATCAGTTGTTCTGGAACCGGATACCCAGAGTTTCCATCTCAGAGTCAACTCAGAGTTCAGGGTTAGACTCAGAGTTTGTTGAACCTCCTACCTGGAATAACCCCCCAGATACGGTACAAAGAAGTGCTTATATTTAGCATTGACCTCTAACCCTAACCCCGACCCAGCTGACCGTCTTGGCGTCGTCTTCGAACACTTCTCGCGCCTCCTCGTAGTCGCAGATCTCTTCGATGCATTCTCTCTCCAGGTTTCCTTGTTGCAGCTCCTCCAGGAAGCCGCTGTTAGCTCTCCTCCGTCTCTGCAGCACAGCGTTGGCATCACGCTCCTCCACAAACACTGACACAGCACAATATATCATCAGCATGTGTTCACACTGAGCTTATTGATAACACTCAATCACAGGCATGGGTTTATCTTCTGACTCTACACTTTTAAAATCTTTATATGTGACACACACACAATAAAAACTTTAGAAACACACATTAAACAAAGATTTAACAGTTAATAAGCTATATTATTTATTACTTATTGTTTAATTGGAAGGTTAGGATGTTCAGTATCTAGTTTTTACAAATGTTTATGTATGCAAATGTACAAATTTGACCAGTTTTTATTTAAAAACCAGCATTCAGTCATGTTGAACCATAAAGTAGTGATTGTGAAAGTCTTTTTTTCCATAAGATTCATCAAACAGAAGGATTCATTAATGACTGATGGTGAGTTTATGAATGTGAACTGGTGTTAAGACTAATTCTGAGTCAGGATATGAACAGTATGTAAAGAGTTAAAATGCTCTCATTAGGACACATCCATAACTTATTGTATGTAACTCACTGACATGCTAACTGTAATGATGAGAGTAAACTGACCTGCTGCAGCAGCGACTGCAGAGAGAAGGATCCAGCAGCTCGTCAGCAGCATGTCGACCCAAAAACCCAAAATAAGCTGAACCTGCAGCGTTTGTAGGAGAGGAGAGGAGAGGCCACACCCCCTGACCTCTGACCTCTGACCACCAGGGGTCTTAAAACACCCAAATTTAATCAGATCAGTAAACAAACGAGAAGACGTCAAACATTCCTCTGCTGTCAGATTCTCTTTAAATCCTTCATCTGTTTTTATAGTTTGAGTCTTAGTCTTAGTTTATTAATATTAAATTTAAACATTCACAGAATCAATATGAACTGTAGGAACCTGCTGTGTTCATGAATCATACAACACACACACATATACACACAGTCAGAGGGCAATAACCTGAGAGAGAGGAGGAGGAGGAGGTAGTGTAAACTGCACTGATCAGAGGGGGGGCCGGGCTTCCTGCTGGAATATTTGAGATAAAAAGTCAAAACTACAAAACTGAGTCCAAAACAAGTTTAGAGCTTAATTAACTACAATTCCCAGAGAGCATTGCTGTCAGAATCAGCCAATCAGAGAGCTTCACACTCTAATGTTGATCTGAAAGTTAGAGGATGAATTCATGATTTGATGAATTTACACTGTTAACAATCAGCAGGTTTTTACAGTAAGTTCTCACAATAAACTGCTGTAATCACACTTTTTGCAAAGCAGAATTTTACAAGTAATTACTGTGATAATGGTTCAGCACCATACTGTCACTTAGCTATAAAATATTGTTGTCGTCTTCTTCCGCTTATCCGGGGTCGGGTCTTGGGGGCAGCAGCCTAAGCAGGAGGCCCAGACTTCCCTCTCCCCAGCCGCTCGTCCAGCTGTTCCCGGTGTATCCCGAGGCGTTCCCAGGCCAGCCGAGAGACATAGTCTTTCCAGCGTGTCCTGGGTCTCCTACTGGTGGGACGGGCCCTGAACGCCTCACCAGGGAGGCGTCCGGGAGACATCCTGACTAGATGCCCGAGCCTCCTCATCTGGCTCCTCTCACCGTGGAGGAGCAGCGGGTCTACTCCGAGCTCCTCCCGGATAACTGAGCTTCTCACCCTATCTCTAAGGGAGAGCCCAGCCAGCCTACGGAGGAAGCTCATTTCAGCCTCTTGTACCCGCCATCTTGTTCTTTCGGTCACTACCCAAAGCTCATGACCATAGGTGAGGGTAGGAACCAAGATCGACGCCCTCTTCACCACGACGGATCTGTGCAGAGTCCGCACTACTGCAGACGCTGCACCGATCTCCCGCTCCATCCTTCCCTCACCCGTGAACAAGACCCCGAGGTACTTGAACTCCTCCACTTGGGGCAGGATCTCATCCCCGACCGGGAAAGTGCACTCCACCCTTTTCTGGTTAAGAACCATGGACCCGGATTTGGAGGTGCTGATTCTCATCCCGGCTGCTTCACACTCGGTTGCAAACTGATCCAGTGACAGTTGGAGGTCACGTTCTGATGAAGCCAACAGGACCACATCATCTGCAAAAAGCAGTGACCCAATCCTGAGGTCACCAAACCAGACCCCCTCACCACCCTGGCTACGCCTAGAAATCCTGTCCATAAAGATTATGAACAGGATCGGTGACAAAGGGCAGCCCTGGTGGAGTCCAACCCTCACTGGAAACAAGTCCGACTTATTACCGGCAATGTGGACCAAGCTCTGACACCGGTCATACAGGGAACGGACGGCCCTTATCAGGGGGTCCGATACCCCGTACTCCCGGAGAACCCTCTACAGGACTCCCTGAGGAACACGGTCGAATGCCTTCTCCAAGTCCACAAAACACATGTGGACTGGTTGGGCAAACTCCCATGCACCCTCGAGGATCCTGCAGAGGGTGTAGAGCTGGTCCACTGTTCCACGGCCTGGACGAAAACCACACTGCTCCTCCTGAATCCAAGGTTCGACTATCCGACGGACCCTCCTCTCCAGCACCCCCGAATAGACCTTACCAGGGAGGCTGACGAGTGTGATCCCCCTATAGTTGGAACACACCCTCTGGTCCCCCTTCTTAAAAAGAGGGACCACCACCCTGGTCTGCCAATCCAGAGGCACTGCCCCCGATGTCCACGCGATGCTGCAGAGTCGTGTCAACCATGACAGCCCCACAACATCCAAGGCCTTGAGGAACTCGGGGTGGATCTCATCCACCCCCGGGGCCCTGCCACCGAGGAGAGCCCACACCCGAGCTCCCCGGCTCTGCTTCCTTACCGGAAGGTGTGTCAGTGGGATTGAGGAGGTCTTCGAAGTGTTCCTTCCACCGATCCACAACGTCCTGAGTCGAGGTCAACAGCGCACTGCTTCCCCCTCCTGAGACGCCGGATGGTTGTCCAGAACTTCTTCGAAGCCGTCCGGAAGTCGTTTTCCATGGCCTCGCTGAACTCCTCCCATGTTTTTGCCTCAGCCACCGCCGCAACTGCACTCCACTTGGCCTGCCGGTACCTGGTATCAGCGGTGTCCTCCCAGGGGGCCGAGCGGCACGCGGCCATAGTCCAAAAACCTAAAGCTTTGATCAATATTTACTCTGCAGACTGTAACAGTGCAGAGGGGAAGAGGAATGTCTGATTCTTACGTGCTTTTTAAAGCTCTTCTGTCTCCATGTCACCAATTACCAACTTTTAAATACCATTTTTATTTATTTCAGATAGAATAAAGTAGCTGTGTTGAAATATACTGCAAATGCATTTAATGTTGATATTCTGGAGTAAATTATTGAGAGTTTTTTTGTTTCTTTTCAGCACAAAAGATGAGAATGAATGAGCAGCTGACTGGTTATTTTCAGTTCCACATTTGAATCTATTTTAATTATGAACATGAAGCTCAAATAAAAGCCAGCAGAGGCAGCACTGAGCAGAGAGTCCAGCACAGGAGGTGAAGAAGAAGAAGTCCTGGTTTCCTGCCTGGTGTTTCCTTTTATCACCTCACACCTGCAGCTTGGATGAAATTAAGGATTGAAATGCAGAACCTGGATCTCCATTAATGAGAATCATGATGAAACTAAACACACAGGTGAGTTTTACCTGCTTGTAAATACCACCTCCAGATTCTTTTGGGGACTTCTATGTCTGATTTTAAAAATGAGAAATCGAGCACATGAATTTAGATTAAAGGCGGCTTGTTCAGATTTAAATAGACACTGAAATTCAATTTGTTGGTGCAACTTTCAACTTAAAGTTTGAAGCTTTTATTTTGGTGATCACAAAAATCCATCAGATCCTCAATCAGTAACTTATTTTTTTAATCTTTTACGTGAAGATACAGAAACGAGAACAAAACGAGATGAGTATAAACCTAAATAAGTGGAACATCAAATCATTTTACATCATGTTTTTAGGATTAAATAAAGAATTAAACCAAATCTCTTCGATTAAAAACCTATTAAACTAGTTTCTGTTGCAGCATGTCAGCAGCTGCTTTCTCATTGGCTGTCATCACAGTGGGCGGGTCTTTCATCGTGGCCTCCACCCAATCGACGAAGTTGGCCATGTTGGCGTACACCCCATAATACCCCGGGTGCGCACAGCCCCGCCCCCAGCCGACCACGCCCGTCAGGAAGTGGTTGGAGCCGTACAGTGTGACCAGCGGGCTGCCGTCGTCTCCACGGCAACTGTCCTGCGAGCCGGCCAGGTAGCCGGCACACAGCATGTTGGCGGTGAAGTTAAACTGGGCTTTCTGGGAGCACTGGGAGTTCTGGAGGATGGGGATGGACATCTTGCGGAGGATGGGGTCAACGTTTGGGACGGGCGCGTTGCCAGGTCGGCTGTTGCCCCCGGCGATCCTGGCGCCCCAGCCGGAGACGGCGTGGTAGCGGACCAATAGCAGCTCCTGCTCGGCGAGCTGTTTGGTGGGGAGGCAGATGGGGAGAGCGAGGCGGCTCAGGGTGACAGAGCGGCTCAGTTTCAACAGGGCGACGTCGCTGTCGCCTGTCGCCGGGACGTAACCTTCGTGGGCAATCGCCATGGAAACGGGGATCCTCTGCTCGGTGCCGTCATCAACGTCCAGGTTGTGCTCTCCTGGAGGCAGAAAGACAATCAATCAGAGGCTCTGAGAGAAGGACGTTAGGAGAGAGGGAGGTTAGGAAGGAGATAAGGAAGGATAGAAGGAGGTTAGGAAGGATAGAAGGAGGTTACCTGCCACCACTGTGAGGTTTTGGGGGTCGTTGCCATGGATACAGTGGGCAGCAGTGATGACCCAGTCTGGACCAATCAGAGCTCCTCCACAGTGACTCTTCTTGTTTAACTGAACCAAGACCTGAAGAAGAGAGCGATGCGTTCACTGTCACTACCAACCTCCATGCTGTCTTACTACCAACCTCCATAGTGTCTTACTACCAACCTCCATGCTGTCTTACTACCAACCTCCATGATGTCTTACTACCAACCTCCATAGTGTCTTACTACCAACCTCCATAGTGTCTTACTACCAACCTCCATGATGTCTTACTACCAACCTCCATAGTGTCTTACTACCAACCTCCATAGTGTCTTACTACCAACCTCCATGGTGTCTTACTACCAACCTCCATGGTGTCTTACTACCAACCTCCATGGTGTCTTACTACCAACCTCCATAGTGTCTTACTACCAACCTCCATGGTGTCTTACTACCAACCTCCATAGTGTCTTACTACCAACCTCCATAGTGTCTTACTACCAACCTCCATAGTGTCTTACTACCAACCTCCATAGTGTCTTACTACCAACCTCCATAGTGTCTTACTACCAACCTCCATAGTGTCTCAATACCAACCTCCATGGTGTCTTGCTACCAACCTCCATAGTGTCTTGCTACCAACCTCCATAGTGTCTTACTACCAACCTCCATAGTGTCTTACTACCAACCCAACGATGAGGACGATGTCACATATTAGACAGTTCATATCTTTAGAACAGAATTCAAAGGAAAGTAAAAATGTGATTACCAACCCCGTTCTCTCCTATGTGTCATAAAGCTGATCTGAGCTACTATGGGGACAAGTCTAGTCAATGGATCAATTTACCCCCAAAGGTTTAATTCAGCTAATACAGGAGAAAAATGAACTGGGCTCGGCTTGGATGAGTTTACCTGCCAGGGACAGTCTCCTTGGCGGCAATGATTGGCTCCCACCAGCCTGGTTTGACTCACAACAGTCTGATTGACTGAATCCTGCGGCTGAAGCTGACCACACGGAAACTCCACTGATACACACAAACACACACAAGTAAACACACACATGTAGAGGTTTTGTTAACATTTGGAGCTGGTGTGTTTGCAGGTGGCTCGTTTTCACACCTTGAGCGACGCAGTCTCGTCCGTTCTCTCCCAGCACGTATCCGTCAGCGCAAGAACATTTACGTTTTTCTCCAGAACCGTCACAGAAATGCTGACACTGTCCGTTCTGGAAGAGACACTTCAAAGAGTCTTCAAACACTGAGGAGATGAAGATACATTAGTACAAAACAATATATGAACATTAATATTAACAGTCTCTTCTTCATGTGATTAAATCCATTTTACCCGTCTGACAGTATCGTCCTTCGTATCCTTCAGCACACTGACAGTCGTACGAGTTCCCGACATAGATACACGTCCCGTTGTTAAGACACGGGTTCACCAGGCAGGGGTCGCGACCTGACAATTATACGCGGTCAGTGTGGAGGGAAAGTACTCACATCATTTACTGCAGTAAAAGTGCACAATGTGTTGTATTTTAAAAGCTTGTTATATTATCCATTGTGTCAAATCTTCATCTGAAAAAGTAACTAAAGCTGTTAAATAAATGGAGTGGAGTAGAAAGTACCTCAGACTGTACTACAGTAAAGTACTAGTACCTCAAACTGTACTACAGTAAAGTACAAGTACCTCAAACTGTACTGCAGTAAAATACAAGTACCTCAAACTGTACTACAGTGAAGTAGAAGTACCTCTAACTGTACTGCAGTAAAGTACTAGTACCTCAGACTGTACTGCAGTAAAGTACAAGTACCTCTAACTGTACTACAGTAAAGTTCAAGTACCTCAAACTGTACTGCAGTAAAGTACTAGTACCTCAGACTGTACTACAGTAAAGTACTAGTACCTCTAACTGTACTACAGTAAAGTACAAGTACCTCAAACTGTACTACAGTAAAGTACTAGTACCTCAGACTGTACTACAGTCAAGTACTAGTACCTCAAACTGTACTACAGTAAAGTACAACAGAAGAATGAGGATCAATAACAGATCAATCAGTCTGATCAGAAGTGGAGATATTGATAAATCAATAAACTAATCACAGGTAGAATGTTTTAAAGCTCACTGCAGGCGACCCCGGTTCAAATCCCGCACAGAGAGGTCTTATCCTGTGTGTCATTGCCCCCCCCCTCTGCCTCCCATTTCCTGTCTCTCTCTACTAACCTCTACATTAAAGGCAAAAAGCCCCAAAAAATATCCAAAAAAAAAGAAAATGTTTTAATATAAAATAATAAATATAGGTTCAACTCACGTTCATACGTCAGCCAGAACTGCCTCTGAAGTCACAAACAACAAATGTAAATAATAGTTTCATCATTTATAATAATAATAATTAAAACTGCAAGCAGTGGTGAACGGGCCTCCGCCATCCCATGCATGTCGGTTTACAGATACAATAACAGTTTGTACATCTAAATAACTCAGAACTTAAAAAATGTGACGATAAGATTGAAAAGATCTAAATTAAGTAAAAAAGAAGTTTTAGATCATCTGTGACCCAAAACCTTCAGATACGGTACAAAGAAGTGTTTATATTTAGCATTGACCTCTAACCCTAACCCCGACCCAGCTGACCGTCTTGGCGTCGTCCTCGAACACTTCTCGCGCCTCCTCGTAGTCGCAGATCTCTTCGATGCATTCTCTCTCCAGGTTTCCTTGTTTCAGCTCCTCCAGGAAGCCGCTGTTAGCTCTCCTCCGTCTCTGCAGCACAGCGTTGGCATCACGCTCCTCCACAAACACTGACACAGCACAATATATCATCAGCATGTGTTCACACTGAGCTTATTGATAACACGCAACTCACTACCGACCTCCATAGTGTCTTACTACCAACCTCCATGGTGTCTTACTACCAACCTCCATAGTGTCTTACTACCAACCTCCATAGTGTCTTACTACCAACCTCCATGAAGTCTTACTACCAACCTCCATAGTGTCTCACTACCAACCTCCATAGTGTCTTACTACCAACCTCCATAGTGTCTTACTACCAACCTCCATAGTGTCTTACTACCAACCTCCATAGTGTCTTACTACCAACCTCCATGAAGTCT
The DNA here is from genome assembly GCA_021039105.1 of Scomber colias. NCBI lineage: Eukaryota > Metazoa > Chordata > Actinopteri > Scombriformes > Scombridae > Scomber > Scomber colias. Next base: position 95,182 of record JAJDFG010000481.1, read on the forward strand.
TACTACCAACCTCCATAGTGTCTCACTACCAACCTCCATAGTGTCTTACTACCAACCTCCATAGTGTCTTACTACCAACCTCCATAGTGTCTTACTACCAACCTCCATGAAGTCTTACTACCAACCTCCATGGTGTCTTACTACCAACCTCCATAGTGTCTTACTACCAACCTCCATAGTATCTTACTACCAACCTCCATAGTGTCCTACTACCAACCTCCATAGTGTCTTACTACCAACCTCCATAGTGTCTTACTACCAACCTCCATAGTGTCCTACTACCAACCTCCATGCTGTCTTACTACCAACCTCCATAGTGTCTTACTACCAACCTCCATGCTGTCTTACTACCAACCTCCATAGTGTCTTACTACCAACCTCCATAGTGTCTTACTACCAACCTCCATAGTGTCTTACTACCAACCTCCATAGTGTCTTACTACCAACCTCCATAGTGTCTTACTACCAACCTCCATGAAGTCTTACTACCAACCTCCATAGTGTCTCACTACCAACCTCCATAGTGTCTTACTACCAACCTCCATAGTGTCTTACTACCAACCTCCATAGTGTCCTACTACCAACCTCCATAGTGTCTTACTACCAACCTCCATAGTGTCTTACTACCAACCTCCATAGTGTCTTACTACCAACCTCCATAGTGTCTTACTACCAACCTCCATAGTGTCTTACTACCAACCTCCATGAAGTCTTACTACCAACCTCCATAGTGTCTCACTACCAACCTCCATAGTATCTTACTACCAACCTCCATAGTGTCTTACTACCAACCTCCATGAAGTCTTACTACCAACCTCCATGGTGTCTTACTACCAACCTCCATAGTGTCTTACTACCAACCTCCATAGTATCTTACTACCAACCTCCATAGTGTCCTACTACCAACCTCCATAGTGTCTTACTACCAACCTCCATAGTGTCTTACTACCAACCTCCATAGTGTCCTACTACCAACCTCCATGCTGTCTTACTACCAACCTCCATAGTGTCTTACTACCAACCTCCATGCTGTCTTACTACCAACCTCCATAGTGTCTTACTACCAACCTCCATAGTGTCTTACTACCAACCTCCATAGTGTCTTACTACCAACCTCCATAGTGTCTCACTACCAACCTCCATAGTGTCTCAATACCAACCTCCATAGTGTCTAACTACCAACCTCCATGCTGTCTTACTACCAACCTCCATAGTGTCTTACTACCAACCTCCATGCTGTCTTACTACCAACCTCCATAGTGTCTTACTACCAACCTCCATAGTGTCTTACTACCAACCTCCATAGTGTCTTACTACCAACCTCCATAGTATCTTACTACCAACCTCCATAGTGTCTCAATACCAACCTCCATAGTGTCTCACTACCAACCTCCATAGTGTCTCAATACCAACCTCCATAGTGTCTCACTACCAACCTCCATAGTGTCTCAATACCAACCTCCATAGTGTCTCACTACCAACCTCCATAGTGTCTAACTACCAACCTCCATAGTGTCTTACTACCAACCTCCATAGTGTCTTACTACCAACCTCCATAGTGTCTTACTACCAACCTCCATAGTGTCTTACTACCAACCTCCATGCTGTCTTACTACCAACCTCCATAGTGTCTCACTACCAACCTCCATAGTGTCTTACTACCAACCTCCATAGTGTCTCACTACCAACCTCCATGATGTCTTACTACCAACCTCCATGATGTCTTACTACCAACCTCCATAGTGTCTTACTACCAACCTCCATAGTGTCTTACTACCAACCTCCATAGTGTCTTACTACCAACCTCCATAGTGTCCTACTACCAACCTCCATGGTGTCTTACTACCAACCAACCTCCATGGTGTCTTACTACCAACCTCCATAGTGTCTTACTACCAACCTCCATAGTGTCTTACTACCAACCTCCATAGTGTCCTACTACCAACCTCCATGGTGTCTTACTACCAACCAACCTCCATAGTGTCTTACTACCAACCTCCATAGTGTCCTACTACCAACCTCCATAGTGTCTTACTACCAACCAACCTCCATGGTGTCTTACTACCAACCTCCATGGTGTCTTACTACCAACCTCCATGATGTCTTACTACCAACCTCCATAGTGTCTTACTACCAACCTCCATAGTGTCTTACTACCAACCTCCATAGTGTCTTACTACCAACCTCCATAGTGTCTTACTACCAACCTCCATGGTGTCTTACTACCAACCTCCATGATGTCTTACTACCAACCTCCATAGTGTCTTACTACCAACCTCCATAGTGTCTTACTACCAACCTCCATAGTGTCTTACTACCAACCTCCATAGTGTCCTACTACCAACCTCCATGGTGTCTTACTACCAACCAACCTCCATGGTGTCTTACTACCAACCAACCTCCATGGTGTCTTACTACCAACCTCCATAGTGTCTTACTACCAACCTCCATAGTGTCTTACTACCAACCTCCATAGTGTCTTACTACCAACCTCCATGATGTCTTACTACCAACCTCCATGGTGTCTTACTACCAACCTCCATAGTGTCTTACTACCAACCTCCATGATGTCTTACTACCAACCTCCATAGTGTCTTACTACCAACCTCCATAGTGTCCTACTACCAACCTCCATAGTGTCTTACTACCAACCTCCATAGTGTCTTACTACCAACCTCCATGATGTCTTACTACCAACCTCCATAGTGTCTTACTACCAACCTCCATAGTGTCCTACTACCAACCTCCATAGTGTCTTACTACCAACCTCCATGATGTCTTACTACCAACCTCCATAGTGTCTTACTACCAACCTCCATAGTGTCTTACTACCAACCTCCATGGTGTCTTACTACCAACCTCCATAGTGTCTTACTACCAACCTCCATGGTGTCTTACTACCAACCTCCATAGTGTCTTACTACCAACCTCCATGGTGTCTTACTACCAACCTCCATAGTGTCTTACTACCAACCCAACGATGAGGACGATGTCACATATTAGACGGTTCATATCTTTAGAACAGAATCAGCTGACGGAGAGTAAAACCTCACATGGTAACACACACACACACACAGTAACACACACACACACACACACACACAGTAACACACACAGATTAAATGTAAAACATGAAATCAGATAAAATCTCAGTTGAACAGAAAACTGAATCAATGCAAAAACCGTTAACAAGCTACATTATTTATTATTTATTGTTTAATTGGGAGTTTAGGATGTTCAGTATCTAGTTCTTACACAAATGTGAAGAATTAATCTTTTTAATAAACGTGAGTCAAACACAAAAATGTTTTTAAGAAGTTCAAATATCTCCATGTTTTGTATTTTCTGGCTCACGTTAGAAGTTCAGGAAGTGTGAACAGTATGTGAGGATTAACAGGATGTAAAACAATGAACAGACTTTATCTGATTAATAGTTAAAACATCAGAGACGCTGCGTGAAGAAACATGTTTAACCCTTTAAATGCTGTTCAGGGTCACATTTTAGAGCTGTAAAAACACTAAGTACACATTTCAGTCAGAGGTTTCCTAATGTGACCCACAGTGTACAAACTATGGAAATAAATTTATCTTTTTTTACATTTTGGTGCGTCTGATACACATTTTTATGTTTGCAAATGTACAAATTTGACCAGTTTTTATTTAAAAAAACCAGCATTATTATTATATTATTATTGTTATATCGTTTATTTGCAGAGGACAATGCATATTAATGGACAATTGGTGCAATGACGTCCTGTAAATATACCGGGTTTAGCTCAAGGCTAATTTCCACCCGTAGTCCTCACATTAAAAGACACACAGACATACCATAGAAACAAACAACAACTTAAAATATAAAAATATATAAAAGAAGGCACAATGTTAGCAGCAATTATACAATAAGTTACAGTAAAGGATAAGATACAGACAACATTCAATCATGTTCAAATGTTCTTGAACCATAAAGTAGTGATTGTGAATGTCTTCTTTCCATAAGATTCATCAAAGATTTAACAGTTAATAAGCTACATTATTTATTACTTATTGTTTAATTGGAAGGTTAGGATGTTCAGTATCTAGTTTTTACAAATGTTTATGTATGCAAATGTACAGACTTGACCAGTTTTTATTTAAAAACCAGCATTCAGTCATGTTGAACCATAAAGTAGTGATTGTGAAAGTCTTTTTTTCCATAAGATTCATCAAACAGAAGGATTAATTAATGACTGATGGTGAGTTTATGAATGTGAACTGGTGTAAAGACTAATTCTGAGTCAGGATATGAAGAGTATGTAAAGAGATAAAATGCTCTCATTAGGACACATCCATAACTTATTGTATGTAACTCACTGACATGCTAACTGTAATGATGAGAGTAAACTGACCTGCTGCAGCAGCGACTGCAGAGAGAAGGATCCAGCAGCTCGTCAGCAGCATGTCGACCCAAAAACCCAAAATAAGCTGAACCTGCAGCGTTTGTAGGAGAGGAGAGGAGAGGCCACGCCCCCTGACCTCTGACCTTTGACCTCCAGGGGTCAGAAAACACCCAAATTTAATCAGATCAGTAAACAAACGAGAAGACGTCAAACATTCCTCCGCTGTCAGATTCTCTTTAACCCTCCTGTCGTCCTCCCGAGTCAAATTGACCCCGTCTCTCTTTTCACTGTTCCTTCTTTCCTTCCTTCTTCCCCTCCTCCCCTCTTTCTGTGCTCCCTCCTCCTTCCATCCTTCCTTGCTTCCTTCCTTCCTCCTTTCTTTCTTTCTTTCCTCCCTGCTTACTCCTTTCTTTCCTCCCTTCCTTCTTCCTTTCCTGATCTCCTAAATTCCTTCCTCTCTTCCTATCAGTCCTTACTCCTTCATTCCTTCCCTCCCTTCCTTCCTTGACAGGAGGGTTAAATCCTTCATCTGTTTTTATAGTTTAACTTTCTGTTTATTAATATTAAATTTAAACATTCATAGAGTCAATATGAACTGTAGGAACCTGCATGAATCATACAACACACACACACACACAGTAACACACACACACACACACACACACACACACACACACAAACAGGGAATTCACACTTTATCTGTGAATCATTTGGAAAATATTGACTTTACGAACACAAAGAACAAAGCAGCATGTTTCACATTCCACATTTTTCCTTCAACAGTAAAATAAATGAACCGATTCATCAAAGTTTTTAATGTCAGAACACGACGATCGTTTATTTCACATTTACAAAAATATTAATTATATATCTCCTTCCTTCTTCCTCCCTCCTTTCCTTCCTTCCTTCTTCCTTCCTCCCTCCTTTCCTTCCTTCCTTCTTCCTGCCTCCTTTCCTTTCTTCTTCCTTCTGTCCCTCCTTTCCTTCCTTCCTTCTTCCTTCCTCCCTCCCTCCCTCCCTCCCTCCCTCCCTCCTTCCTTCTTCCTCCCTCCTTTCCTTTCTTCTTCCTTCTGTCCCTCCTTTCCTTCCTTCCTTCTTCCTTCCTCCCTCCCTCCTTCCTTCTTCCTCCCTCCTTTCCTTTCTTCTTCCTTCTGTCCCTCCTTTCCTTCCTTCCTTCTTCCTTCCTCCCTCCCTCCCTCCCTCCCTCCCTCCCTCCTTCCTTCTTCCTCCCTCCTTTCCTTTCTTCTTCCTTCTGTCCCTCCTTTCCTTCTTCCTTCCTCCCTCCCTCCCTCCTTCCTTCTTCCTCCCTCCTTTCCTTTCTTCTTCCTTCTGTCCCTCCTTTCCTTCCTTCCTTCTTCCTTCTCTCTCTCCTTCCTTCTTCCTCCCTCCTTTCCTTTCTTCTTCCTTCTGTCCCTCCTTTCCTTCCTTCCTTCTTCCTTCTGTCCCTCCTTTCCTTCCTCCCTCTCTCCTTCCTTCTTCCTCCTTCCTTTCCTTCCTTGACTCGAGGACAGCAGGAGGGTTAAAGATCTGTTTCAAATTTACAAAATATTAGTTATATATCGAATCATTCAGGTTTTAACGTGTTGATCATTAAAAGTAAAGACGCGAAACAAAATCTGCACGTTTAGTAGTTGAAGCATTTCTTTAGATTTAAATATAAATTATTTCCCATAAAGCAAAAGCGACTGTTCACCTCCTGCGTCATCTGTTGTCCTCATTCGTATATATTTGCTTTTTTGTGCCACCTAGTGGTCGAAAAAGCACATTACACTGTAAAAATCAACAGCTGCTCTCCAGTAAAAAGTGGAGCAGGTACAAAACCTCAGGATTAGGAGGGATAGAAGGAGGTTAGGAAGGATAGAAGGAGGTTAGGAAGGATAGAAGGAGATAAGGAAGGATAGAAGGAGAGATTAAAGCAGCAGAACAAACAGCAGGAGGTGAAACATCGGAGCAGTGCTGCCCTCAGGTGGTCAGGTTGTGGATCCACTCCTTCCTTCCTCCTTCCTTTCCTTCCTCCCTCCTTTCCTTCCTTCCTTCCTTCCTTCCTTCCTTCCTTCCCTCAGGTGGTCAGGTTGTGGATCCACTCCTTCCTTCCTCCCTCCTTTCCTTCCTTCCTTCCTTCCTTCCCTCAGGTGGTCAGGTTGTGGATCCACTCCTTCCTCCCTCCTTCCTTCCTTCCTTCTTCCTTCCTTCCTTCCTTCCCTCAGGTGGTCAGGTTGTGCAGTAAGGCGTCGGTGCTGTTCGCCGGCGGTCCTGCCGTCGCCGTCCGGTTGTGGATCCACTCCAGGTAGTTGGACACTCGGGTGTAGATGCCGTAGTTCCCCGGCCGGGCGCAACCTTTCCCCCAGCTGACGATCCCCAACAGGAACGACGTCTCCTTGTACAGCGTCACCAACGGCCCGCCGCTGTCGCCTTTGCACGAGTCCTCCCGGCCTTCGATGTAGCCGGCGCAGAACATGTTCTCGGTGATCGCCACGCCGCTCTTCTCCACGCACTCCTGCGTCCGGATGCGAGGGATCTTCAGCCGCCGCAGCACGTTGGAGGTGGGTCCGTTCTCCGCCCGCCTCCCCCACCCGCTCACCGTGTGCAGGCTGACGGCCCACAGGTGGTGCACCGCCAGCGGCCGCGTCGGCAGGCAGACGGGGACGGCGAACGGCGTGTAGACGACGGGCGACGCCAGACGCAGGAGGGCGATGTCGTTGTCGGCGGTGGTCTTCACGTAGTCCGGGTGCATGATGATCTGCTCCACCTGCAGGTACTGCTCCGTGCCCTCGTCCTCCTCCGTGTTGAACTCACCTGGAGGGAAAGATGTCAGTGTTACATCCTTCCATCTTTCCATCCTTCCTTCCTTCCTTCCTCCTTTCCTCCCTCCCTCCTTACTCCTTCCTTCCTTCTCTCCTCCCTCCTTACTCCTTCCTTCCTTCTCTCCTCCCTCCTTACTACTTTCCTTTCTTCCTTCCTTCCACCCTTCTTTCTTTGTTCCCTCCTCCTTCCATCTTTCCATCCTTCCTTCCTCCATTCCTCCCTCCCTCCCTCCTTACTCCTTTCTTTCCTTTCTTCCTTCCTTCTCTCCTAAATTCCTTCCTCTTTCCTTCCTTCCTCCCTCCCTCCCTCCTTACTCCTTTCTTTCCTTCCTTTCTTCCTTCTCTCCTAAATTCCTTCCTCTTTCCTTCCTTCCTCCTTTCCTCCCTCCCTCCCTTTTTACTCCTTTCTTTCCTTCCTTCCTTCTCTCCTAAATTCCTCCCTCCCTCCCTTTTTACTCCTTTCTTTCCTTCCTTCCTTCTCTCCTAAATTCCTTCCTCTTTCCTTCCTTCCTCCTTTCCTCCTTTCCTCCTTTCCTCCCTCCCTCCCTCTCTCCTTACTACTTTCCTTCCTTCCTTCTTTCCTAAATCTGAAGCTTGGTATTGTTGGAAGTAGTATTATTATTATTATCAGTATAATGTGTTCCCTTTCTTTCTTTTTTTTCCGTCTTTCCTTCCTTTGTTCCTTCCTGTCTTCCCTTTCTTCCTTCCTTCCATATGTCCTTTCTTTCTTTCTTTTTTTCCATCTTTCCTTCCTTTGTTCCTTCCTGTCTTCCCTTTCTTCCTCCCTTCCATCTGTCCTTCTTCCCTTTCTTTCTTTTTCCCATCTTTCTTTCCCTCCTTCGTTCCCTCCTTCTTGCCTTCCTTCCTCCCTCCCTTTCTTCCTTCCTTCCATCTGTCCTTCCCTTTCTTTCTTTTTCCCCATCTTTCTTTCCCTCCTTCGTTCCCTACTTCTTGCCTTCCTTCCTCCCTCCCTTTCTTCCTTCCTTCCATCTGTCCTTCCCTTTCTTTCTTTCTTTCTTTCTTTCTTTCTTTCTTTCTTTCTTCCTTCTGTCCTTCTTCTTTTCCTTCCTTCCTCCCTCCCTTTCTTCCTTCCTTCCATCTGTCCTTCCCTTTCTTTCTTTCTTTCTTTCTTTCTTTCTTTCTTTCTTTCTTCCTTCTGTCCTTCTTCTTTTCCTTCCTTCCTTCCTTCCTTCCTTCCTAGCCCTGTTGCTTTCTCTTGCATGTATTTCATCGTCTGTGTTCCTGAAGGGTTCGTACCTGCCACCACTTTCAGGAACTGAGGGTCGTAGTCTTCGAGGCAGTGAGACGCTGTGATGATCCAGGTGGGTTTATAGATCACTCCTCCACAGAACCCTTTACCTTTATACACCAGCAGAACCTGCAAAGAGAACAGGAAGGAACCTTTACCTTTATACACCAGCAGAACCTGCAAAGAGAACAGGAAGGAACCTTTACCTTTATACACCAGCAGAACCTGCAAAGAGAACAGGAAGGAACCTTTACCTTTATACACCAGCAGAACCTGCAAAGAGAACAGGAAGGAACCTTTACCTTTATACACCAGCAGAACCTGGACAGAGAACAGGAAGGAACCTTTTATTAGTATATTAACACATGCGTCTCCTGGTAGACCCTCTTTGGCTGAGGGGTCAAACACAAACAGCCCAATTTGATCTAATGTGGGCCGGACCATTAAAAGGAAGGAAGGAAGGAAGGAAGGAAGGAAGGAAGGAAGGAAGGAAGGACGGACAGACAAATGGAAGGAAGGTGGGAATGAAAGAAAAGGAGAAGGTAGGAAAGAATAAAAGTGAGGAAGGAAGAAAGAAAAGAAAGGAAAAGTTGGAAAAAAAGACAGGAAGGAAAGATGAAAGGGAGGAAGGAATGAAGGAATAAAGATGGAAGGATGGGAGGAAGGAAGGAAAGAAGGAAGGAAGGAAGGAAAATAAGACAGGAAGGAAGGGAGGAAGGAAGGAAGGAAGGAAGGAAGATAAGACAGGAAGGAAGGGAGGAAGGAAAGATGGAAGGATGGAAGGAAAATAAGACAGGAAGGAAGGAAGGAAGAGAGGAAGGAAGGAAGGAAGGAAGGAAGGATGGAAGGAAGGATGGAAGGAAGGAAGGAAAGAAGGAAGGAAGGACGGACAGACAAATGGAAGGAAGGTGGGAATGAAAGAAAAGGAGAAGGTAGGAAAGAATAAAAATGAGGAAGGAAGAAAGAAAAGAAAGGAAAAGTTGGAAAAGAAGACAGGAAGGAAAGATGAAAGGGAGGAAGGAATGAAGGAATAAAGATGGAAGGATGGGAGGAAGGAAGGAAAGATGGAAGGAAGGAAGGAAGGAAGGAAAATAAGACAGGAAGGAAGGGAGGAAGGAAGGAAGGAAGGAAGGAAGGAAGATAAGACAGGAAGGAAGGGAGGAAGGAAAGATGGAAGGATGGAAGGAAAATAAGACAGGAAGGAAGGAAGGAAGGAAGGAAGGAAGGAAGGAAGGAAGGAAGGAAGGAAGGAAGGACGGACGGACAGACAAATGGAAGGAAGGTGGGAATGAAAGAAAAGGAGAAGGTAGGAAAGAATAAAAGTGAGGAAGGAAGAAAGAAAAGAAAGGAAAAGTTGGAAAAGAAGACAGGAAGGAAAGATGAAAGGGAGGAAGGAATGAAGGAATAAAGATGGAAGGATGGGAGGAAGGAAGGAAAGATGGAAGGAAGGAAGGAAGGAAGGAAAATAAGACAGGAAGGAAGGAAGGAAGGAAGATAAGACAGGAAGGAAGGGAGGAAGGAAAGATGGAAGGATGGAAGGAAAATAAGACAGGAAGGAAGGAAGGAAGAGAGGGAGGGAGGGAGGGAGGGAGGGAGGGAGGAAGGAAGGAAGGAAGGAAGGAAGGAAGAGAAGACGACAGGAGGGTTAACCTTTGTGTCGTCCTCCCGGGTCAAATTGACCCCGTCTGATTTGACTGTTCCTCCCTCCCTCCCTTCCTTCTTCCTCCCTTCCTTCTTTCCTCTTTCCTTTTGTCCTTCCTCCCTTCCTTCCTTCCTCCCTCATTTCCTTCCTTCTTTCTTTCTTCCTCCCTTCCTTCCTTCTTTCCTTCCTTCATCTTTTTCTATCTCCCTCCTTCCTTCCTTGTTTCCCCCTTCCCTCATACTTTCCTCCCTCATTTCCTCCCTCCCTCCCTCTCTTCCTTCTTCCTCCCTCCCTCCCTTCCTCCCTTCCTCCCTTCCTTCCTTGACTCGAGGACAACAGGAGGGTTAAAGGTAGCTCCGGCCGTGTGTGTTTACCTGCCAGGGGCATTCACCTTCTTTCCTTCCTCCCTTCCTCTTTTCCTTTCTCCCTCTCTCCCTCCTTCTTTCCTTCCATCCTTCCTCCCTTCCTCCAGCCTTCCTCCCTCATTCCCTCCCTCCCTTCCTCCCTTCCTTCCTTCCTTCCTTGACTCGAGGACAACAGGAGGGTTAAAGGTAGCTACGGCCGTGTGTGTGCGGTGAGTTAGTAATGAATCGGAGGCTCTTCCTTCCTTCCTTCCTTCCTTCCTTCCTTCCTTCCTTCCTCCTTCCCTCCCTCCCTCCCTTCCTTCTTTCCTTTTGTCCTTCCTTCCTCCCTACCACCCTCCTCCATTCCTTCTTTCCTCCATCCTTCTTTCTTTCTTCCTCCCTTCCTTCCTCCCTCCCTCCCTCCTCCAGCCTTCCTCCCTCATTTCCTTCCTTCTTTACTCCCTCCCTTCCTTCTTCCTCCCTTCCATCCTCCCTTCCTTCCTTCCTTCCTTCCTCCCTCCCTCCCTTCCTTCCATCCTCCCTCCCTCCTTTCCTCCCTTCCATCCTTCCTCCCTTCCTTCCTTGACTCGAGGACAACAGGAGGGTTAAAGGTAGCTCCGGCTGTGTGTGTTTACCTGCCAGGGGCATTCACCTTCTTTCCTTCCTCCCTTCCTCTTTTCCTTTCTCCCTCTCTCCCTCCTTCTTTCCTTCCATCCTTCCTCCCTTCCTCCAGCCTTCCTCCCTCATTCCCTCCCTCCCTTCCTCCCTTCCTTCCTTCCTTCCTTGACTCGAGGACAACAGGAGGGTTAAAGGTAGCTACGGCCGTGTGTGTGTGGTGAGTTAATGATGAATCGGAGGCTCTACAGTAAACGGGTGAACTCTCCCTTTAACTTTACCTTCCCTCCTTCCTTCCCTCCTCCTTCCTTCCTTTTGTCCTTCCTTCCTCCCTCCCTCCCTTCCTCCCTCCCTCCCTCCCTTCCTTCCTTCCTTGACTCGAGGACAACAGGAGGGTTAAAGGTAGCTACGGCCATGTGTGTGCGGTGAGTTAATGATCTCCCTTTAACTTTACCTTCCCTCCTCCCTTCCTCCCTCCCTCCCTTCCATCCTTCCTCCCTTCCTTTCCTTGACTCGAGGACAACAGGAGGGTTAAAGGTAGCTCCGGCGGTGTGTGTTTACCTGCCAGGGGCATTCACCTTTGGGACACTCTGTCCCGCCGACTATTCGAGCTCGAGGGTGGAGCTGCTTGGCTTTATCTTCTCCCTGCAGGACGGGCACCATGCCGCACGCTATCGACTCTGAAACAGCAAAACATCAAGCTTCACTTTATTTAACGTCTTTAAAGTCTTCCTTCCTTCCTTCCTTCCTTCCTTCCTTCCTTCCTTCCTCCCTTCCTTCCTTCCTTCCTCCCTCCTGTCCTTCCTTCTTCCTCCCTTCCTCTTCTCCTTTCTCCCTTCTACCTTCCTTCCTCCTTCCCCCAACCTTCCTCCCCCAATCCTCCTTCCTTCCTTCCTTCCTCCTTTCCTTCCGTCCTTCCTTCCTTCCTCTTCTCCTTTCTCCCTCCTACCTTCCTCCCTTCCTTCCTCTTCTCCTTTCTCCTTCCTACCTTCTTTCCTCCTTTCCTTCCCTCCTTCCCCCAACCTCCTTCCCACTCCTACCTCCCTTCCTCCTTTCCTTCCTTCTCCGTTAAACTCATCATTTGTTATTAAGTCAAAATTAATTACACTAAATTACTCACACAACAATATAACTCCTTCCTTCCTTCCTTCCTTCCCTCCCTCCCTCTCTTCCTTCCTTCCTTCCTTCCTTCCCTCCTTCCCTCCTTTCTTCCTTCCCTCCCTCCCTCTCTTCCTTCCTTCCTTCCCTCCCTCTCTTCCTTCCTTCCTTCCCTCCCTCTCTTCCTTCCTTCCCTCCCTCCCTCCCTCTCTTCCTTCCTTCCTTCCCTCCCTCTCTTCCTTCCTTCCTTCCTTCCCTCCCCCCTTCCTTCCTTCCCTCCCTCCCTCTCTTCCTTCCTTCCTTCCTTCCCTCCCTCCCTCCCTCCCTCCCTCCCTCTCTTCCTTCCTTCCTTCCTTCCTTCCTTCCTTCCTTCCCTCCTTCCCACCTTTCTTCCTTCCCTCCCTCCCTCCTTCCATTCATGTTTAGTCTTTAATGTATTTATGGCTCAGGGATTGCCGTCTAAATGTCGTATTACTGACTGATTATTCTAGTTTTTGTCATTTCTAACCCGAACCCCGTCACGTTCCTCCCACCTTTAGCCACGCAGCTCAACCCGTCTACGTCCAGGAAGTATCCGTCTGCACACGAGCAGCTGAGTTTCTGCCCGTCGTCGTCTTCGTTGCAGAAATGTTCGCAGCCTCCGTTCTCCAGCAGGCAGATCGTAGGAACGCTGTGCTCCTCTGAAACACGGTCAAACACTCAGATATCATTTTAACAGAATATCAAGTTGAATTGTTTGATGATTTATATCGGAGCAGTTTACTACCATGAAAACTTTTAGATTCATTTAGATTCCTGAATATTTGAACGTGTAAAACTCCCAGCTCATAGAACCTTATGAACCTACTAGAACACTGCGCTCCCAGCTCATAGAACCTTATGAACCTACTAGAACACTGCGCTCCCAGCTCATAGAACCTTATGAACCTACTAGAACACTGTGCTCCCAGCTCATAGAACCATATGAACCTACTAGAACACTGCGCTCCCAGCTCATAGAACTTCATGAACCTACTAGAACACTGTGCTCCCAGCTCATAGAACCATATGAACCTACTAGAACACTGTGCTCAGCTCATAGAACCTTATGAACCTACTAGAACACTGCTCTCCCAGCTCATAGAACATTATGAACCTACTAGAACACTGTGCTCAGCTCATAGAACCTTATGAACCTACTAGAACACTGCGCTCCCAGCTCATAAAACCTTATGAACCTACTAGAACACTGCGCTCCCAGCTCATAGAACCTTATGAACCTACTAGAACACTGCGCTCCCAGCTCATAGAACCTCATGAACCTACTAGAACACTGCGCTCCCAGCTCATAGAACCTTATGAACCTACTAGAACACTGCTCTCCCAGCTCATAGAACCTTATGAACCTACTAGAACACTGCCCTCCCAGCTCATAGAACCTTATGAACCTACGAGAACACTGCCCTCCCAGCTCATAGAACCTTATGAACCTACTAGAACACTGCGCTCCCAGCTCATATGAACCTACTAGAACACTGTGCTCCCAGCTCATAGAACCTTATGAACCTACTAGAACACTGCCCTCCCAGCTCATAGAACCTTATGAACCTACTAGAACACTGCGCTCCCAGCTCATAGAACCTTATGAACCTACTAGAACACTGCCCTCCCAGCTCATAGAACCTTATGAACCTACTAGAACACTGCCCTCCCAGCTCATAGAACCTTATGAACCTACTAGAACACTGCCCTCCCAGCTCATAGAACCTTATGAACCTACTAGAACACTGTGCTCCCAGCTCATAGAACCATATGAACCTACTAGAACACTGCGCTCCCAGCTCATAGAACCTTATGTACCTACTAGAACACTGCCCTCCCAGCTCATAGAACCTTATGTACCTACTAGAACACTGCCCTCCCAGCTCATAGAACCTTATGAACCTACTAGAACACTGTGCTCCCAGCTCATAGAACCTTATGAACCTACTAGAACACTGCCCTCCCAGCTCATAGAACCTTATGAACCTACTAGAACACTGCGCTCCCAGCTCATAGACCCTTATGAACCTACTAGAACACTGCGCTCCCAGCTCATAGAACCTTATGAACCTACTAGAACACTGTGCTCCCAGCTCATAGAACCTTATGTACCTACTAGAACACTGCGCTCCCAGCTCATAGAACCTTATGAACCTACTAGAACACTGCGCTCCCAGCTCATAGACCCTTATGAACCTACTAGAACACTGCGCTCCCAGCTCATAGAACCTTATGAACCTACTAGAACACTGTGCTCCCAGCTCATAGACCCTTATGAACCTACTAGAACACTGCGCTCCCAGCTCATAGAACCTTATGAACCTACTAGAACACTGCGCTCCCAGCTCATAGAACCTTATGAACCTACTAGAACACTGCGCTCCCAGCTCATAGAACCTTATGAACCTACTAGAACACTGCGCTCCCAGCTCATAGAACCTTATGAACCTACTAGAACACTGCCCTCCCAGCTCATAGAACCTTATGAACCTACTAGAACACTGTGCTCCCAGCTCATAGAACCTTATGAACCTACTAGAACACTGCTCTCCCAGCTCATAGACCCATATGAACCTACTAGAACACTGCGCTCCCAGCTCATAGAACCTTATGAAGCTACTAGAACACTGCGCTCCCAGCTCATAGAACCTTATGAACCTACTAGAACACTGCTCTCCCAGCTCATAGAACCTTATGAACCTACTAGAACACTGCCCTCCCAGCTCATAGAACCTTATGAACCTACTAGAACACTGCCCTCCCAGCTCATAGAACCTTATGAACCTACTAGAACACTGCGCTCCCAGCTCATAGAACCTTATGAACCTACTAGAACACTGCCCTCCCAGCTCATAGAACCTTATGAACCTGCTAGAACACTGCGCTCCCAGCTGATAGAACCTTATGAACCTACTAGAACACTGTGCTCCCAGCTCATAGAACCTTATGAACCTACTAGAACACTGCGCTCCCAGCTCATAGAACCTTATGAACCTACTAGAACACTGCCCTCCCAGCTCATAGAACCTTATGAACCTACTAGAACACTGCCCTCCCAGCTCATAGAACCTTATGAACCTACTAGAACACTGTGCTCCCAGCTCATAGAACCTTATGAACCTACTAGAACACTGCGCTCCCAGCATGCAGGCCGACTTGTGGTTCCTAATATCTCTAAAAGTAGAACAGGAGGCAGAACCTTCAGTTCTCAGGTTCCTCTCCTGTGGAACCATCTTCCAGATTTGGTCTGGGGGGCAGAACCCTCTCTACGTTTAAGAGTAGGCTTCAAACGTTCCTTTGTGATAAAGCTTATAGTTCGGGTTAGGGGTTCCAGCTCCTAGTTTATGCTGCTATAGGCTTAGACTGCCGGGGGACTCCCATGATGCACTGGGCTCCTCTCTCCTCCTCCCTCTCTCTCTCTATCCAGCCATCTATATCCATTCCTTCATGTCGTCCTCCCGGGTCAAACTGACCCCGTCTGTTTTGAAAACAGCAAACTTGGTAACTTTTACGGCTCTGGTTCTCACCGAGTTCACAGTTGAGTCCGCTGAACGGCGGCGGACAGTAGCAGATGTAGGTCGAAGCCTGGCTGCCGCAGCTTCCTCCGTTCAGGCAGGGACTCGACTTACAGCTGTCTGGAACTGCAGGAGGACGAAGTCGTTAAAGTCTCAGAGTCAAACACCCAGAGCTGTAACTGTGTGTTAGAGGCTAGTAGATCTTCTCTGGGTGTGACTCTACGCTTCTTACCGTTGTACGTCCTCCAAAATTCGTTCTGAGGAAACAAACATCAGTCAGTCAGTCAGTCATTCCCCAAAAATGAAAGTTTAAGATAACAACAGTATAATAATGATGATATAATATTGACAATTATGAAACTAAATGTAATCATTTTAACACGTGCTTTGTTTGTGTTTTATTTTGGCGGGTAGCTTTAAGATATCGACTGAAATAAATCGAAACCAAGTATTATCGAAACGTCTCCAGTCCAATCGATCCTTTTTGCATTTAATGAATATTAATAATTTGAAGACTAAATGAAACAGCTTCAACATATTCAACTTATAACAAAGCTTTCTTTCCTTCCTTCCTCCCTTCCTTCCTTCCTTCCTTCCCTCTGTCCTTCCTGTCTTCCTTCCTTCGGCTCATGACTCTTCCAGTCACATTTTAGTATCAGCTCGGCTCGCTTGGAACCTCGACAGAGAAGATACTAAAAAAGCAGCAGGTACCAGGTACTATCCCTGATGGAGACGCAGATAAAACGAGTCGAGTCGAGTCGAGCTAAAACTGGTGGAAAGTGGAAGAAGCTCCATTAGAGACTTTTCTTCACACTTCACTCAGATCTTTGTCACACTTATAATTTGTGTAAAAATCAAATCATTCAGATGTGGAGGAGCGATGGCTTCTAGTCACATGAGCTGGTATCAGGATCATTTTAAGGGTTCCTGGATTGGTGCTGATATAAATGATACCCAGCTCTAGTATTTATAGCATGTTCACTATAGCAGCACTTTCTATATTTGCAGCGTTTCTGACAGTTGAATCTTCTCGTCTCTTATCCGGGTCTGAGCAGTGAAACCCAGACTTCCTTCCTTCTCTCCAGCTACGCTCATCACTTCCTCCTGGAGGATCCCAGGCTGTTCCCAGACCAACAGAGATATGTAATCCCCCCAGTTCGACGTACCTGGAACTCCTCCTGATGCTTTGGAGGTGTGTCATTTTGTACATTTACCCAGAATGCTTCTATGTTTGTTCCTCTCCTGCTTTCCAGAAGTCTGATTTAAAAGAAGTTCAGTCTATGGCTTTAACTTATCTATGAAATAATCTCTTACATGCTTAGAAATGTGTCATCGTTAATAAGAGACGCTGCCCGTTGAAGGCAGACTGAGCACAAACCCAAAAGGCTCATTTGGGCCGCTTGTATCCATCATCTCATAGTTTGGGTGAGGGTTGGGACGTAGACTGACTGCTAAACTGAGAGCTTCACCTTCAGGCTCAGCTCTTTCTCCACCAGGACGGTCCGGTACTGATGCTGCACCCGTCCACCTGTCAACCTCACGCTCCACCCGACCCATCTAACCCATCTAACTCTCAGATTCTCACCGTTAACTCAGTGTGTTCGAAAACCTCCCGCGCCTCCTCAAAGCTGCATTTTTCCTCCAGACACTCCCGCTTCAGATCTCCTCTCTGCAGCTCCTCAAACCAGCCCGAGTTGTACCGCCGAGTCCGGACCAGGACGCCGTGGGCCCGGTCTGCATCCAGGAAGACTACCAGAGGAGAAAAGTCAGTGCTTCCTTTTGTGATTTATGGCACGTTAACATTTTGACATTAGCTGTTGATTCTTAGTAGAGTCAATATTTGGTCTGTCAGGGTCCCTGTTATGAAACTGGTCCAAACCGACCTCACCGAAATGTGAACTGTTTAATTAAATTCTTTTAAAATCGTACTTTATTTGATCATTTACAACTCAGATTTGACCTTTTTCTGTCTTGTCGTATCAAAAAAAGAAGAAACATACACAACCATAATCATTCAGAGTCCGGTTTAAGTCTCCTTCATTAAACTCTGAGCAAACTAACAGTTCAGTTGTCTTCAGTTTCCTCACCTGAGGCCGGCCGGCAGCTGGAGACGCTGAAGACGAAGGCGACCAAGACTTTCAGCCACATTGTCGGTTCCATCAGAAAGTTGTTGCTGTGCTGTTTGTGTGTGTGTGAACTCAAAGGTGCAAAGTCTAGTCCTCCCCCCCCAAACCTCCACTGATCACATGTTCCCAATGGAAATACCCCCGTCTGATAAAACACACTGAGCCCTCGAATCTCTGAGAAATCCCTCAAATAAACCAATCAATCAATCAATCTTTATTTATAAAGTGCCAAATCACAACAAAGTTATCTCAAGGCACTTTACACATAGAGCAGGTTCTAAACCAAACTCTTCAGGTTTTAACTTTAAAGAGACCCAACATTCCCACATGAGACACAGTGGCGAGAAAAAACTCCGAACCAGACTCAGAGTGGGCGGACATCTGCCTCGACCGGTTGGGTTGAGAGGAGAGAAAGGAAGGATAGAGGAAGAGGAGAGAGGAAGGATAGAGGAGAGAAGAATATAATAAACAGTTAACATGTCTGGATGTTACAGGAGCAGGCAGTGGTCTAGGTACAGGATCACATCGACATTTTGAGAAATCATTTGCTTTTTTTAATCAGTTGGTTTGTTAGTTTGGCCGCCATTTACTGACAACGTGCAGCATCAGTATCTGGAAACCAAGGATGTGTTTCGCTTTGCACAAAGACTGGAACGTAAAAGAAGACAATAAAATCTACTTTTGGTCTTTTATTTTATTTTCAACAAACATGTCGCTGGCTCAAATAAATCCTTCATGTTGAGTCAAAAGCATTTTACATGAATCACAGATTAATAGCTTTAGATGTTTGTTATCTAGGAGAAAGCTCACGACTGATTCGTCTTACAAAGCTAGACTGAAATGGAAAAAGCACCACGTTGTTCATTCGTGTCTTCGTGTCATTTTTAAGCTCAAATTGAAACTCTGTCTATGTTTCTAACACTCTCTTATACTCTAACTCTAACTTTCTCTTTCATTGAATTCATGGTTTTCTGACTCTGAACCGGTTTCACCCGGTGGACATGATATTCTGGATCCAGTCCAGGAAGTTGCCTACGTTAACGTAGATGTCATACGTGTTTTCTGCGGCGCATCCCTTCCCCCAGCTCACCACGCCCGTCAGGAACCACGTTTTCTTGTAGCGAGTGACCAAAGGCCCGCCGCCGTCGCCCCCGCAGGTGCCCTGTCCGCCAATCCTCCGCCCGGCGCAGAGCATGTTCCTGGTGATGTTGAGGTTGGTGTGGAGGCGACACTCCTGCAGCGGGACTCTGGGCAGCACCAGGCGCTGGAGGAACCTGGCTTGGGGGCCGAACTGTGCCAGACGGCCCCAACCGGAAACGGTTGAGTACCGGATTGTCGACAGCGTCTGGTCGAAGGTGCTGTTTCGAGCGGGGAGACAAATGGGAACCACGTAGAGTCCCAGATTGACGGGGCGGTGAAGCTTCAGTATCGCCAGGTCGGAGTCGTAGCTGGTGGTGTTGTAGTTCTGGTGCATCAAGATTTTAACCACGCGACGCTTCTGCTCAGTCTTCTCGTCTATCATCTGATCATGCTCACCTTCACAATGAGAGGCAGAGTTCATGTTTTATATCAAGGACTTAGGCCTCCAGAGGAACACACTGATAGCCTCCATTTCTGAGAGAGGTATGACATTCAGCAAACCTTAATTTAAGATTGAAACACTGAATACAGACATTAAAAAGGTTGAGGGGGGTTTGAGAAAAAGCAGAAGAGTATTTCCTCCACCCACCTACGACGACGTGGTAGACGTGGTTGTTGTTGTTGTGCCCCCAAACACAATGAGCCGCAGTCAGAATCCACTGATCGGAGAGGACGATCGCCCCACAGGTGAAGCTGTGGTTTCTAGTCAGCATAGCCTGAACACAGAGGCGGCGTTAATCATCTCCAAGTGACGATTCTTCTTCAGTTTGTACCTGAACTCACCTGCCAGGGACAATGTCCTTTGGGACACATCATCCCATTAACGACCCGAGGGGCAAAGTGGACCTGCTGTCTTCCACAGGGGACGGCATCTAGACCAGAGAGACACTTTGAGGGTTAAAGTATAAGAACAGTCCATTTACCATTTACTCCTCGATCACACACTTCGTAACAAACGTGAGATAGATGTTGCTTCTCAGGTGCAGGAGTGTTTATGGGTAGTTGATATCATTTTAAATGTAGGGTAAGTTGTGGTTCTGACAGTGTTTTCTGGTTGCTGTAGCTTAGTTAGTTAGTGAAATATTCTAGTATCAGTTGCATCTCCAGGCAGGTTTCTAAGAGGCAGCTGGTTCGTTCTTTAAGGCTAGCTTTACACGACAACGATCTGAACACAATCCGCAAAAGTGGCGTCGCGTTCCCACTTTTTATTTCACGTTTAGACGAGCGTCTTTGGGTGGAAATCTGCACGCACACGGTGACGCAAAAGTGTGTGAAATTTGATGTAGTATGCATGCCAGGTGGCTAGGTGGTACTGTGAAGCACTACCATACAACAACGCCAAGAGCGGGTTAGGGTTAACTTCGCCTTGAACAAAGTTGTCCCACCATAGACTGGTTCTCCCGGGTCTTATCCATAACTGTCTGGTTCGCCTACGACGAATTGGAGCATCCAACAATTGCCGTAGGTAATTAATTCGCCTTCTCTGTTCTGATATATCAGTAATTACTCGGCTTATTTGCTGAAAGGACTCCTGAATAGCTATCAGAGCAGCTAAGGCCACTTGAATGTCTAACTGATGGAAATAATCCGACATGTT
Organism: Scomber colias; assembly: GCA_021039105.1. Classification (NCBI taxonomy): domain Eukaryota; kingdom Metazoa; phylum Chordata; class Actinopteri; order Scombriformes; family Scombridae; genus Scomber; species Scomber colias. Next base: position 115,709 of record JAJDFG010000481.1, read on the forward strand.
TGTTATAGTTTGGCTGTACTGCACATGGATATGACGTCAACGCGTATGTGAGGATAGCCAGCGTGAGCAGCTCAGAGCACACTTTTGCGTTTTCAACCCTTTAGACGGGAACGTGACGGTGGAGCGTCTTTAAGATTTCCACTCTGGAGGGTGGGTTCATTTTTTTGTGTTTTTAAGCCCCAAAAACGCTGGCGCCGTCTAAACGAAAGGCACATCTGATAAAATATTTTGTCGGTTTCACCCGGGAGCGTTGTCGTGTAAAGCCAGCCTAAGTGTTGCTGGGTGGTTGCTAAGGTGCTGTTTCTAGGTGGTAGTTATTTAGTTTCTTTTTTATCGTAGCTATGTCATCTTTTTTATTGAGGGTTAAACTCATCAGGAGGATCTTTGACACTCTGTTTCTTACAAAGAGAAACCATCAGAATTGAATTACTTTGTTATTAAGTCAAAATCAATTTAGATCAATACATAGATCAAATGTTTAGTCTTTAATGTATTTATGGCTCAGGGATTGCCGTCTAAATGTCGTAATATTGACTGATTATTCTAGTTTTTGTCATTTCTAACCCTCACCCCGTCACGTTCCTCCCACCTTTAGCCAAGCAGCTCAACCCGTCTACGCCCAGGAAGTATCCGTCTGCACACGAGCAGTTGAGTTTCTGCCCGTCGTCGTCTTCGTTGCAGAAATGTTCGCAGCCTCCGTTCTCCAGCAGGCAGCTCGTAGGAACGCTGTGCTCCTCTGAAACACGGCCAAACACTCACATATCTCTTAGTGAAACTCCTGCAGAGTTACCTGGAGTTATTAACCTTCCTGTCGTCCTCCGGGGTCAAATTGACCCCGTCTGTTTTGACTGTTCCTTCCTCCCTTCCTTCCTTTCCTTCACCCCTCCTTCTCTATTTTTTCCTTCCTCTCTCTTTCCTCACTTCCTTCCTCCAACCCCCTTCCTTCCATCCTCCCTCCCCCTTCTTTCCTTCCTTCCTTCCTCCCTGCTTTCAGACGTTACATTATTTTCAAGATTTACAATCAAAAAGAAGAAACATACACAACCATAATCATTCAGAGTCCGGTTTAAGTCTCCTTCATTAAACTCTGAGCAAACTAACAGTTCAGTTATCTTCAGTTTCCTCACCTGAGGCCGGCCGGCAGCTCGAGACGCTGAAGACGAAGGCGACCAAGACTTTCAGCCACATTGTCGGTTCCATCAGAAAGTTGTTGCTGTGCTGTTTGTGTGTGTGCGAACTCAAAGGTGCAAAGTCTAGTCCTCCCCCCCAAACCTCCACTGATCACATGTTCCCAATGGAAATGTGTGGATGTTACAGGAGCAGGCAGTGGTCTAGGTACAGGATCACATCGACGTTTTGGGAAATCATTTGCTTTATTTAATCAGTTTGTCTGTTGTTTGGCCGCCATTTACTGACAACGTGCAGCATCAGTATCTGGAAACCAAGGATGTGTTTCGCTTTGCACAAAGACTGGAACGTAAAAAAAGACAATAAAATCTACTTTTGGTCTTTTATTTTATTTTCAACAACAATCAAAAAGTGACACATGTATCAGTATGTCGCTGGCTCAAATAACCCTTCATGTTGAGTCAAAAGCATTTTACATGAATCACAGATTAATAGCTTTAGATGTTTGTTATCTAGGAGAAAGCTCACGACTGATTCGTCTTACAAAGCTAGACTGAAATGGAAAAAGCACCACGTTGTTCATTCGTGTCTTCGTGTCATTTTTAAGCTCAAATTGAAACTCTGTCTATGTTTCTAACACTCTCTTATACTCTAACTTTCTAACTTTCTCTTTCATTGAATTCATGGTTTTCTGACTCTGAACCGGTTTCACCCGGTGGACATGATATTCTGGATCCAGTCCAGGAAGTTTCCTACTTTAACGTAGACGCCGTACAGGTTTTCTGCGGCGCATCCCTTCCCCCAGCTCACCACGCCCGTCAGGAACCACGTTTTCTTGTAGCGTGTGACCAAAGGGCCGCCGCTGTCGCCCCCGCAGGCGTCCTGTCCGCCAGTCCTCCGCCCGGCGCAGAGCATGTTCCTGGTGATGTTGAGGTTGGTGTGGAGGCGACACTCCTGCAGCGGGACTCTGGGCAGCACCAGGCGCTGGAGGATTGTGGATGGGGGGCCGAATTGTGCCAGGCGGCCCCAACCGGAAACAGTTGAGTACCGGATTGTCGACAGTGTCCGGCCGAAGGTGCTGTTCCGAGCGGGGAGACAAATGGGAACCACGTAGAGTCCCAGTTTGACGGGCCGGTGAAGCTTCAGTATCGCCAGGTCGGAGTCGTAGCTGGTGTTGTTGTAGTTCTGGTGCATCAAGATTTTAGCCACGCGACGCTTCTGCTCAGTCTTCTCCTCTATCCTCTGATCATGCTCACCTTCACAATGAGAGGCATATTTCATGTTTTATATCAAGGACTTAGGCCTCCAGAGGAACACACTGATAGCCTCCCATTTCTGAGAGAGGTATGACATTCAGCAAACCTTAATTTAAGATTGAAACACTGAATACAGACATTAAAGGATAATTACCGTTTTTTACAACCTGGACCTTATTTCTAGTATAAAATACGATCATTTACTCACTCAGACAACTTTGGTGTCATGTGGAGTCGTTCTCCAGTGGAGCGTCGCTTATATCCACATAATGCGAGTACACGGGGCACCAAAGCTCAGCCTCTATATAACACATTATCTGCCACCAAACTAGTTAATTTCACCTATATTTAGTTATGATACGTTAGTGCTATTCCCCTCCGAGCCCGTGGTGGCTTGTTATCAACATCCGGGGTCTGTAGGTTGACCTGCTAACCTCTGATCTGGATGTAAGTAGCTTACACACATGCATAGATTGTTTATTTGCCTTGAATGACATCATCCAGATGAGGTGAGTAAATGGTAAATTATGCTAGAAATAAAGTCCACGTTGTAAAAAACAGTAATTATCCTTTAAAAAGGTTGAGGGGGGTTTGAGAAAAAGCAGAACAGGAAGCAGAAGAGTATTCCCTCCACTCACCTACGACGACGTGGTAGACATGGTTGTTGTTGGCGTGCCCCCAAACACAATGAGCCGCAGTCAGAATCCACTGATCGGAGAGGACGATCGCCCCACAGGCGAAGCTGTGGTTTCTAGTCAGCATAGCCTGAACACAGAGGCGGCGTTAATCATCTCCAAGTGACGATTCTTCTTCTGATTGTACCTGAACTCACCTGCCAGGGACAATGTCCTTTGGGACACATCATCCCATTAACGACCCGAGGGGCAAAGTGGACCTGTTGTCTTCCACAGGGGACGGCATCTAGACCAGAGAGACACTTTGAGGGTTAAAGTATAAGAACAGTCCTTTTACCATTTACTCCTCGATCACACACTTCGTAACAAACGTGAGATAGATGTTGCTTTATGGGTAGTTAATATCATTTTAGATGTTAATATAATTTTAGACGTAGGGTAAGTTGTGGTTCCGACTATTTTCTGGCTGCTGTAGCTTCACATGGAAGTTTCTGTGGCTTTAGGTTTTTTCAGTGGTTTCTGGTTGCTAAGTGATAGCTGGGTGCTAAGTGATAGCCGGTTAGTAGTTGGTAAAAATGGTCTTTAATGTATTGTGTTGCTAAGTTGGTTTGAAGTGTATTTCCAGGTGGTAGCCAAGTCGTTTCTATGGTTACAGACGTTTGGTAAAGCGTTACGAAGTAGTCGCTAAGTGCTTACCAAGTTGGTGTAAATGTTGTTTTTGGTGCTAGTTAGTTAGTTAGTAAAAGATTTTTATCGCGTCATCTTTTTTATCTAAGCTATCTCAAATTTTTTATCGTAGGTATGTCATCTTTTTTTGTTGTATGTAATTTTTTTTATCGTATGTCATCTTTTTTTATCGTAGCTATGTCACCTTTTTTTGTCGTATGTCATCTTTTTTATCGTATATCATCTTTTTTATCGTAGCTATGTCATCTTTTATTATCGTATGTCATCTTTTTTTATCGTATGTCATCTTTTTTTATCGTATATCTTTTATTATCGTATGTCATCTTTTTTTATCGTATGTCATCTTTTTTATCGTAGCTATGTCATCTTTTTTTATCATAGATCATCTTTTTTATCGTAGCTATGTCATCTTTTTTTATCGTATATCATCTTTTTTTATCGTAGCTATGTCATCTTTTATTATCGTATATCATCTTTTTTTGTCGTATATCATCTTTTTTTATTGTAAATCATCTTTTTTTATCGTAAATCATCTTTTTTTATCGTAGCAATGTCATCTTTTTTTATCGTAGCTATGTCATCTTTTTTTATCGTATATCATCTTTTTTATCATAGCTATGTCATCGTTTTTATCGTATATCATCTTTTTTATCGTAGCTATGTTTCTATAACAGCTGAATCAGAATCCGTGCCGCCGGCTGTTCCAGCGGTTCATCGGTGACTCTCACCGTGACGCTTGCAGGTGCTGTTGTCCATCTTGTCCAGGACGTAACCGCTAGCGCAGAAACAGATCGGAGTGCGATCACGTGACTCTTTGCAGAAATGTTCACATTCTCCGTTTCTGTAGCGACAGCCGTTGGAGTTCAACCTCACTGCGAAGAGACGCAGACACAAAACCCACGACTGTTAATCACCACAAACACGATGAATCCTTTGTTATTACATCGTGAGTACGCTAGTTTGGTTCTCGCCTTTGTCGCAGTTCTGTCCGTGGAAGCCAGGCGCACATTTGCAGACGTAGGTGCTGACGTGTCGAGTACAAGTCCCGCCGTTCTTACAGGGAGACTTCAGGCACATATCCACCGCTGCAAACACGAACATTTTAAACCAGGGGTGTCAAACATGCGGCCCGCGGCCCAGATACGGCCCACCGAGGGGTACAGTCTGGCCCACTTGACATCCAGTGCTCTTTTCCTTTCTTCCACCTGTCCATCCTTCCTTCCTTCCTTCCTTCCTTTCTTTGTTCCTTCCTTCCTTCTGTCCTTCCATCTGTCCTTCCTTCCTTCCTTCCCTCCATTCTTCCTTCTGTCCTTCCTTCCATCTGTCCTTCCTTCCTTCTGTCCTTCCTTCCTTCTGTCCTTCCTTCCTTTCTTCCTTCTGTCCTTCCCTCCATTCTTCCTTCTGTCCTTCCTTCCTTCCTTCCTTTCTTCCTTTCTCCCTTCCTTCTGTCCGTCCTTCACTGTCTCTCTTTCCTTCCTTTCTCCCCTCTTTCCTTTAGCCTGTCTTTCCTTCCTTCCCTTCTTATTTCCTTCCTTCCTTCCTTCCTTCCCTCCATCCTTTTAATGATCCGGCCCACATGAGATCAGATTGGTCTGTATGTGGCCCTCGAATGAAGATGAGTTTGACTCCTCTGATTTAAACGTTTGCTAGATGCGATGAGCAGAATGATTCCTACCTGTGTACGTCCTCCAGAACGCCTCCTGAGAACAGAACAAAACAACGTAAAGACATCGTGATTATAAACCGTTTAATGACTGTTAGACGCGGACTGACCAGCTGCTGTTGGACGGGGAAGATCTCCTTCGCTTCCTCGTACGAACATTTCTCCTCTCGACATTCCCGCTCCAGGTTTCCGGTCTTCAGCTCCTCAAACAGATAGTTCGCCCGACGAGATCGATGCAGGAAGACGCTCGCCTCCGGTCTGCTGACGAACACGCCTGCAAACACCCGCTACTGTAGTACTGCAGTACTTTACTGTAGTACTTTACTGTAATACTGCAGTACTTTACTGTAGTACTGCATCACTATAATACTGCAGTACTTTACTGTAGTACTTTACTGTAATACTGCAGTACTTAACTGTAGTACTGTAGTACTTTACTGTAATACTGCAGTACTTAACTGTAGTACTGCATCACTATAATACTGCAGTACTTTACTGTAGTACTGTAGTACTTTACTGTAATACTGCAGTACTTAACTGTAGTACTGCATCACTATAATACTGCAGTACTTTACTGTAGTACTGTAGTACTTTACTGTAATACTGCAGTACTTTACTGTAGTACTGCAGTACTTTACTGTAGTACTTTACTGTAATACTGCAGTACTTTACTGTAGTACTGTAGTACTTTACTGTAATACTGCAGTACTTAACTGTAGTACTGCATCACTATAATACTGCAGTACTTTACTGTAGTACTGTAGTACTTTACTGTAATACTGCAGTACTTAACTGTAGTACTGTATCACTATAATACTGCAGTACTTTACTGTAGTACTGTAGTACTTTACTGTAATACTGCAGTACTTTACTGTAGTACTGCAGTACTTTTACTGTAGTACTGTAGTACTTTACTGTAATACTGCAGTACTTAACTGTAGTACTGCATCACTATAATACTGCAGTACTTAATTGTAGTACTGCATCACTATAATACTGCAGTACTTTACTGTAGTACTGCAGTAATGCAGTACTTTACTGTAGTACTGCAGTAATGCAGTACTTTACTGTAGTACTGCATCACTATAATACTGCAGTACTTTACTGTAATACTGCATACTACATCACTGTAATACTGCAGTACTTTTACTGTAATACTGCATACTACATCACTATAATACTGCAGTACTTTTACTGTAATACTGCATACTACATCACTATAATACTGCAGTACTTTTACTGTAATACTGCATACTACATCACTATAATACTGCAGTACTTTTACTGTAATACTGCATACTACATCACTATAATACTGCAGTACTTTTACTGTAATACTACATACTACATCACTATAATACTGCAGTACTTTTACTGTAATACTGCATACTACATCACTATAATACTGCAGTACTTTTACTGTAATACTGCATACTACATCACTATAATACTGCAGTACTTTTACTGTAATAGAGTATTGTTGTACTTGTACTTTTACTACAGTTAGGTGAGTACTTCTTATGATAATTGATCAGCTGTTTTTAGTGACGGTCAGAGAGCGCATGTTCAGATTCTGAGACTTTAAACTCGAGTTGAACTCAGCTGATGAACTCTGAAGCTCTGAACTGAAGACTGACAAACAACAAAGTGGACAACAATCATTTCTGAGTTTCTTTACTTATTTTTTTAGGTTAAAAAATAAGAAATAAATAAAAAGTGATAAATGAGAGTGAGCGTGCTGAGAGTCAGAGTGACGCTGCTCAGAGATCGCCACACTCAACCTGACGCTGCTTTAAGGTTCCTGAGAGGCTGAAAACAGGAGAAGAAGAAGATGGAGTGTAAGAAGAAGGAGAAGAAGAAGAAGAGGCACAGGACTGACCTCCAGGAAGCCCAGTGCATGCTGCGATAGCGGCGATGAGGAGTCGTAGGATGAAGAGTCGCTTCGTCTCTCCGCTGACGAACGCCATGTTTGTTCTGAGCTGATCAAAGGTCACAGAGATACACACACTGTCCCCAAAAACACACACACACACACACACACACACACACACACACACACACTGTCCCAAACACACACACACACACACACACACACACACACTGTCCCCAAAAACACACACACACACACACACACACACACACACACACACACACACTGTCCCCAAAAAACACACACACACACACACACACACACACACACTGTCCCCAAAAACACACACACACACACACACACACACACACTGTCCCAAAAACACACGCACACACACACACACACACACAGACACACACACACACTGTCCCAAAAACACACACATACACACACACTGTCCCAAAAAACACACACACAGTCCCAAAAACACACACACACACACACACACACACACACACTGTCCCAAAAACACTCTGACACACACACACACACACACACACTGTCCCAAAAACACTCTGACACACACACACACACACACACACACACACACACACTGTCCCAAAAACACACACACACACACACACACACACATACATACGCACACACATACACACACACACACACACACACTCCTTTTTATTTGTTTCAGAGGTTTTTTGAGTTTAAAGTGGGCGGGGCTTTAGTGATGTCACACACTTCCCTGCACCAATCAGGATTCAGCAATATTTAAGACAAGTCTAATTTTGAATAAACTATAACTCATAATTTAAACTTTAATTGTTTCTTATTAGTTTTAAACCATTAATTAATCTAAAACTTTAAATTAAAAGTAGATGAAGCAGTAAAATATATAAAGTCTGAATAAAGAAGCTCGTTTCTTTCATTTAAACTCTGAAATGTTAAAGAGGAAGGAAGGAAAGGAGGAAGGAAGGGAGGAAAGAAGGACAGGAGGGAGGGAGGAAGGAAAGGAGGGAAGGAGGGAGGGAGGGAGGGAGGAAGATGGAAGGAAAGGAGGAAGGGAGGGAGGAAAGGAGAGAGAGAGGGAGGGAGGAAGGAAGATGGAAGGAAAGGAGGGAGGAAGGAAGGAAGGACAGAAAGGAGGGAGGAAGGGAGGAAGATGGAAGGAAAGGAGGGAGGGAGGAAGGAAGGATCTTATCAAACAGATATTGTTTAAAATGATGTGAGGAAACCAGAGTCAGTTTTTTTTTTTTTTTTTTTTAAATCTTAACCTTCCTGTCGTCCTCCCGGGTCAAATTGACCCCGTCGGTTTTGACTGTTCCTTCCTTCCTTCCTTTCCTTTCCTTTCCTTTCCTCCCTTCCTTCCTCCTTCTTTCTTCCTTCCTTCTTCCTCCCTCCCTCCCTTCCTTCTTTCCAGCCTTCCTTCCTTCTTCCTCCCTTCCTTCCTCCTTCTTTCTTCCTCACTTCTTCCTCCCTTCCTTTCCTCCTTTCCTTCCTTCTTCCTCCCTTCCTTCTTTCCATCCTTCCTTCCTTCTTTCTTCCTCCCTTCCTTCCTCCTTTCCTTCCTTCCTCCCTTCCTTTCCTCTTTCCCTTCTTTCTTCCTCCCTTCCTTCCTCCTTTCCTTCCTTCCTCCCTCCCTTTCCTCCTTCCCTTCTTTCTTCCTCCCTCCCTCCTTTCCTTCCTTCTTCCTCCTTCTTTCTTCCTCACTTCTTCCTCCCTTCCTTTCCTCCTTTCCTTCCTTCTTCCTCCCTTCCTTCTTTCCATCCTTCCTTCCTTCTTTCTTCCTCCCTTCCTTCCTCCTTTCCTTCCTTCCTCCCTCCCTTTCCTCCTTCCCTTCTTTCTTCCTCCCTCCCTCCTTTCCTTCCTTCTTCCTCCCTTCCTTCCTTGACTCGAGGACAACTGGAGGGTTAATTTAAAGTTAAAGTGCTCATTTTTCTACAAACCCTTCAGCTTCTTCCTGCAGTTTAAACTGAAGCAGAACAAATTAATTAACGAGTAAATCAGCCAGAAAAATAATTTATATTTCAGTTTTTATTTCATCATGACAAAAATCAAAAATATTAACAATACAACTTTAAACAAAAATAAAAGAATCATTTCATTACATTCGTAAACAGGAAGTAAAGTGGAACATTGCGATGTGGAGTGGTTTGGATTGGACTGATGAGGTCACCGATGACATCACCGTGACATCAGAGTGACATCAGAGTGACAGTGTCAGCGCTGCAGCTCTCTCAGGATTTCAGGGAGCAGCTCCTGAGCGTCTCTCAGCTCGTCTTTCCACTCCTGCAGAACGCCACCCGCCGCCGCTGTACGAGCAGCCGGCTCCCAGCAGAGCTCCGAGCGCAGCGCCGCGGTTACAGTTCTCCCCTGAACACATCATCAATAACCTGATCAGTCATCAATAACCTGATCAGTCATCAATAATCTGATTAATTAGATTGTAATAATGAGTTTATCAGAATAACGAGGTGTCTGAAGCAGGCAGGGAGTTCTGGTCCTCTGAAATGAGGCCAACCAGGAAGTAACTTAGAGCTGCATTCTATCAAAAGGCCACCAGGGGGCGACCGTCTCTATACAAGTCAATGGAGAATTCACCAACTTCTCACTTGATTTCTAACCTCAGTAAACGTTTTCAAAATGTGTTTATGGTCTCAATCGCTAGTTTAAAGCCTTCTTCAATGCAGTATGATGTTCATTTGGGACATTTTGGCCTCCCTGATTTTATATGTGACGATAAAGCAGGGTATGCATTAGGGCGTGGCTACGTCCTGATTGACAGGTTGATTGACCAATGTCCTCGAGATCCAGCCCTCGTAACCATAGCAACCTCTCCTAAATCTGATACGAACCTCCACAGTTGGTGTTGGTCAGGATTCCTCCCGTCAGGTCGTCATGAAACTCGTAAGCCAAGTAGAACAAACTGGAGAGAGCTCCTGTTGGGTCGCAAAAAAACACCACCACATAAAAATCATCGTAAACATCAATGTAAGAAACCCCTGGAGAACCCACGTAGCCCCTGGAGAACCCACATGGACCCTTTAACCCCTGGAGAACCCACATGGACCCTTTAACCCCTGGAGAACCCACATAGCCCCTGGAGAACCCACATGGACCCTTTAACCCCTGGAGAACCCACATAGCCCCTGGAGAACCCACATGGACCCTTTAACCCCTGGAGAACCCACATGGACCCTTTAACCCCTGGAGAACCCACATAGCCCCTGGAGAACCCACATGGACCCGTTAACCCCTGGAGAACCCACATGGCCCCTTTAACCCCTGGAGAATCCACATGGCCCCTTTAACCCCTGGAGAACCCACGTGGACCCTGATCAGACCTTTAGTGTAGCAGGCGAGGCCGAGGTAGTTCACGGCGCTCTGATGGACTCGGAGTCGCTGGTCTGACGCTGCGGGGAACCTGAAACCGTTCAAAGTGTTAAATGTTTTCAGGGTTGGTAGGTTGGTGGGTTGGTTGGTCGGTGGATTGGTGGGTCGGTTGGTTGGTGGGTTGGTTGGTGGGTTGGTTGGTTGGTGGGTTGGTTGGTCAGTTGGTCGGTCGGTTGGTTGGTCGGTTGGTGGGTTGGTTGGTCGGTGGGTCGGTGGGTTGGTGGGTTGGTTGGTCGGTTGGTTGGTGGGTTGGTTGGTCAGTTGGTCGGTCGGTTGGTCGGTCGGTTGGTGGGTTGGTTGGTCGGTGGGTTGGTGGGTTGGTGGGTTGGTTGGTGGGTTGGTGGGTGGGTTCGTGGGTGGGTTGGTGGGTGGGTTGGTTGGTGGGTGGGTTGGTCGGTGGGTTGGTTGGTCGGTCGGTTGGTAGGTCGGTCGGTTGGTAGGTCGGTCGGTTGGTAGGTCGGTCGGTGGGTTGGTCGGTGGGTCGGTGGGTTGATTGGTCGGTGGGTTGGTGGGTTGGTGGGTTGGTGGATTGGTTGGTGGGTTGGTTGGTGGGTTGGTGGGAGGGTTGGTTGGTTGGTGGGTTGGTGGGTTGGTTGGTGGGTTGGTGGATTGGTTGGTGGGTTGGTTGGTGGGTTGGTTGGTGGGTTGGTGGATTGGTTGGTGGGTTGGTTGGTCGGTTGGTGGGTTGGTCGGTTGGTTGGTTGATTGATTGGTTGGTTGGTTGGTTGGTCGGTGAGTTGGTCTGTGGGTTGGTGGGTTGGTTGGTGGGTTGGTTGGTGAGTTGGTGGGTTGGTTGGTTGGTGGGTTGGTCGGTTGGTTGGTCGGTTGGTGGGTTGGTGGGTTGGTTGGTCGGTCGGTGGGTCGGTTGGTGGGTTGGTTGATTGGTTGGTTGGTTGGTTGGTCGGTTGGTGGGTGGTGGGTTAGTTGGTTGGTTGGTTGGTCGGTGGGTTGGTTGGTGGGTTGGTTAGTCGGTTGGTGGGTTGGTTGGTGGGTTGGTGGTCTACCTGGCGGCCTTGCGGCTGTAGCTTTGGCAGGCCTCCCAGGTTCCCAGCGTTCTCAGAGCGTGTTCCGCCTGCTGACGCACGCTGGCGCCGCCCAGAACCGCGTGCAGCGCCCGGCTGTAGATGGAGACGTACTCGGGCACCCGCGGGTGGGGGTGAGTCAGCTTCACCCACTCTACGGCCGCAGACACCTGCAGACACACAGGTCAAAGGTCACACTGAGGCTCCTCGGGGGGGGGGGGGGAGCAGGGGAGAAGGCGGGCTGACACTCACAGCTCGCTCCTCATTGGCCGACGCCGACAGGAGCACGAAGGGGAGGATCATGGAAAGGCAGCCGATGGCGTCCAGCTGACTGTCGGAGAACTTAGAACCCAACATGCGCTTAGAACGTCTCTCTGCAAACATGAGAAGCTGGAGGAGAACGTCAGAGGAGAACGTTAGAGGAGAACGTCAGAGGAGAACGTTAGAGGAGAACGTCAGAGGAGAACGTTAGAGGAGAACGTCAGTCAGATTGATAATAACACTATAATGATAAGCTTGATGTCTGGACGTTCACCTCCCGGCCGGCGGTGGGTTTCTCGTCCTGCCAGTCGGAGAAGAAGGAGCGGTGGGAGGACTCGGCGTAGGTGTCGCGGTGCGTTCCGGGCGTCGTCAGGAAGTGAACGTAGTCTGTCAGCACGGCGGCTCGAGCCTCCGGCAGTGACGCGTCGAAGCCGCCGCACGCCAGCGTCCTCGCTGCTCTCAGAGCACAGAGAACGTTCAGAGTGTTCTCACCCGCCTGCAGACCTGAGGAGACAATACGGATCAGTGTGTGTGTTTGTGTGTGTGTGTGTGTGTGTGTGTGTGTGTGTGTGTGTGTGTGTGTGTGTGTGTGTATCAGTACCTTGGTGATAATGGACGGACCCTCTGGATGATTTCCACAGGTTCAGTTTATCGTGTAAAATCACGTTTCCAACGACTTCGGTTCGTCTCGGCGACGTCGACCAGGCCGTCCGCCCGCTGCCCGCTGCAACCACCACAGAAGAAGAAGTCAGAGGACAGGAAGTACTTTGTTAAGTAAAGTTTGAGTTATTTTATGTTGTTTTATAATTGACTTGCTTTTATTATTATACTACAGAGTACTGCAGTAGTACCATAGAGTACTACAGTAATACTACAGAGTACTGCAGTAGTACCATAGAGTACTACAGTAATACCATAGAGTACTACAGTAATACACCGCGTTCCAAATTATTATGCAAATGATATTTTTCTCAGATTTTCCTAAATAGTCAATGAGAATGACAGTCAGTATAATTTTCAAGTCATCAACCGTTAGAGTATAATTCGAATTTTATTGAACAAACGTCCCAATGATAGTATTTTTTTCAAAAATAAAAAACTCAAAATGCACTGTTCCAAATTATTATGCACAGCACAGTTTCAAAACATTTTATAGGTTGTAAAGAACTGAAAATGGTCATTTGTTGAATTTGCAGCATTAGGAGGTCATAATTACTGAAATCAAAATCTATTTCAATAAAAAAAGCATCTTAACAGGCCAAGTTACATGTTAACATAGGACCCCTTCTGTGATATCACCTTCACAATTCTTGCATCCATTGAACTTGTGAGTTTCTGGACAGTTTCTGCTTGAATGTCTTTGCAGGATGTCAGAATAGCCTCCCAGAGCAGCTGTTTGGATGTGAACTGACTCCCACCCTCATAGATCTTTTGCTTGAGGATGCTCCAAAGGTTCTCAATAGGGTTGAGGTCTGGGGAGGATGGGGGCCACACCATGAGCAGAAACTGTCCAGAAACTCACAAGTTCAATGGATGCAAGAATTGTGAAGGTGATATCACAGAAGGGGTCCTATGTTAACATGTAACTTGGCCTGTTAAGATGTTTTTTTTATTGAAATAGATTTTGATTTCAGTAAATATGACCTCCTAATGCTGCAAATTCAACAAATGACCATTTTCAGTTCTTTACAACCTATAAAATGTTTTGAAACTGTGTTGTGCATAATAATTTGGAACAGTGCATTTTGAGTTTTTTATTTTTGAAAAAAATACTGTTATCATTGGGACGTTTGTTCAATAAAATTCGAATTATACTCTAACGGTTGATGACTTGAAAATTATACTGACTGTCATTCTCATTGACTATTTAGGAAAATCTGAGAAAAATATCATTTGCATAATAATTTGGAACGCGGTGTACTAGTGAGTACTGCAGTAGTACCACAGAGTACTGCAGTAGTACCATAGAGTACTGCAGTAGTACCATAGAGTACTACCATAGAGTACTATAGTAGTACCATAGAGTACTGTAGTAGTACTACTGAGTACTGTAGTAGTACCACAGAGTACTACCATAGAGTACTATAGTAGTACCATAGAGTACTGTAGTAGTACTACTGAGTACTGTAGTAGTACCACAGAGTACTACCATAGAGTACTATAGTAGTACCATAGAGTACTGTAGTAGTACTACTGAGTACTGTAGTAGTACCACAGAGTACTACCATAGAGTACTATAGTAGTACCATAGAGTACTGTAGTAGTACTACTGAGTACTGTAGTAGTACTACAGAAGTACCATAGAGTACTACAGTAGTACCACCGAGTACTGCAGTAGTACCACAGAGTACTGCAGTATTTGGGTGGGGGGGGGGGGGGGGGGATTACTGACCCGTGTTGGACAGGGTGAGGATGCTGGTGGGGGTGGGTATTGTTGGGGGGGGGGGGGGGGGGGTACTGACCGGTGTTGGACAGGGTGAGGATGCTGGTGGGGTGGGTATCCGGGGGGGGGTTGAAGCCTCTGATCCAGCCTCTGAAGTCTCTGATGATGTCATCGGTGTTGTAATACCAGTGAGCCGGCATGGAGACAGAGTCTGCTGCACACATCGACCACAGAGCCTCAGTCACTGCACACCGCACCTGAGCCTTCATCTGAGGAGGAGGAGGGGGGAGGGGGAGGAAGAGGAAAGGGGGGGAGGGGAAGGAAGAGGAGGGGGAGGAAAGGGGGGAGGGGAAGGAAGAGGAGGGGGAGGACAAGGAGGAGGAAGACGAGGATGGGGGGCAGGAGGAGGAGGAAGAGAAGGAAGAGGAAGAGTAGAAGGAGGAGGAGGTGAAAGAGTAGGAGGAGGAGTAGGAGGACAAGGAGGAGGAAGGGGGGAGGGGGAGGAAGGAAAGGAGGAAGAGGAGGAAGAGGAGGGAGAGGGGGAGGAGGAGGGGGAGGAAGGAAAGGAAGAAGAGGAGGAGGAGGAAGAGGAGGGAGAGGGGGAGGACGGGGAGGAGAAGGAGGAGGAGGAGGAGGAGGGGAGGAGGAGGAGGAGAAAGAGGAGGAGGGAGGAGGGGAAGGAGGAGCAGGAGGAGGAGGAAGAGAAGGAAGAGGAAGGAGTAGAAGGACGAGGAGGGGGAGGAAGGAAAGGAGGAAGAGGAGGAGGAGGAAGAGGAGGGAGAGGGGGAGGAGGAGGAGGAGGAAGGGGAGGAGGGAGGGGGGAGGAGGGAAGGAGGAGGAGGAGGAGGGGAGGAGTAGGAGGAAAGGGAGTGTGGGGGAGAGGAGGATGAGGAGGAGGGAAGGGGAAAAGGAGGAGGGGGAGGAAGAGGAGGAGGAAGAAGAGGAGGAGGAAGAGGATGGGTCAGGAGGAGAAAGAGGAGGAGGAGGAGGAGGAAGAGGAGGAGGAAGGGGAGGTGGAAAAGGAGGAGGAGGAGGACGAGGATGGGTCAGGAGGAGAAAGAGGAGGAGGAAGGGGAGGTGGAAAAGGAGGAGGAGGAGGAGGAAGAGTTTTATATAAATCTCATGTATTCAGTCATCATTATTTTTATTCTACTTAATTCACATTTTACTGTTTTATCGTCTATTGAATCATTTTAGTTGCTTGTAGTTTATTTTTTATTTTATTATTCAGGTCAATATTTCACACTTAGATTTTTTACTATATAAGTAAAATTAGATTTATTAATGATATATATATATAAATAAATAAAACATATATAAATAAAACACTCCAATATATTTATTATATTTACATTTAACTCTTTTTTCCAGCCGGTCACATTAAATAAATATTAATATTAAAACCTCATTTATTAATTTATGATCATTATTTGTTTTTATTCTCTTTCATTAACATTTCACTGTTTCATCATTTATTTATTTAGTTTAGTATTTTATCTTTTTAGTTGCTTAGTTTAATGTTACTGTTTTATTCAGGTCAATATTTTACAGATAGATTTTATTTTATTAACTCTTTAACTATAATTAATACTTTAAATACATTTCAACCCTGCAGATTAAAAACACATTTATTATATTATATAGAAAGTATAGTTTATATTAAAGCTGGTTTATTCTCTTTATTTCTTCTTATTTAATCCATTATTCCAGTCCACCTCTGCAGCCAGTCACATTAAACTAATATAAACTTGCCTCTCCTGTTTTTCAGAATAAAATACCTCCTCTATATGAACATGATTAATAACTCGTGTAGATAATAAACATTAAACCGTGTGACAGATATCAGGTTAACAGGATTAAACTCACCTTCCTCTCAGCTGATCACTCGCTGCTTGTGTAACTTCATTATGACACAAACCTCTAAAACTCAAACATGTTATAAAACACTGTTTACATCACCGCTTCCTCACTACGGCGCCCCGCGAGGCTCAATCCAAAAAGCGAAGCGAGATTGACATTTTACCCAAAATACAGACTTTAAGGTTTAAACTATAATACTGCATACTACATCACTCATAATACTGCAGTACTTTTACTGTAATACTGCATACTACATCACTCATAATACTGCAGTACTTTTACTGTAATACTGCATACTACACCACTCATAATACTGCAGTACTTTTACTGTAATACTGCATACTACATCACTCATAATACTGCAGTACTTTTACTGTAATACTGCATACTACATCACTATAATACTGCAGTACTTTTACTTGTAATACTGCATACTACATCACTATAATACTGCAGTACTTTTACTGTAATACTGCATACTACATCACTCATAATACTGCAGTACTTTTACTGTAATACTGCATACTACACCACTCATAATACTGCAGTACTTTTACTGTAATACTGCATACTACATCACTATAATACTGCAGTACTTTTACTGTAATACTGCATACTACATCACTATAATACTGCAGTACTTTTACTGTAATACTGCATACTACATCACTATAATACTGCAGTACTTTTACTTGTAATACTGCATACTACATCACTATAATACTGCAGTACTTTTACTGTAATACTGCATACTACATCACTCATAATACTGCAGTACTTTTACTGTAATACTGCATACTACATCACTATAATACTGCAGTACTTTTACTGTAATACTGCATACTACATCACTATAATACTGCAGTACTTTTACTGTAATACTGCATACTACATCACTATAATACTGCAGTACTTTTACTGTAATACTGCATACTACATCACTATAATACTGCAGTACTTTTACTGTAATACTGCATACTACATCACTATAATACTGCAGTACTTTTACTGTAATACTGCATACTACATCACTATAATACTGCAGTACTTTTACTGTAATACTACATACTACATCACTATAATACTGCAGTACTTTTACTGTAGTATTTTAACTATAATACGTAAAATTCAAGGAATATAACGTTATGAATATTATATATAATATTAAAGAAAAAACTCAGGGTTCAGTATTAAGGTATATTTTTTACTACGGTGGCCGGCGTGGCTAAACGCGAAGCTAAATCAGTTCAGTTTGCGGTACTTCGCTTTTCTCAGGAGCCTCACCGGCCGCCGTAGCAGCTCGGACGGAAATGGAGGCGAAGTGTGTCGATGCTTCAGCTGCAGGTAAGATTAATGTTTCTATTTATCTGCTTTAATATCAACTATCAGCTGTTAGCCGAGTGTTAGCATGAAGGCTAAAGAAGCTAAATCAGCTGTTCGATGTTTGGCTCGCAGCTGTTAGCATTTAAAGCTACAGCTCTTTGTTTACATCACAGCTTACATGCAGGTTTTATTAGTGATTTTAAAGCTCTGCAGAGTTTATTAAAGAGTTTAAAAAGCTGCTCAGATTCATTCAGCTTCCGTAGTTTACCATCTGCAGCTCATCTCAGGTCGTTTTTAGGCTTAAAATGAAATAAATCGTTATAAATACCCTTAAAATCAATGTTATCGCCTCTAAAAATGAGTTTCTGGAGCATCTCTGTTGATCTAACTCAGGTCTGATGTGGTTGAAATGGAGAAAAATGTCTGTTTTCAGCTGTTAAATGTAGGTTTGAAATGTCTAAACATGATATTTAAACAGTTTAAAACAGAATAAATCACAAACTGTGTTTCATAAAGTCCTTTTTTTCTACTTTTCTCAAATGGATTAAAGTAGAATAAAGTATTTAAAAATATCAGAAACTGGGTTTAAAACAGTTTCTGGAGTCCTTATGTTTGGTTCAGAGCAGGTGTGATGTTATTTTAATGGAGATAAATCTAAAATAAATCAGATTTGTCTGTTTTCAGCTGTAAAATGTAGGTTTGAAATGTCTAAAAATGAGTTTAAAACAGTTTGTGGAGCCTCTAAAGCAGCTTTAACACTTATTTTATTAACATAGAGCCGTTATTCTGACTTTAAAGGAAATAAAAGTGGATTAAATGAATAAAATTGCTCTGATGTCTTTTATTTTGTAGAGCAGGCTCGGAGCTTCTGGTCGAAGGAAGACGTTGATCAGGTGTTCAGCTCCGTGCTCAGCTACCTGGATCACCTGAAGAAAGCCCTGAAGTCCAACACAGCCACAGATAAAGGTCTCTAACACCTTCCTCTTCTTCTTCTGCTGCTCTAATAAACTGTGTGTGTGTTTCCTGTGGTGAGCTTCCTGTTTCCTGTCGTCCATCAGAGTTGGCGGCGAGCTGGAAGCTGCTGGAATGTCTCGACTGGAGCAGCGGAGTGCCGGCCGCCATGCAGGACGCGTCTGTGGTGCAGGTGGTGATCGGTTCAGGTAGGCTGGGTGTGTCCCTGAACGCCTCACACACATATATGCACACACAGGTAGGCTGGGTGTGTCCCTGAACGCCTCAAACACATATATACACACATACAGGTAGGCTGGGTGTGTCCCTGAACGCCTCACACACATATATACACATACAGGTAGGCTGGGTGTGTCCTTGAACGCCTCACACACACACACAGGTAGGTTGGGTGTGTCCCTGAACACCTCACACACACATATACACACATACAGGTAGGCTGGGTGTGTCCCTGAACGCCTCACACACACACGTAGGCTGGGTGTGTCCCTGAACGCCTCACACACATATATACACACATACAGGTAGGCTGGGTGTGTCCCTGAACGCCTCACACACACACACGTAGGCTGGGTGTGTCCCTGAATGCCTCACACACACACATATATACACACACAGGTAGGCTGGGTGTGTCCCTGAACGCCTCACACACACATATATACACACACAGGTAGGCTGGGTGTGTCCCTGAACGCCTCACACACACACATGTACACACACAGGTAGGCTGGGTGTGTCCCTGAACGCCTCACACACATATATATACACATACAGGTAGCCTGGGTGTGTCCCTGAACGCCTCACACACATATATATACACATAC
>JAJDFG010000481.1:140000-165018 GCA_021039105.1 Scomber colias
TTTGACCCTAACCCTCCTCTCTGACCTCTGACCCTCCTCTCTGACCTCTGACCCTAACCCTCCTCTCTGACCTCTGACCCTAACCCTCCTCTCTGACCTTTGACCCTAACCCTCCTCTCTGACCTCTGACCCTAACCCTCCTCTCTGACCTCTGACCCTAACCCTCCTCTCTGACCTTTGACCCTAACCCTCCTCTCTGACCTCTGACCCTCCTCTCTGACCTCTGACCCTAACCCTCCTCTCTGACCTTTGACCCTAACCCTCCTCTCTGACCTTTGACCCTAACCCTCCTCTCTGACCTCTGACCCTCCTCTCTGACCTCTGACCCTAACCCTCCTCTCTGACCTCTGACCCTCACCCTCCTCTCTGACCTTTGACCCTCACCCTCCTCTCTGACCCTAACCCTCCTCTCTGACCTTTGACCCTAACCCTCCTCTCTGACCCTCCTGTCTGACCTTTGACCCTAACCCTCCTCTCTGACCTCTGACCCTAACCCTCCTCTCTGACCTTTGACCCTCCTCTCTGACCTCTGACCCTAACCCTCCTCTCTGACCTCTGACCCTAACCCTCCTCTCTGACCCTCCTGTCTGACCTCTGACCCTAACCCTCCTCTCTGACCTTTGACCCTAACCCTCCTCTCTGACCTCTGACCCTCACCCTCCTGTCTGACCTTTGACCTTTGACCTCTCCTCTGACTCTGCAGCACAGCTGTGATCCAAACCTGTTCGTACAAAACGTTTTCACCGACTCCCACGACCCGAGCTTCCCTCTCATCGCCTTCTTCACAAGCAGGTAAGACTCTCAGTAGTACTACTATAAGTACTACTAGTACTACTAGTAATACTACTATAAATACTACTAGTAATACTACTATAAATACTACTAGTACTACTAGTAATACTACTATAAATACTACTAGTAATACTACTATAAATACTACTAGTACTACTAGTAATACTACTATAAATACTACTAGTAATACTACTATCAGTACTAATACAAGTGAAGCAGCCGCTGTTAGTGGATGTTAACCTGTGTGTGTGTGTGTGTGTGTGTGTGTGTGTGTGTGTGTGTGTGTGTGTGTGTGTGTGTTACAGGGTGGTGAAGGCTGGCACTGAGCTCACCTGGGATTACTCCTCACACCCTCAGAGTGTGTCGTCACACAGACAGGAAGTGACGTGTGTGTGCGGCGGGTGACGAGTGTCGGGGTCAGTTCAGCGTGGAGGAGAAGGTGTGTGATGTGTGTGTGTGTGGAGGAGGAGGAGGAGGAGAAGGTGTGTGATGTGTGTGTGTGTGGAGGAGGAGGAGGAGGAGGAGGTGTGTGATGTGTGTGTGTGGAGGAGGAGGAGGAGGAGGTGTGTGATGTGTGTGTGTGGAGGAGGAGGAGGAGGAGGAGGAGGAGAAGGTGTGTGTGTGTGTGTGTGTGTGTGTGTGTGTGTGTGTGTGTGTGTGTGTGTGTGTGTGTGTGCTGTGTGTGTGTGTGTGTGTGTGTGTGGAGGAGGAGGAGGAGGAGGTGTGTGATGTGTGTGTGTGGAGGAGGAGGAGGAGGAGGAGGAGGAGGAGGAGAAGGTGTGTGATGTGTGTGTGTGTGTGTGGAGGAGGAGGAGGAGGAGGAGGAGAAGAGTGTGTGTGTGTGTGTGTGTGTGTGTGTGTGTGTGTGATGAGGTCAAAGGTCAAGCTGCCATCAAAGCTGAATGTAAAGGTTTTCTACTTTGTTGTAATAAAACGGTTTTAAAACTCACCTGCTGCTCAATGTGTCAATCATTACACACACACACTCACACACACACTCACTAACACACACACACACACACACACACCAATAAATAATTCCAATATTGGGGAGCAAACAAATTCCCATTTCAGTATAATGGCAGATAAATGTTATTAATTAATATAATTATATATATATTAATTTGAATTAAGAATAATATATAAAATATACATAAAATGCTGCTTATATAACTTTATACATAAATAAATATCAGCTCTTATCAGACAATATATCCAATACCAATACTGAGGTAATTATTGACAGTTTTTTCCATTAACTAACATAATTCTATGTAAAAAAATAATAATTCTATGTAAAAAATAATAATTCTATGTAAAAAATAATTAATGTAGAAAAATTCGCTGCTTTTATTTTGAAAATCAGTAAATAAAGACAGTAAATAAAGAACTTCCGTTATGCTTTTATTGTGAAACTCCAGACCGGATGTTTTTGTTCTGTTTATAAGCGTGCTCCGGCTCCGCTCACCGACTCTCCTCTACACTCCGAAGCCGACCATGAGCGCTGCTGTGCGGGCTGCGTGTGTGCTCCTCCTCGGCCTCCTCTGGGCCTCCTGCTCCTCCTCGCGCAGGGTTCACATCCCGCCGCACGAGGAGGTGGCCCGGATGGCGCGTTTCATCGCCCACCAGTGTGACTGGGCCTCCATGGCGACCATCTCCACCCACGAGCCGCTGGTTGGGAAACCTTTCTCCAACCTTTTCTCCGTCAGTGACGGACCGCCGGGCGGAAGCACCGGAGTCCCGTACCTGTACCTGACCCGCATGGAGATCTCCGTGCAGGACCTGCAGGTACTAATACTAGTAGTATATAGTATACTAGTACTAGTATTAATACTACTAGTACTAGTACAGAGTCCTACTACTGAGTATTATACTAGTACTAGTACACAGACTGCAGGTACCAATACTAATACTAGTACTGGTACTACTAGTAGTACTGGAGTAGTACAGTACACAGAGTACTGCGAGTATTATAGTAGTACTAGTACACAGGAGTACGAGTATTACAGTAGTATTAGTACACAGACTGCAGTACTGTAGTATTATAGTAGTACAAGTACACAGTGCAGTAGTACAAGTACACAGAGTGCAGTATTGGGAGTATTATAGTAGTACTAGTACACAGAGTACTACGAGTATTATAGTAGTACTAGTACACAGAGTACTGCGAGTATTATAGTAGTAAAAGTACACAGACTGCAGTACTAGTAGTATTATAGTAGTAAATATATAATATTTATACACAGGAGGAATTATGAAAGATCTCACTTCATACTGTGCTGTAATGTATTATATATATTATATATTATATATTATATATATAATATATATATTATATATATAATATATTATATATATTTCATAACTTATGTAACATCTTGTTGATATAACATTATGACACTTTGACTTTGACTGCTTCCTATAAAACTATAATATATGTATTTATGATATGACTCAGGTTCATATTGGACATGAAGAAGCTTCATTAGCTGCTTTAGTTTGGGTTAGGTGGTTAGGTGGGTTAGGGGGGTTAGGTGGGTTAGGGGTTAGGTGGTTAGGTGGTTAGGGGGGTTAGGGGTTAGGTGGTTAGGTGGTTAGGGGGGTTAGGGGTTAGGTGGTTAGGGGGGTTAGGGGGGTTCGGTGTCTCAGTTTTTCTGCACAGTCATGAAAGCTGGGTCTCAACATGATGCAGCAGTTTTTCTGCAGAGAGGCGGTTTGGGGAGGAGCAGTCATGTGATCATGTGACAGAGTGATCATGTGGTCATGTGACAGAGTGATCATGTGACAGAGTGGTCATGTGACAGAGTGATCATGTGACAGAGTGATCATGTGACAGAGTGGTCATGTGACAGAGTGGTCATGTGATCATGTGACGATGAAGTGATGAACCTGCAGAAACATGCTGTACATTAAAGTTTACAGGCTGGAAATGAGAGCAGAGATAAGAAGAAGAATCCTCAGTCAGCTGTTTAAAGGGTTAAGGTTCAGAGGAACAAACTTTACATTAGTGGATAAAACATGTGATTTAATGCGTTTCCATGGCGACGAAACCTGCAGCTGAACATCTGGAACCGTAAAAACAGAAGTGATGAAACGAGTTCACAGGAAGTTGAAGTGAAAGAGTTAAAAACAGGTGTGTGTGTGCGTGTGTGTGTGTGTGTGTGTGACAGGTGTGTGTGTAACAGGTGTGTGTGTGTGTGTGTGTCCTCAGGTGTGTGTGTAACAGATGTGTGTGTGTGTGTGTGTGTGTCCTCAGGTGTGTGTGTAACAGATGTGTGTGTGTGTGTGTGTGTCCTCAGGTGTGTGTGTAACAGGTGTGTGTGTGTGTGTGTGTGTGTGTGTGTGTGTGTGTGTCCTCAGGTGTGTGTGTAACAGGTGTGTGTGTGTGTGTGTCCTCAGGTGTGTGTGTAACAGGTGTGTGTGTGTGTGTGTCCTCAGGTGTGTGTGTAACAGGTGTGTGTGTGTGTATAACAGGTGTGTGTATGTGTCTCCTCAGGTGTGTGTGTAACGTGTGTGTGTATGTGTCCTCAGGTGAACCCGTCAGCGTCTCTCTCCATGTCTCTGGCTCAGACTCAGTACTGCAAACAAGAAGGATTCGATCCTCAGAGTCCTTTATGTGCTCACATCATCCTGTCTGGATCTGTGCTGGAGGTACACACACACACACACACACACACACACACACACACACACACACATCATCCTGTCTGGATCTGTGCTGGAGGTACACACACACACACACACACACACACACACACACACACATCATCCTGTCTGGATCTGTGCTGGAGGTACACACACACACACACACACACACACACACACACACACACTCCCAGCTCTGTGTCCAGGTGCTAACGTCACATGACCTCTCTCCTCTCAGCTGGCCAATGGGACGGAAGCAGAGTTTGCTAAGAAGTCTTTGTTCAGTCGTCATCCAGAGATGATCGACTGGCCGTCCGACCACGACTGGTTCTTCGCCAAGTTCAACATCACACAGGTACTACTACTAGTACTAGTACTACTACTACTACTACTACTACTACTACTATAGTACTACTACTACTACTACTAGTACTACTACTACTACTACTATAGTACTACTATAAATAATACTACAGTACTACAATAACACAAGTTCAACATCACACAGGTACTACTACTACTAGTACTACTATAGTACTACTACTACTACTATAATACTACTATTAATACTGTAGTACTACTATAATACTACTATAGTACTACTATAAATACTACTAATACTACTACAGTACTACTACTAATGTTTGACTCTGCTGGTGTTTCAGGTGCTGGTGTTGGATTATTTCGGCGGAGTGAAGGCGGTGACTCCAGAGCAGTACTTCAACGCCTCTCCAAACAGGAAGTACCACTGATGGTGAGGGCTGCTGGGAGATGTAGTTCTTCTTCTGTCTGTTTGTAGTTCTTCTTCTTCTTCAGTTTGTAGTTCTTCTTCTTCTTCAGTTTGTAGTTCTTTTTCTTCAGTTTGTAGTTCTTCAGTTTGTAGTTCTTCTTCTTCAGTTTATTCAGTCAGATTAAATAAAGCAGCAGATTCTCTTCTTCTTCTTCTTCTTCTTTATTAACGCGGTTCTGTTGATGTTTCTGTTCAGGACGATGACGACGAGCTCGGGGATCGAACCGGCGAGCTGGAGGAAACCATGACGACGTCCTGGACTATAAACCAGCTGCTCACCAGTAACACAAAACTAATAATATGAATAATGATGGAAAACTGACAGTCTGCTGAATATTAGGAGATTCAGATTTAAAACTCTAATTTGGAAAGTTTGGGACATTTAATTTAATTTCAGGATGAAGACAAATATTTACAACCATGAACAAAAATAAGAACTGAACATAAAAGAAAATAAATTGACGATTAAAAGCAGAGTATTTAGGGTCAGTCAGTGAAGCTCAGGTGTTTGTCGTAAATATAAATGTGTGATTTATAAATTTAAAGTGTGCCAAGATGTATAAACCTATTTTAAATCCTTTTGTGTGGAATATAAATAAAATAAGTGTTATATTATAAATAAGAGTCAGCGCTGCAGTGCTGCAGTTTGACCACCGGAGGGAGCCGACGCGCTGAAACCAATAAAACACACACAGGAGACATTAAATGAAACTGAATTAGAGTCAAAAACATCATTTAACCTTCCTGTCGTCCTCCTGTTCCCTCTTTCTTCCCTTCCTTCCTTCCTTCCGTCTGTCCTTCCTCCCTTCCTTCCTTCTTTCCTTCCTCTGTTCTTTTCTCCTTCTCTCGTTTCCTTCCTTTTTTCCTCCCTCCCTCCTACCTTCCTTCCTTCCTTCTTTCCTCCGTAGTTCCTTCCACCCTCCTTTCCTTCCTCTTTTCCTTTCTCCTTCTCTCCTTTCCTTCCTTTTTTCCTCCCTCCCTCCTACCTTCCTTCCTTCTTTCTTTCCTCCGTAGTTCCTTCCACCCTCCTTTCCTTCCTTCCCTCCTTCCTTCCTACCTCCCTCCTTTCCTTCCTTCTTCCTCCCTTCCTTCCTTCCTTTCCTCCCTTCCTTCCTTCCTCTTTTCCTTTCTCTCTCCCTCCCTCCTCCTCCCTTCCTTTCTTTCCCTCCCTTCTTTCCTCCCTCCTTTCCTTCCTTCTTCCCTCCCACCTTTCCTTCTTTCTTTCCTTTCCTCCCTCCCTCCTTTCCTTCCTTCTTCCTTTCCTCCCTCCTTTCCTTCCTTCTTTCCTCCCTTCTTCCTCCCTCCTTTCCTTCTTTCTTCTTCCCTTCCTTCCTCCTTTGCTTCCTTCTTCCCTTCCTTCCTTGACTGGAGGACAGCAGGAGGGTTAAAGTCACTCAGACTGAGGAGAAGTGTTTCAGACGAGTCTCTGCAGTATTTATACGAGCTGATACTGAAGCAGGAAACTCTTTGATCTGTTTCTCGTCCCTGGTTTTTGGTTTTGCGGCTCCGAACATCTCGACAAGAACCTGCAGAGATTTAAAGTGTTTGATTTGGAAGAATTTGCACTAAAATAAAACCACAGACTTCATGCACTGCACTTTCCTTTCATTTAAACGTCGTCACACGTGAACGGACCCGAAGGGGAAACTGTTCAGCGTTTCCATGACGACGCGTTAATCTACAGGCGCTGAAACATAATCCAGTGATGACATAATATTTTCTGTTAAATGAGTTTCTGACTACAAGGAAAGAAAAAAAAAAGTTTGAATGTGTATGACTTAGAATTAGTATTGTGGTATTGTTTTGTTAAAACTACATTTCCCATGATTCATAGCGTCAGCATGCTTTAAAACCCTCATGGGAGACGTAGTTTATTAAACGCTACGTAATTTCCAGACTGCCTTAAACATCAGTTCACACTCCATAAATGTTCTGATGTGTTTCTTCATTTCCTTTGATTATAATAAAGTAATATATAATATATATTTGATTATGAAATATAAGACTTAAATGATATGGATATTTTTATAAAGAGAGTGTATGATTTATATCAATAAAGTTTGCATTAAAAAAACCCCAAGATGTTTCTTTTATATAACTTTTATATTATACCGAATTTATATATATAGTTAGCTAGTTTATACTACTTTATATACAGTTAGCTAGTTTATACTACTTTATATACAGTTAGCTAGTTTACTACTTTATATACAGTTAGCTAGTTTATACTACTTTATATACAGTTAGCTAGTTTACTACTTTATATACAGTTAGCTAGTTTACGCTACTTTATATACAGTTAGCTAGTTTACTACTTTATATACAGTTAGCTAGTTTACTACTTTATATACAGTTAGCTAGTTTACACTACTTTATATACGGTTAGCTAGTTTACTACTTTATATACAGTTAGCTAGTTTATACTACTTTATATACAGTTAGCTAGTTTATACTACTTTATATACAGTTAGCTAGTTTACGCTACTTTATATACAGTTAGCTAGTTTATACTACTTTATAGTTTATACTACTTTATATACAGTTAGCTAGTTTATACTACTTTATATACAGTTAGCTAGTTTATACTACTTTATATACAGTTAGCTAGTTTACTACTTTATATACAGTTAGCTAGTTTATACTACTTTATATACAGTTAGCTAGTTTACACTACTTTATATACAGTTAGCTAGTTTACTACTTTATATACAGTTAGCTAGTTTATACTACTTTATATACAGTTAGCTAGTTTACTACTTTATATACAGTTAGCTAGTTTACACTACTTTATATACAGTTAGCTAGTTTATACTACTTTATATACAGTTAGCTAGTTTACTACTTTATATACAGTTAGCTAGTTTACACTACTTTATATACGGTTAGCTAGTTTACTACTTTATATACAGTTAGCTAGTTTACACTACTTTACATACAGTTAGCTAGTTTACTACTTACTTTATATACGGTTAGCTAGTTTACTACTTTATATACAGTTAGCTAGTTAACACTACTTTATATACAGTTAGCTAGTTTACACTACTTTATATACAGTTAGCTAGTTAACACTACTTTATATACAGTTAGCTAGTTTACACTACTTTATATACAGTTAGCTAGTTTACACTACTTTATATACGGTTAGCTAGTTTACTACTTTATATACAGTTAGCTAGTTAACACTACTTTATATACAGTTAGCTAGTTTATACTACTTTATATACGGTTAGCTAGTTTACTACTTTATATACAGTTAGCTAGTTTACACTACTTTATATACAGTTAGCTAGTTTATACTACTTTATATACAGTTAGCTAGTTTAAGCTACTTTATATATAGTTAGCTAGTTTACTACTTTATATACAGTTAGCTAGTTTACACTACTTTATATACAGTTAGCTAGTTTATACTACTTTATATACAGTTAGCTAGTTTACACTACTTTATATACGGTTAGCTAGTTTACATTACTTTATATACAGTTAGCTAGTTTACTACTTTATATACAGTTAGCTAGTTTACACTACTTTATATACGGTTAACTAGTTTATACTACTTTATATACAGTTAGCTAGTTTACACTACTTTATATACAGTTAGCTAGTTTATACTACTTTATATACAGTTAGCTAGTTTATACTACTTTATATACAGTTAGCTAGTTTATACTACTTTATATACAGTTAGCTAGTTTACACTACTTTATATACAGTTAGCTAGTTTATACTACTTTATATACAGTTAGCTAGTTAACACTACTTTATATACAGTTAGCTAGTTTATACTACTTTATATACAGTTAGCTAGTTTATACTACTTTATATACAGTTAGCTAGTTTACACTACTTTATATACAGTTAGCTAGTTTACACTACTTTATATACAGTTAGCTAGTTTATACTACTTTATATACAGTTAGCTAGTTTATACTACTTTATATACAGTTAGCTAGTTTATACTACTTTATATACAGTTAGCTAGTTTACACTACTTTATATACAGTTAGCTAGTTTATACTACTTTATATACAGTTAGCTAGTTTATACTACTTTATATACAGTTAGCTAGTTTACACTACTTTATATACAGTTAGCTAGTTTACACTACTTTATATACAGTTAGCTAGTTTAGTCCAGTGGTTCCCAACCTAGGGGTGGGGCCCCTCCAAAGGGTCAGTAGATAAATGTGAGGGCTGCTGAGATGATTAATGGGAGAGAAGAAAAAACAAAGTTCTGATACACAAATGTGTTTTCAGCTTTTGGACTTTTTCTCTAATCTTTGATTTTTGCTGAAATATTGGATCATTTGAACATTTATTGAAATGAAAGCATGTGAGAAGTTTAGAGGGAAGAATCAGTATTTGGTGGAGCTGTTAACAACTCATAGACATCTGAAATGTGAGCCGACTACACGCTGCGGCTAGAGTAACCCTGATGATGTCACCGTGATGTCATCGAGCTTATCTCGGCTCATATTTGGAGACTTTTAAGTTTGTACCTCGAATTTTGGAAACTAGAGTAACTGTTTTTTAAAAAAGATGAAAAGCATCTAAACCAAAGAAATGAAACATAAATGAAGATGTTTGGGAGGAAGATGACATCATCCCCCCCACACACACACCCAACCCCCCCCCCTCCATCTCTCTTGATTTCAGTCGCTTCTTCTTTAAAAGAAATACCGAAACACATCAAGAAACGAGAAGAGAAGCTTGATATTTCTGTTTCCATTTGTACAGAAAGAAGAAGAAGAAAGTGTGTGTGTGTGTGTGTGTGTGTTTGTGTGTGTGTGTGTGGGAGAAAATGTGTGTTAGTGTTGTGTGTCACCTGGCGCAGCAGCTCTTCACCACTTCCTGTTCCATTTCAAGTCGACAGAGGAAGACGGGCTCAGTTTGCTTCGGTGTGTCGTCTCAGTCGGTTCGTCGCTGCTCGACCAAAAAAAAAAAAAAACAAGTTTGAAGAAAAAACCTCCCGTCGCCTGTTGAGTCGTTTCTTGTAGTTTTTCTTTTGGTGGGAAGCCAGTTTGGGATGGCGCTCCAGATGTGGATGTCTGGCCTGCTGGTCCTCGCCGCTGTCGTTCCTTCAGCAGGTAAAAACACACCAAACACTTCGACACCAAACCTTCACCGACTTCATCTTCACTTTTTTTAAACGCAGGAGAACAAAAAACAACCATATTGAAACTTTTAGAAGCAGCTGTGATTTACTTATTTATTTTTAGGTGACCCACTTCCACTTTTTTAGGGTTTCTATATTACTGACCAACGTGGTTTATGGGGACCGTTGATGGGTCGGAGCCGTCGTTCAGTCACACCTGTGTGTTTCCTGTTTTTTGAAAGGTTGAAATGTGTGTTGTCATTAAAAACACAACAAAAAAAACTAAAAACTAACTAAAAAGGCTTTATTTCTATTTTAGTTTGTGCTTTTGTTCTTTTTTTTAGGCTTTAAATTACAAATTAAATTCGAATTTAATTAAAAACACATAAAGAAACAAACGAACATGTCGACTCTGCAGCTCCAAACAAAGAAATGTGTTTTTTTTAATAATATAATAATAATAATAGAGTCTGTTTTTAAAAAGAGTTTAATGCAACGTAATTATTGGATCTTTAAAGTGAACAAAAAAAAGTGAAATAAATAAAGAAAAACATTTTTTTTAAATCACCAAATTATAATTCAGATGTTGTTTTTGACAGAAATCAAAGCTCATAAGTGTTTCTGTAAACTTTTAACTTCCTGCGAGGATTTTCAAATGCAAACTTTAAAAAAATAAGTTTAAGAAAATAAAGTTGATGCTCGGCAGCTGGCAGCCATGTTGCTGCAGAGTCTGCAGGTTCACTCACAAGTTTAATTTCTCTCCTTCTTTTTTAATCTTTTATCTTTTTATTTTATTCGTCTGATTAATTTTGAGTTCAGATTAAATATAATTCGGTTAGCCGGTCGAGCTAACTGTAGCAACGTGTAGCTTTAACAAGTCTGATTAACACACGAGCTAATGGAGGCTAACATTAGCATCAACACAAAGAGAGCTCTGTGTTTTTATCAGTAAATAAGTTAAAATTAGTCGTTTATATTTTGCTTTTCTTCCTAAAATAAATCAATTATCTTACAGCAGCTACAGTTAACATCTTTGTTGCACATGTACACTTTCAATATTTTTTTTTTATTGATTTTTTATCATTTATTTAATTATATTCTCGTCATTGAGAGCGTCTTTTATAGTTTAAATGACAAATAAATGTACTTAAAACTTCCCTAAATGCTTCCACCTGTACAACATAACGTCTGCTGCCATGGCAACAAGATAAACTATATTTGGCACAATTAACGCATGAATTACTCGATCCATATTTTTATATTTTGTATGTATCCAGAACCTCCTCTGCTTATCTTACAGGTTAATATAACGTAGAGTCTGATTTTTAAAGCCAATAAGAAACTTCATTAACTCAAACTAATGCAGGTTTAATTTTTTTAATAGGGTTTTTTCTTGGTTGCTTCTTTCCATAAAGTCCTCAAATGTGTCTTAAACCAACAGCGAGGAGCGAAAATGAACATTAACCCTTTAAACAGGCATGAGTAGAAAATGAGATGTGAAATTTAAAATCCTATTTATTTCATTTGCACCTAAAGTAAAACATTTATTTGGGGTTTTTATGAGTCGTATCTCTTCCACATGTACAACATAACGTCTATCGTCATGGCAACAAGATAAACTATATTTGGCACAATTAACGCGTGAATTACTCGATCCATATTTTTATATTTTATATGTATTCAGAACCTCCTCTGCTTATCTTACAGGTTAATATCATGTAGAGTCTGATTTTTAAAGCCAATAAGAAACTTGATTAACTCAAACTAAACAGGTTTAATGGTTTTAATAGTGTTTTTTCTTGGTTGCTTCTTTCCATAAAGTCCTCAAATGTGTCTTAAACCAACAGCGAGGAGCGAAAATGAACATTAACCCTTTAAACAGGCATGAGTAGAAAATGAGATGTGAAATTTAAAATCCTATTTATCTCATTTGCACCTAAAGTAAAACATTTATTTTGGGGTTTTTATGAGTCGTATCTCCTCCAAGATACGTTAAAAATGGTCATAATGGTAAAAACAACGGGATGCTTTATTTTAAGTGGTCATTAATATAAAAACAAACTAGTTTCTAAACTGATTTTATAATTTCTATCAAAGTATAGACCGATCAACAAGCCTTAAATTCTACCGATCCAGTTCAGTTCAAGACCCATACAACTAATCCTGCTTCAAGGCCCATACAACTAATCCTGCTTCAAGGCCCATACAACTAATCCTGCTTCGAGGCCCATACAACTAATCCTGTTCAAGGCCCATACAACTAATCCTGCTTCAAGACCCATACAACTAATCCTGCTTCAAGGCCCATACAACTAATCATGCTTCAAGGTCCATACAACTAATCCTGCTTCAAGGCCCATACAACTAGCCCTGCTTCAAGGCCCATACTACTAATCCTGCTTCAAGGCCCATACAACTAATCCTGCATCAAGGCCCATACAACTAATCCTGCTTCAAGGCCCATACAACTAATCCTGCTTCAAGGCCCATACAACTAATCCTGCTTCAAGGCCCATACAACTAATCCTGCTTCAAGGCCCATACAACTAATCCTGCTTCGAGGCCCATACAACTAATCCTGCTTCAAGGCCCATACAACTAATCCTGCTTCAAGGCCCATACAACTCATCCTGCTTCGAGGCCCATACAACTAATCCTGCTTCAAGGCCCATACAACTAATCGTGTTTGAAGGCCCATACAACTCATCCTGCTTCAAGGCCCATACAACTAATCCTGCTTCAAGGCCCATACAACTAATCCTGCTTCAAGGCCCATACAACTAATCCTGCTTCAAGGCCCATACAACTAATCCTGCTTCAAGGCCCATACAACTAATCCTGCTTCAAGGCCCATACAACTAGCCCTGCTTCAAGGCCCATACAACTCATCCTGCTTCAAGGCCCATACAACTAATCCTGCTTCAAGACCCATACAACTAATCCTGCTTCAAGGCCCATACAACTAATCCTGCTTCGAGGCCCATACAACTAATCCTGCTTCAAGGCCCATACAACTAATCCTGCTTCAAGGCCCATACAACTAATCCTGCTTCAAGGCCCATACAACTAATCCTGCTTCAAGGCCCATACAACTAATCCTGCTTCAAGGCCCATACAACTAATCCTGCTTCAAGGCCCATACAACTAATCCTGCTTTGAGGCCCATACAACTAATCCTGCTTCAAGGCCCATACAACTAATCCTGTTTCAAGGCCCATACAACTAATCCTGTTCAAGGCCCATACAACTAATCCTGCTTCAAGGCCCATACAACTAATCCTGCTTCGAGGCCCATACAACTAATCCTGCTTCAAGGCCCATACAACTAATCCTGCTTCAAGGCCCATACAACTAATCCTGCTTCAAGACCCATACAACTAATCCTGCTTCAAGGCCCGTACAACTAATCCTGCTTCAAGACCCATACAACTAATCCTGCTTCAAGGCCCATACAACTAATCCTGCTTCAAGACCCATACAACTAATCCTGCTTCAAGGCCCATACAACTAATCCTGCTTCGAGGCCCATACAACTAGTCCTGCTTCAAGGCCCATACAACTAATCCTGCTTCAAGGCCCATACAACTAATCCTGCTTCAAGGCCCATACAACTAATCCTGCTTCAAGGCCCATACAACTAGTCCTGCTTCGAGGCCCATACAACTAGTCCTGCTTCGAGGCCCATACAACTAATCCTGCTTCAAGACCCATACAACTAATCCTGCTTCGAGGCCCATACAACTAATCCTGCTTCAAGGCCCATACAACTAATCCTGTTCAAGGCCCATACAACTAGTCCTGCTTCAAGGCCCATACAACTAGTCCTGCTTCAAGGCCCATACAACTAATCCTGCTTCAAGGCCCATACAACTAATCCTGCTTCAAGGCCCATACAACTAATCCTGCTTCAAGGCCCATACAACTAATCCTGTTCAAGGCCCATACAACTAATCCTGCTTCAAGGCCCATACAACTAATCCTGCTTCAAGGCCCATACAACTAGTCCTGCTTCAAGGCCCATACAACTAATCCTGCTTCAAGGCCCATACAACTAATCCTGCTTCAAGGCCCATACAACTAATCCAGTGTTACAGTGTTTTTAGTAGCAAAGTCTTTTTGTTCCTACACTTCCACCACAGCTCAACAGGAAACACTAAGAGGGAATCTGATACTACTAAAAGTACTACGTCTACTACTATTACTACTACAAAAAGTACTATTACTACTATAACTACAAAAAGTACTATTACTCCAAAAAGTACTATTACTACTGCTACAAAAAGTACTATTACTACTGCTACAAAAAGTACTATTACTGCAAAAAGTACTATTACTACTGCTACAAAAAGTACTATTACTACTGCTACAAAAAGTACTATTACTCCAAAAAGTACTATTACTACTGCTACAAAAAGTACTATTACTACTGCTACAAAAAGTACTATTACTACTGCTACAAAAAGTACTATTACTCCAAAAAGTACTATTACTACTGCTACAAAAAGTACTATTACTACTGCTACAAAAAGTACTATTACTACTGCTACAAAAAGTACTATTACTGCAAAAAGTACTATTACTACTGCTACAAAAAGTACTATTACTACTACTACAAAAAGTACTACTACTATAACTCCAAAAAGTACTACCTCTATTACAATTACTACTAAAAAAAAGTACTATTACTCCAAAAAGTACTATTACTACTGCTACAAAAGGTACTATTACTACAAAAAGTACTATTACTCCAAAAAGTACTATTACTACTGCTACAAAAGGTACTATTACTGCAAAAAGTACTATTACTACTGCTACAAAAGGTACTATTACTGCAAAAAGTACTATTACTGCAAAAAGTACTATTACTACTGCTACAAAAAGTACTATTACTACTGCTACAAAAAGTACTATTACTACTGCTACAAAAAGTACTATTACTGCAAAAAGTACTATTACTACTGCTACAAAAGGTACTATTACTGCAAAAAGTACTATTACTGCAAAAAGTACTATTACTACTGCTACAAAAAGTACTATTACTCCAAAAAGTACTATTACTACTGCTACAAAAAGTACTATTACTGCAAAAAGTACTATTACTACTGCTACAAAAAGTACTATTACTACTACTACAAAAAGTACTACTACTATAACTCCAAAAAGTACTACCTCTATTACAATTACTACTAAAAAAAGTACTACGTCTACAGAAAGTACTCTTACTGTAACAACAGTGTCAGATATCACTCGATGACTAACAGACGGCTGAAGCTTCACATCTGCTTTTAAATGACTCATTAAAGCAGATCTTATATATCTTATATATATATAATAAACTCATTAAAGCAGATCTTATATATCTATAATAAACTAATAGAAGCAGATCTTATATATCTATAATAAACTCATTAAAGCAGATCTTATATATCTATAATAAACTCATTAAAGCAGATCTTATATATCTATAATAAACTCATTAAAGCAGATCTTATATATATATAATAAACTCATTAAAGCAGATCTTATATATCTATAATAAACTCATTAAAGCAGATCTTATATATCTATAATAAACTCATTAAAGCAGATCTTATATATCTATAATAAACTCATTAAAGCAGATCTTATATATCTATAATAAACTCATTAAAGCAGATCTTATATATATATAATAAACTCATTAAAGCAGATCTAATATATCTTATATATATGTAATATAAAACATGAAGTCTGAGAGAGTTGGGTGAAAATGTTTCTATAACATAATTTATAATTTGTTGTTGTTGAAGCGAGAGTCGAGCAGCTCTGAGCAGCTCCGAGCGAGCGAGAGCAGCGCAGCATGACGGCCTCCATTTAACCAACACACAGAGTTTCATACCTGATGAACTACTGAACACTGTTAAAGCTGAATTATTAAAATATCTGCTCACTTATATTAAAGACTAACTAATTATTACAGAGCGTGAAGAGTTTTGGAAATAAAATCCTTTAAAACAAAAAAAAAGAAATGAAAACAATTCAAAGAGTGGAAAAAATATATATTATAAAAACAATTTAAACTGCAGGAATCAGTTTGTTGTTAATTTAAATTAATGTTTTTCCTCATTTATCTTTATTTTCTTCTGTGTTTCATGAATAGTTGAAGCCTCTCAGCCCGTTAAACACATGATTAGTGTTAAAAATGAACTTTATTAAAGGTTAATTATGGTTAACTCAAACAAATCCTCTTTTAAAAATGTTGTAAATTCAAACAGTGACAGTATCAGGTGGTTTTATGAGGTTTATAGGTTTTATTAATGTATTTAAATGCAGCATTATTTAAAAACTACATAATTAAAGTGAGCAGTGACCGTCGGCCGTTAAAACTACACCGGCCGTGAAAGACCCTCCCAACTCTGAAGTCCTCTTTAAACTATTTTAAACTCAAATTTCAAACATTTTTTAAAGCTTTCCTCTACAAATAAAGTCAAATGAACATCTTTTAAACAGATTAAAGAGACATTAATGGATATTTAAGGTTATTATAAGAACTTAAACGCCTTTACAGGTGATTATATTCAACATTAATAACATTAATAATGCTTTATTATTAAAACCCGACTAAATTAGATAACACATAATGTCACTACTGTGCTTTGACATGATGGTGTTAATATGAAATAAGTTAAAATAGTTATTAACATGATCATGTGAGGTGCAGCAGCTCTGTTTTCTAGTCGAGTGAAGTTATTAAGTTGACCTCAGAGAACGAGCGCCCCCCGCCCCCCCCCCGCCCCCCCCGCCCCTCCGCGCTCAGGAAGCTGCAGCTCTGTGGTTTTAGTGTACTGGCTCAAGTGTTATAAGGTCTACAGAGTTTATTAATGTGTACTATTATAGTATATTAGTGCGTCATCGTTAAATAAACAACATTAAAGTGAGAAGTGACCCCCGATCGTTAAAACTACGCCGACCGTTAAAGGCCCTACCAACTCTGAACCCTCGTAAAAAAACACTTTTTAGCTCAAATTTGAGGCATTTTTTAAAGTTTGCTCGACAAATAACATCAATTTCAATCTTTTAACGAGGCGTTGCATCAATTAAAGAGACATTAATGGATATTTAAGGTTAGTTTAAGGACTAAATCGCCTTTACAGGTGATTATAGTCGACACCAGCCTTAGCACATAATGACACTACATGATGTATTTAACCCTTTATAGGACACTCATTGAAAGGAAGAGAGGAAGGGAGGGAAGGAAGGGAGGGAGCGAGAAAGGAAGGGAGGGAGCGAGGAAGGGAGGGAGGGAGGAAGGAAGCGAGGGAGGGAGGGAGGAAGGAAGGAGGGAGGAAGAACAGATGGAAGTAAGGAAAGGAAGGAAGGACGGAGGAAGGGAAGAAGGAAGGAAGGGAGGAGAGAAGGAGGGAGGGAGGAAGGACAGATGGAAGGAAGGACGGAGGAAGGAAAGAAGGAAGGGAGGAGAGAAGGACGAAGGACAGATGGAAGGAAGGAAGGACGGAGGAAATAAGGAACGAGGGAGGGAGAAAGGAAAAGGGGAAGGGAAGAAAGAAGGCAGGGAGGAAGGAAAGAAGGAAGGAAGGATATTTTGGGATATTTACAGAAGTTACCAAATATAATTATTTGCCCAATAAAGGGTTAAAGGAAAATAAGTTGTATGTCTTTATTAACATGATCATGGGAGGTGCAGCAGCTCTGTTCTGTAGTGAAGATATTAAGTTGACCACAGAGAGTGAACCCCCCTGTTCAGGAAGCAGCAGCTCTGTGGTTTTAGCTTTAAGAGCTGAGCTGTGTTTCCCAAACTGAGCGTCGGCTCTTTGTGGTGATAGAAGTGTCAGAAACGTACGCTGGTAGAGACGAGAGTTTCAGTCCTCACATGAGAAGCTTTTTACACGTACGCTCACAGCGGGTCTCTAATAAAAAACGTCAGGTACTCTTTGTGTTCTGCAGTCGTTGTTTATAAAGGTAGAAAACATGGAGGCGAGAGAGAGAGAGAGAGAGAGAGAGAGAGAGAGAGAGACAGAGAGAGAGAGAGAGAGAGAGAGAGAGACAGAGAGAGAGAGAGAGAGAGAGAGAGAGAGACAGAGAGAGAGAGACAGAGAGAGAGAGAGAGAGAGAGAGAGAGAGAGAGAGAGGAGAGAGAGAGAGGGAGGGAGAGAGAGACAGAGAGAGAGAGAGAGAGAGAGAGAGAGAGAGGGAGGGAGAGAGAGATGGAGAGAGAGAGAGAGACAGAGAGAGAGAGAGATGGAGAGCGAGAGATGGAGAGAGAGAGAGAGAGAGAGAGAGAGAGAGAGAGAGAGAGAGATGAAGCTCGGTGGCAGAAACGAGAGAGAAGACAACAGAAAGCTGAAACAATCCAAACAGCAGAGTGTAGAGGAGGCGAGGCTGTCCTGATTACTTCCAGGTGTTCAGGAACAAACTGCTTCGTCTCAAACCGCTCGAGCAAACTGACATCTCTGCCTTCACTGCAGCTCCATGACACATTTAGCAGCTTCTCTAAACACATCACATCATCACATCGCTCACGCTGACACTTGTGTGATCAGATAGCACGTCTGAGAAGATGAAATGATTAAAGCAAACATTAGGCAACAACTGTCACCAAACACCAGCTGATAACTTGTTATCACACTTAAAGACATTCTGCAGAAAGTCAAACTGATAAAGG
This sequence comes from Scomber colias, assembly GCA_021039105.1. Classification (NCBI taxonomy): domain Eukaryota; kingdom Metazoa; phylum Chordata; class Actinopteri; order Scombriformes; family Scombridae; genus Scomber; species Scomber colias. The sequence continues at coordinate 158,984 of JAJDFG010000481.1, forward strand.
TAAAAAGGTCACCAAGAAGATGCTACTAAGGGTCTACTAAGGGTTTACTAAGGGTCTACTAAGGGTCTACTAAGGGTCTACTAAGGGTTTTACTAAGGGTTTTACTAAGGGTCTATTAAGGGTCTATTAAGGGTTTACTAAGGGTCTACTAAGGGTCTACTAAGGGTTTTACTAAGGGTCTACTAAGGGTTTACTAAGGGTCTACTAAGGGTCTACTAAGGGTTTACTAAGGGTCTACTAAGGGTCTACTAAGGGTTTTACTAAGGGTTTACTAAGGGTCTACTAAGGGTTTACTAAGGGTCTACTAAGGGTCTACTAAGGGTTTACTAAGGGTTTACTAAGGGTTTTACTAAGGGTTTACTAAGGGTCTACTAAGGGTCTACTAAGGGTCTACTAAGGGTCTATTAAGGGTTTATTAAGGGTCTAAGGGTTTACTAAGGGTCTACTAAGGGGCTACTAAGGGTTTACTAAGGGTCTATTAAGGGTCTACTAAGGGTTTACTAAGGGTCTACTAAGGGTCTACTAAGGGTCTAAGGGTTTACTAAGGGTCTGCTAAGGGTCTACTAAGGGTTTACTAAGGGTCTACTAAGGGTCTAAGGGTTTACTAAGGGTCTGCTAAGGGTCTACTAAGGGTCTACTAAGGGTCTAAGGGTTTACTAAGGGTCTGCTAAGGGTCTACTAAGGGTTTACTAAGGGTCTACTAAGGGTCTAAGGGTTTACTAAGGGTCTATTAAGGGTCTACTAAGGGTCTAAGGGTTTACTAAGGGTCTACTAAGGGTCTACTAAGGGTCTACTAAGGGTCTACTAAGGGTTTTACTAAGGGGCTATTAAGGGTCTATTAAGGGTCTACTAAGGGTTTACTAAGGGTCTACTAAGGGTCTACTAAGGGTCTACTAAGGGTTTTACTAAGGGTCTACTAAGGGTCTACTAAGGGTCTACTAAGGGTCTACTAAGGGTTTTACTAAGGGTCTACTAAGGGTTTTACTAAGGGGCTATTAAGGGTCTATTAAGGGTCTATTAAGGGTTTACAAAGGGTTTACTAAGGGTCTATTAAGGGTTTTACTAAGGGTCTACTAAGGGTTTTACTAAGGGTCTATTAAGGGTCTATTAAGGGTCTATTAAGGTGCTACTAAGGGTTTACTAAGGGTCTACTAAGGGTCTACTAAGGGTCTATTAAGGGTTTTACTAAGGGTCTACTAAGGGGCTACTAAGGGGCTACTAAGGGTTTTACTAAGGGTCTACTAAGGGGCTACTAAGGGTTTTACTAAGGGTCTACTAAGGGTCTATTAAGGGTCTATTAAGGGTCTACTAAGGGTCTACTAAGGGTCTACTAAGGGGCTACTAAGGGGCTACTAAGGGTTTTACTAAGGGTCTATTAAGGGTCTACTAAGGGTCTACTAAGGGTCTACTAAGGGTCTATTAAGGGTCTATTAAGGGTCTACTAAGGGTCTACTAAGGGTCTACTAAGGGTCTACTAAGGGTCTATTAAGGGTTTTACTAAGGGTCTACTAAGGGTCTACTAAGGGTCTACTAAGGGTTTTACTAAGGGTTTTACTAAGAGGCTATTAAGGGTCTACTAAGGGTTTACTAAGGGTCTACTAAGGGTTTTACTAAGGGTCTACTAAGGGTCTACTAAGGGTCTACTAAGGGGCTACTAAGGGTTTACTAAGGGTCTACTAAGGGTCTACTAAGAGGCTATTAAGGGTCTACTAAGGGTCTACTAAGGGTCTACTAAGGGTTTTACTAAGGGGCTATTAAGGGTTTTACTAAGGGTCTACTAAGGGTCTACTAAGGGTTTTACTAAGGGTCTACTAAGGGTTTTACTAAGGGGCTATTAAGGGTTTTACTAAGGGTCTACTAAGGGTCTACTAAGGGTTTTACTAAGGGTCTACTAAGGGTCTACTAAGGGTTTTACTAAGGGTTTTACTAAGGGTCTACTAAGGGTCTACTAAGGGTTTACTAAGGGTCTACTAAGGGTCTATTAAGGGTCTACTAAGGGGCTACTAAGGGTTTACTAAGGGTTTACTAAGGGTCTATTAAGGGTCTACTAAGGGTTTTACTAAGGGTTTTACTAAGGGTCTACTAAGGGTTTACTAAGGGTCTACTAAGGGTTTACTAAGGGTCTACTAAGGGTCTACTAAGGGTTTTACTAAGGGTTTTACTAAGGGGCTACTAAGGGTTTTACTAAGGGTTTTACTAAGGGTCTACTAAGGGTTTTACTAAGGGTTTTACTAAGGGGCTACTAAGGGTTTTACTAAGGGTCTACTAAGGGTTTTACTAAGGGTCTACTAAGGGTTTTACTAAGGGTCTACTAAGGGTTTTACTAAGGGTCTATTAAGGGTTTACTAAGGGTCTACTAAGGGTTTTACTAAGGGGCTATTAAGGGTTTTACTAAGGGGCTACTAAGGGTTTTACTAAGGAGCAACTAAGGGGCTACTAAGGGTTTTACTAAGGGTCTACTAAGGGTTTTACTAAGGGTCTACTAAGGGTTTTACTAAGGGTCTATTAAGGGTTTACTAAGGGGCTATTAAGGGTTTTACTAAGGGGATACTAAGGGTCTACTAATGGGGCTACTGAGGGGCTACTAAGGATTTTACTAAGGGTCTATTAAGGGTCTACTGAGGGTCTACTAATGAGGCTACTAAGGGTCTACTAAGGGTCTACTAAGGGTCTACTGAGTGGCTACTAAGGGTCTACTAAGGGTCTACTAAGGGTCTACTGAGTGGCTACTAAGGGTCTACTAAGGGTTTACTAAGGGGCTACTAAGGGTTTATTAAGGGTTTATTAAGGGTCTACTAATGACTCTATTAAGGGTTTTACTAAGGGTCTACTAAGGGGCTACTAAGGGTTTACTAAGGGGCTACTAAGGGTTTATTAAGGGTTTATTAAGGGTCTACCTAATGACTCTATTAAGGGGCTACTAAGGGTCTACTAAGGGGCTACTAAGGGTTTACTAAGGGGCTACTAATGACTCTACTAAGGAGCAACTAAGGGTTTATTAAGGGTCTACTAATGACTCCTATTAAGGGGCTACTAAGGGTCTACTAAGGGTTTACTAAGGTTTACTAAGGGTCTACTAAGGGTCTAGGGTCTACTAAGGGTTTACTAAGGGTTTATTAAGGGCTAACTAATGACTCTACTAAGGGGCTACTAAGGGGCTACTAAGGGTCTCTGTTTTCCAGCTTCACGTTTGACCAGTTTTGGTGTTTTTTCTTTTTCAAATCGAGTCCATAAAACCAAACTTTAAAGCATCTTTCATACAAGACGGTAAATATTGAGACTGATACGCATCACGACAAGAAGAAAATACCCTAACCCCAAATGAACCTGTGAAAAATAATACCGGAGCGTTAACAAGCTGCTCGATAAACCACAGGACTAAAATACATATGGACAACATGTCTCCACTTCCTGCCGCCATGAAGTAAAGTTCAGCCTAAAAACAAGACGATGACATCATGCTGCTTTAACGTTAACATCCTTTATCCCTTTAGTACTGCAATACTACTCCCACTACTACGATTAGTACTAGCTAATCCTATCCCTAGTACTGCAATACGACAATAACTACTCTCACTACACGATAGTACTCTACCTACTACCTAGTACTGCCTAATACTACTCTCACTACCTCACTACGCTTAGTACTACTACATACTCTCCTAGTACTGGCATACTACTCTCACTACTACGAGTAGTACTACTAATACTATCCTAGTACTGCAATACTACAATAATCTACTCTCACTACTACGATTAGTACTACTAATACAACCTAGTACTGCAATACTACAATAATCTACTCTCACTACTACGATAGTACACTAATACTATCCTAGTACTGCATACTACAGATCATCGACGCGCACGACTACGAGTAGTACTACTAATACTACCCTAGTACTGCCAATACTACTCCCACTACTACGATTGAGTACTACTATTACTAATCTAGTACTGCAATACTACAATAATCTACTCCCACTACTTACGATTAGTACTACTAATACTACCCTAGTACTGCAATACTACTCTCACTAGACTACGATTAGTACTACTAATACTATCTAGTACTGCAATACTACAATTAATCTACTCTCACTACTACGATTAGTACTACTAATACTATCCTAGTACTGCAATACTACAATAATCTACTCCCACTACTACGATTAGTACTACTAATACTATCCTAGTACTGCATATACTACTCCCACTACTACGATTAGTACTACTATACTATCCTAGTACGGCAATACTACAATAATCTACGCCCACTACTACGATTAGTAACTACTATACTATCCTAGTACTGCAATACTACTCCCACTACTACGATTAGTACTACTAATACTATCCTAGTACTACAATAATATAACTCTCACTACGACGATTAGTACTACTAATACTACCCTAGTACTGCAATACTACAATAATATACTCCCACTACTACGATTAGTACTACTAATACTACCCTAGTACTGCAATACTACAATAATCTACTCCCACTACTACGATTAGTACTACTAATACTATCCTAGTACTGCAATACTACAATAATATACTCCCACTACTACGATTAGTACTACTAATACTATCCTAGTACTGCAATACTACAATATTATACTCTCACTACTACGATTAGTACTACTAATATATCCTAGTACTCGCAATACTACAATAATCTACTCTCACTACTACGATTAGTACTACTAATACTATCCTAGTACTGCAATACTACAATAATCTACTCTCACTACTACGATTAGTACTACTAATACTATCCCTAGTACTGCAATACTACTCCCACTACTACGATTAGTATACTAATACTATCCTAGTACTGCAATACTACTCTCACTACCACGATTAGTACTACTAATACTATCCTAGTACTGCAATACTACAATAATATACTCTCACTACTACGATTAGTACTACTAATACTATCCCTAGTACTGCAATACTACTCTCAGTACTACGATTAGTTACTAATACTATCCTAGTACTGCAATACTACAATAATCTACTCCCACTACTACGATTAGTACTACTAATACTATCCTAGTACTGCAATACTACAATAATCTACTCCCACTACTACGATTAGTACTACTAATACTATCCTAGTACTGCAATACTACAATAATATACTCTCACTACTACGATTAGTACTACTAATACTATCCTAGTACTACAATAATCTACTCTCACTACTACGATTAGTACTACTAATACTACCCTAGTACTGCAATACTACAATAATCTACTCCCACTACTACGATTAGTACTACTAATACTACCCTAGTACTGCAATACTACAATAATCTACTCCCACTACTACGATTAGTACTACTAATACTATCCTAGTACTGCAATACTACAATAAGATACTCTCACACTACGATTAGTACTACAATACTATCCTAGTACTACAATAATCTACTCTCACTACTACGATTAGTACTACTAATACTACCCTAGTACTGCAATACTACAATAATCTACTCCCACTACTACGATTAGTACTACTAATACTATCCTAGTACTGCAATACTACAATAACCTACTCTCACTACTACGATTAGTACTACTAATACTATCCTAGTACTGCAATACTACTCTCACTACTACGATTAGTACTACTAATACTACCCTAGTACTGCAATACTACAATAATCTACTCCCACTACTACGATTAGTACTACTAATACTATCCTAGTACTGCAATACTACAATAATCTACTCTCACTACTACGATTATACTACTAAGAGAGAGGAAGGACAGGAGAGAAGAAAGGGGGATGGAGGAAGGAAGGAAGGAAGGAAGGAAGGGAGGAAAAGGAAATAAGGAAGGGAGGAAGGAGGGATGGAGGAAAGAAGTAAGTAAGGAAGGAAGGTAGGAGTGAGGGAGGAAAAGAAGGAAAGAAGAAAGGGGGGATGGAGGAAGCAAAGAAGGAAGGGAGGAAAGAAGAAGAAGGAAAGAAAGAGAGAAGGAGGGAGGAAGGACAGTGGGAAGGAAGGAAGGAAGGAAA
>JAJDFG010000482.1:5000-20000 GCA_021039105.1 Scomber colias
CATCCTAGTAAATCCTAGTACATCCCAGTACATCCCAGTACATCCTAGTGCATCCTAGTACATCCCAGTACATCCCAGTACATCCCAGTACATCCTAGTGCATCCTAGTACATCCCAGTACATCCTAGTACATCCCAGTACATCCCAGTACATCCTAGTACATCCCCTGTGCAGGTGTGTGTGTGTTGCAGTTTGTCTCACCACTGTTTCCACTCTCACCTTGTAGTACTGTGAGTTGGGGGGTGCGGAGGGGGGGTACTGTGGGAGGGGCATCTTATGGGTCTGGTACGACGGGGAGGAGCCGGAGCGCTGGGGGGCCGGACCAGGACCCCCGGGACCTGCAGGTAATCAGACAGGTGACATCAGAACCACTGAAGCACAAACACAGGAAATGAGCTGCCGTGTGTGAGTGACGTCATCGTTACCGTGGTGATACTGCATGTTGGGGTTGGAGTACTGGACGGGACCAGGATGACCGCCCCCACCCGAACCTGGCATCGAACCTGGCATCGAACCGCCGGCACCACCAGGACCTGACATCACACTCACACTGGACCCAACCGGGACACCGTACTGCTGAGACATACCTGAGAACGACTGAGGAGGAGGAGGAGGAAGTGGAGGAGGAAGAGCAGGAAGAGGAGGAAGAGGAACAGGAGGAAGATGAGGAGGAGCAGGAAGAGGAAGAGCAGGAGGAGCAGGAAGAGGAGCAGGAGGAAGAAGAGGAGGAGGAGCAGGAAGAGGAAGAGGAAGAAGAGCAGGAGGAGGAAGAAGAGGAGGAAGAAGAAGAGGAGGAGGAGCAGGAGGAGGAAGAGGAAGAAGAGCAGGAGGAGGAAGAGCAGGAAGAGGAAGAAGAGCAGGAGCAGGAAGAGGATTTAAGAATGTTCTGAGGAGTTTTTACATCTATTTGATTGAAACATCAGTTTAATGTGACTCACTGACCTCAGAGCTGTAGGGCCGTTTGAGGCCCTGGGGGGGCCGCAGGTGGCCCTGCTGCGGTCCAGGGCCGTAGTTTGGGTGCTGAGGGACCCTCTGAGGGCCCCCTCCAGGCCCATACATGGGGCCCATTGAGGGGGGGCCTCTGGTAGGTCCAGGACCAGGTCCCATGCCAGGGGGTCCGCGGGGGCCGGAGTGGGCCATGAACTGGTTATTATAGGCTGGACCCCCCATCTGTAACACACACACACACACACACACACGTATTTACATCTCTGTGACATCATCAGTCAGCTGACGGATGTTTCATGACCTCACAGGAAGTGACCTCACCTGTCCGTAGTTCATTTCCTGGTTCTGTTTCTCCTGGATGGCAGCGACGGTTGCCGTGGCGGTGGCGGTTGCCGTGGCAGCGGCGGCAGCAACAGCAGCAGCGGCGGCCTGAGTGAAGTCAGCTGATCCTCTGGAGCCGCCGGGATTGGACGGGTAGCTGCAGACAGGAAGTACATCATTACCCCTGAAGCCTCTGATTGGTCTAATAAACATTATGAATTATTAATAAAGCTGTTAGGAGAGTTAACCAGTGAACACACACACACACACACACAGTAACACACACACACACACACACACTAAATACACACACAAACACACACACACACACGCTGGAGATGTGAGGAAGACATGTTGTGGGAGGAGGTTACTACTCTGTGTATTAAGTGTTTAAATGACCCAGCTCTATGTATTCTGGGTCTGTTACCATGGAGACAGGATGTAGAATAGTTTTGGAAGTTGTCTCCGTGGTTTTAAGGAACGGACAGAAAGGACGAGACAGAGCGGCGACATTTGAACAGGTCACTGACTAATGTGGGGGGGGGGGCACCTGATAGATGCAACCGACTGGTCCACTCAGAGGTGATGATGTAATGTTTGTGTTTGCAGGAAGTGACTCACCTCCCTGTGTAGCCCCCCGGGCCTCCAGCGTAGCCCCCGCTGGGCCGCCCGTACATGCCCTGGTTCATGTAGCCTTTGCTGGGTTCGCCGTAGCCCTGCTGGCCCATGTAGCCTCCGGGCCCGCCGCCCATGCTCGGACCCCCGGGGCCCTGCATCATGGGGCCCCCGCCCGGGTTGGCCCCAGGGCCCATCACCCCCCCACCCAGACCCTGAAACACAAACACACGTGACCTCATTACCTCATTAAACATTCACGGTTATTAAACAGGTTAAATTAAGGCGGTGATGTCATACCTGGCTGGCCGAGGGATTGGTCACTCCCCAGACGGTGGTTACCACGGAGAGGGATCCTGTGGGCTGATTGGTCTGCTGCTGCCAGCTGGAAGGATCATAGGGGTACGAACCGTCACTGCAGGAGAGGAGACGTTAGAGAGGGCGTGTGTGTATGTGTGTACCTGTGTATATTTGTGTGTGTGTGTGTGTGTGTGCGTACCTGTGTATGTTTGTGTGTGTGTGTGTGTGTGTGTGTGTGTGTGTGTACCTGTGTGGATTGTTCAGTCCAGCCTTCATCTGGTTCATAGGGTTCATGGTGGGAGGGGCTGGTGGGCCGGGGTCCAATCAGACTCCTGCAGACAGACAGGTGATCAGTTATCTCCAATCAATCCTGTGATGGTCATGAAACTGTCCTGTTACTGTCATGAAACTGTCCTGTGATGGTCATGAAACTGTCCTATAACTGTCCTGTAACTGTCCTGTGATGGTCATGAAACTGTCCTGTGATGGTCATGAAACTGTCCTGTGATGGTCATGAAACTGTCCTGTGACTGTCCTGTAACTGTCCTATAACTGTCATGAAACTGTCCTGTGATGGTCATGAAACTGTCCTGTTACTGTCATGAAACTGTCCTGTGATGGTCATGAAACTGTCCTGTGATGGTCATGAAACTGTCCTGTGATGGTCATGAAACTGTCCTGTGACTGTCCTGTGATGGTCATGAAACTGTCCTGTGACTGTCATGAAACTGTCCTGTGACTGTCCTGTGACTGTCATGAAACGGTCATGAAACTGTCCTGTGACTGTCATGAAACTGTCCTGTGATGGTCATGAAACTGTCCTGTGATGGTCATGAAACTGTCCTGTGATGGTCATGAAACTGTCCTGTGACTGTCCTGTAACTGTCCTGTGACTGTCATGAAACTGTCCTGTGACTGTCATGAAACTGTCCTGTGACTGTCATGTGACTGTCATGAAACTGTCATGAAACTGTCCTGTAACTGTCATGAAACGGTCATGAAACTGTCCTGTGACTGTCATGAAACTGTCCTGTGACTGTCATGAAACTGTCCTGTGACTGTCATGAAACTGTCCTGTGACTGTCATGTGACTGTCATGAAACTGTCATGAAACTGTCCTGTAACTGTCCTGTGATGGTCATGAAACTGTCCAGAGACTGTCATGAAACTGTCCTGAAACTGTCCTGTGATGGTCATGAAACTGTCCTGTGACTGTCATGAAACGGTCATGAAACTGTCCTGTGACTGTCATGAAACTGTCCTGTGACTGTCATGAAACTGTCCTGTGACTGTCATGAAACTGTCCTGTGACTGTCATGTGACTGTCATGAAACTGTCATGAAACTGTCCTGTAACTGTCCTGTGATGGTCATGAAACTGTCCAGAGACTGTCATGAAACTGTCCTGAAACTGTCCTGTGATGGTCATGAAACTGTCCTGTGACTGTCCTGTAACTGTCATGAAACTGTCCTGTAACTGTCATGAAACTGTCCTGTGATGGTCATGAAACTGTCCTGTGATGGTCATGAAACTGTCCTGTGACTGTCCTGTGATGGTCATGAAACTGTCCTGTGATGGTCATGAAACTGTCCTGTGACTGTCATGAAACTGTCCTGTGACTGTCATGAAACTGTCCTGTGACTGTCCTGTGACTGTCATGAAACGGTCATGAAACTGTCCTGTGATGGTCATGAAACTGTCCTGTGACTGTCATGAAACTGTCCTGTGACTGTCATGAAACTGTCATGAAACTGTCCTGTGATGGTCATGAAACTGTCCAGAGACTGTCATGAAACTGTCCTGAAACTGTCCTGTGATGGTCATGAAACTGTCCTGTGACTGTCCTGTAACTGTCCTGTGATGGTCATGAAACTGTCCTGTGACTGTCCTGTAACTGTCCTGAAACTGTCCTGTGATGGTCATGAAACTGTCCTGTGACTGTCATGAAACTGTCCTGTGACTGTCATGAAACTGTCCTGTGACTGTCATGTTACTGTCATGAAACTGTCCTGTGACTGTCATGAAACTGTCCTGTGACTGTCATGAGACTGTCCTGTTACTGTCATGAGACTGTCCTGTTACTGTCCTGTAACTGTCCTGAAACTGTCCTGTGATGGTCATGAAACTGTCCTGTGACTGTCCTGAAACTGTCCTGTGACTGTCCTGTAACTGTCCTGTGACTGTCCTGTAACTGTCCTGAAACTGTCCTGTGACTGTCCTGTGACTGTCCTGTGATGGTCATGAAACTGTCCTGTGACTGTCATGAAACTGTCCTGTGACTGTCCTGTGACTGTCCTGTGATGGTCATGAAACTGTCCTGTGATGGTCATGAAACTGTCCTGTGACTGTCCTGTTACTGTCATGAAACTGTCCTGTGACTGTCCTGTTACTGTCCTGTGATGGTCATGAAACTGTCCTGTGATGGTCATGAAACTGTCCTGTGACTGTCCTGTAACTGTCATGAAACTGTCCTGTGACTGTCCTGTTACTGTCATGAAACTGTCCTGTGACTGTCCTGTTACTGTCCTGTGATGGTCATGAAACTGTCCTGTTACTGTCATGAAACTGTCCTGTGATGGTCATGAAACTGTCCTGTAACTGTCATGAAACTGTCCTGTGATGGTCATGAAACTGTCATGAAACTGTCCTACCCTAAAGTACAAGCACTTCAAATTATACTACAGTAAAGTAGAAGTACCTCAAACCGTACTACAGTAAAGTACAAGTACCCCAAACTGTTCTACAGTAAAGTATTAGTACCTCAAAGTGTACTACAGTAAAGTACTAGTACCTCTAACAGTACTACAGTAAAGTACTAGTACCTCAAACTGTACTACAGTAAAGTACTAGTACCTCTAACTGTACTACAGTAAAGTATAAGTACCTCTAACTGTACTACAGTAAAGTACTAGTACCTCTAACTGTACTACAGTAAAGTACTAGTACCTCTAACTGTACTACAGTAAAGTACTAGTACCTCTAACTGTACTACAGTAAAGTACACAGAGTTACTCTTCAGCTCTGAGGTTATCTACATATATTCATGTCCAGAGTCAAACTTCACTCATCCAGTAACAATAACAACAATAATAACATTTTAATAACAAACTAAACTTCATGCTGCGAGCTGTGTTCACTGTGTGATTCGCGTGCACGGCTCACACGCACGCGCCCCTGATAATAATAATAAAGCAGATAAACATTAATAACAGATAAAGGTGTAACTGGCGTGTGTCCTGCTGCTCTGCTCGGTGTAACTGGGAGCTTCTGACACAAAATGAGCGTCAGGAGACATTTTGATTCCAAGCTAATGCTAATGGCTAGGTAGCTTTAGCGTGCTAACGGCTAGGTAGATACCGTTAAATAACCGGGCAGTGTTGTTCACGTGAACACGATGTCAGACACCCGACGCTGTTTATAATGTTGGATTTATTCCGTTAAACGACCCCCCTCATTATTTTCACAGCCGTTACCGAGCTAGCCTAGCTAACCTAGCTAGCCTAGCTAACCCAGCACAATGGGATGAAGCTAATAATGCTAACAGCTAGCCTCCAACACAAACAGCTGATGTTACCGGACATGTGGACCGGACCCGGGCTTTACCGGGTTCTACCGGACACCCCGGCACCGTGAACACACACACACCATGTCCCCACATACATACATACACACACACACACACACACACACACTAACGCTCACTCACACGCACGCACACCGGGACTCACCTCCTCTGCTCCCCCGGTGTCTGAGCCCTGCTCCGGGGCTCCGCAGTCTGAGCTCCACCGGGGCCTCCGGGGCATCAAGCACCGAGCAAAGCACCGAGCACCGAGCCAAGCTCCTCCGCCAGGAGCTCACACACACACGGCCCAGAATATATCCCAGAATATCCACAAATATTCCAAATATCCGGTATAATCCTGATAGCAGCCCGCAGCTCTGCCTCCCTGCTGCCGGCCACTGCGTCTGATTATCCGGCTTCAGCAGGAGACACCATCCCCCGCAGCTCCCGCACAGTTCCCGCACAGTTCCCGCAGCTTCCCGTACAACTCCCCGCACGCAGCTCCCGCACCGCTCCGGGATTATTAACACCGAAGGAAGAGAAACATTAACACTGAATAACTGCACACACACACCGGTAGGAGGCTCACACTCTGCATTACTGCCGCTGGAGGAAACCTGCAGGCTGGAGAGAGAGAGACAGACAGAGAGAGAGGGGGGGGGGGGCAGGCACACAGACAGACAGACGTGGGGGGAGGGGGGGGGGGGGATAGACAGACAGACAGACAGGCAGGGGGAGAGAGAGACAGACAGGTAGAGAGAGAGAGAGACAGAGAGAGAGACAGGCACACAGACAGGCAGGCAGGGAGAGAGAGACAGGCAGACAGAAAGGGGAGAGAGAGAGAGAGAGGCAGGGAGAGAGAGAGAGACAGAGAGAGAGAGAGGCACACAGACAGGCAGGGAGAGAGACTAGAATTGAAACTATAAGTCAGTAACAGTCTGGATTCCTGCACTATTAATAAACTTATAAACAGCACAGACAGTAAGGTCATGTGTGTTTGGTATCTCTTTATGTATCAAAGCTTCTTGGTAATAAATGTTATCCGGTTGGAAAGTCTGTTTATTTCCCTTTTAAATGGAGCTACATTAGTGAGGAACATGAATAATACCCCTTTTCCACCGAGCTGGAGCTGGTGCTGGTTCGGAGCCAGAGCCTGACTAAGCACCGGTTCTTTGCTTTTCCACCGCCAAAGCTCCAGCCCTGAGCCTCAGAACGGGAGCCAGAACGAGCACCAACTCTTTGCTGGTCTAAAGCAAGAACCGATTATGTCATCGGACGTTAATAGCCGGCTAGCGGGGTTAACGTTTATTAGCTGGCTAGCGTGGCATTTACAGAAAGTTAAAGATTTGTTGATTAAAAGTACTATTTTTATCTTTTTTTTGCCAGAGCTGTCGTCTTCGTCTTCTTCTTCTTCTTCTTCTTTGTTTCCGACAGGCTAGATGCCTTGCGCCATGTTGCGCCTCTCACTGGTGAATCATGGAAGAGCTTCAAAGGCGCGCTGGCTACGTTATACAGTGACGTAATCAAGTGGCTCCTTGCCGGTGGAAAAGCAACAGGTTCGTAAGAGGAGCTTGGATTAGCACCAACTGAGCACTGGCTCTAGCACTAGCTCCGAACCAGCAGTGGCTCCAGCCCGGTGGAAAAGGGGTATTACTGGTTGATCCGAACCATCATCTCAATGCAGAGAGATTCAACCAGTGGCTCAGTCTGCCAACGCTGGCCTCCACAGAGCAGCTTTATCCCAGACTACCTCCACTCTCTGGGAGAGGAGAGGATGGAACGGCCTCCAGCAGTCCTCACCTCAACCCCATTCAACACTATTGGGATCAGTTTGGGTCAGCTGTTGGTGCAGGAGTGACCAACACAACCACGATGGCTGACAAGTGCTGGTTGAACAATTGGTGCTTTTCCACTAAACAGTTATAGCCCAGAATATTTTCACAATTGGGCCGAATGTCAAAATAAAAGCACAACAGTTTCTGGACATTCAGAACAGAAACTACAACTCATCTCAACATCTCTTTTAAATCTCTTCTTAAGATCATTTCTGGATGTATAGACTTTATGAATGAGTTTAAAGGAAATGTCCTGAACTGTATTGGTGATTGATTATTGATTAGAAAGGAGCCAATATATTATAATATAGTGATATCTCTTTATTATAATATAGTGATATCTCTTTATTATAATATAGTGATCTCTTTATTATAATATAGTGATATCTCTTTGGTGTGTGAGTGTATGTTGGAGATAACAAGGATATTACTGGATGTTAACACTCAGCTGAGATTTAAACAGTGTAAAGACTCCAGAAAGTCATTTATAATTATAATATGAACATTTATTTCCTTTTTATTTCTCATATTATCTCAGAATGTATGCGGGGGGGTGGGGGGGGGGGGGGGTTAACGTTGTTAAGTATTGTTTTTCTGAATAAAAATGAAAATCAGGTTGTAGTTCGGTCACGTGGCCACCAGGTGGCAGCAGCGTCTGACTCACAGAGCAGAAACCACCGAAGAAGAGCGGAGAGGTAAACAGGAAGTGAAGCTCGCTAATGGCCGCCAGTGTTCGTCACTAGTTTGGTTTGTTCCGTTAAACCAGAGACATTATAAAAAGACCCTTAGAAGGACTTTGGTTAAACTAACTTCAGCTGAGACCAGAGGACGGTTACCGGCGCCGGTAAACCAGCCATGACGTCATCAGGAGACATGACCTCCTTGGAGTTAATGCAGCAGGTAAACTTTATATTATTATTAGTAGTAGTAGTCTGAGTTTATATCATCTTTACATCAGCTGTTATTATAAGATCAGGGAGTCTGAGCTCATTTCACTGTGTGCAGGATTAAACATGATTATTAAAGATGATTAAAGATGATTATTAAACAGGATTAAACACGATTAAAGATGATTATTAAAGATGATTAAACATGATTATTAAAGATGATTAAAGATGATTACAGATGATAATACCGTTAACTTTGTATTTGAGTTTATGTGTTTTATTGTTTCAGAGTAAAATGACGTCAGCTCTGTCTGCTTGTGATAATAATAATAATCCTGTCAGTAGGGCTGGGCGATACGGCCTAAAATCAATATCACGGTATATTGAGCAGTTCACCTCAATAACGATAAATGGACGATAACTACCACCAGAGCGACAGATATAACATATATTATATCTATCGCTCTGACTACCACCACCCCGCCACTAGATGGGGCTGTGGCAGCATAATTGCTCCACTCTGAGGTTAGAGGTATTGCCCTGGCTGGTGACGACAGTCTTTTTGCACAACTTACATTTTACATCTTTCTGAGCAGTATCTTCCCTTTTGAAACCAAAATGTTGCCACACGATTGAAGGTCTGGTGTAACGCGGTGTAACGTGGTGTAATGTGGTGTAACGCGGTGTAACGGCACGCGGTGTAATGTGGTGTAACGCGGTGTAACACGGTGTAATGTGGTGTAATGTGGTGTAATGTTGTGTAACGTGATGTAACGTGGTGTAATCTGGTGTAACGTGGTGTGACGTGGTGTAATCTGGTGTAACGTGGTGTAACGTGGTGTAACGTGGTGTAATCTGGTGTGACGTGGTGTAATCTGGTGTAACGTGGTGTAACGTGGTGTAACGTGGTGTAATGTTGTGTAACGTGATGTAACGTGGTGTAACGTGGTGTAACGTGGTGTAACGTGGTGTAACGTGATGTAACGTGGTGTAACGCCTCGTGCTTCCTGCAGGTGGCGCTGCTGCGGTGGCTCTGCTCCCAGGCTGAAGAGGACTCCTGTCTGAGTTTGCTCAGCCCTCAGTCTGAAGAGGACCGCGGTCTGCTGACTGCAGTCACCGGGGTCCGGGTGGCCCGAGAGATGCTGAACCGCCTCACGGGCCAGAAGCAGCTGGACGCCTACAAGGTAACCTGGGGGGGGCATTAATACAAGGTAACCTGGGGGGGCACTAATACATGGTAACCTGGGGGGGGCACTAATACATGGTAACCTGGGGGGGCACTAATACATGGTAACCTGGGGGGGGCACTAATACATGGTAACCTGGGGGGGGGGGGGGGTAACCTGCAGCTGGGGAGTCATTATACAAGGTAACCTGGGGGGGGCACTAATACAAGGTAACTTTGGGTGGGTGGGTGGGGGGGTAACCTGCAGCTGGGCAGTCATTATACAAGGTAACCTGCGGGGAGGGGCATTAATACAAGGTAACCTGGGGGGGCATTAATACAAGGTAACCTGGGGGGGGGGCATTAATAAAAGGTAACCTGGGGGGGGGGACATTAATACAAGGTAACCGGGGGGGGGGGGGGGGGGGGGTGACCTGCTACTGAGGTGGGGGGGGGGGGGGGTGTTAAAGTTTATTCTCTCATTAGGAACATCTGTAGAGTCTTATTCTATCAAACAGCTCTGATATAAATTCTACTTTTATGAAGTTTATACATTTTTATACATTTTCAGTTTTGGTTGATATTAACAGGAAGGAGATAAATACTTATTGTCTATTACTGAGCTCATAGAGGTGATGGGTTAGGGTTAGGGTTATAATAGGGTTCCTAACAGGGCTGAGCAGCTGCAGTATATTCTCCCATAGAGATCAATGCAGCTGAATGGCGCCATCTGGTGGCCAAAACACACAACTACAGTCTGAAGCCCTGAAGCTCTAATTATAAGAGTTCTAATGGAAGTGCGTGTGTGTGTGTGTGTGTGTGTGTGTGTGTGTGTGTGTGTGTGTGTGTGTGTGTGTGTGTGTGTGTGTGTGTGTGTGTGTGTGTGTGTGTGTGTGTGTGTGTGTTCAGAGAGAGTGTGTCCTCAGCATCTCAGAGTTCATCAATAAGAACCCTCGAGCGTCTCAGAATCAGATCAACTCTGAGGTGGAGAAGAGAGTCCTGCAGTTCGCTGCTCGGGTCCAAGCTCTGGAGTCAGCACCCATCCTCTAAACCCGGACCCGGACCCGGACCTGTGCCTGGACCCGGACCTGGACCCGGACCTGGGTCTGATCCTGGACCCGGACCTGAACCCGGGCCTTGTTCTGATCCTGGACCTGGACCTGGACCTGGACCCGGGCCTGGACGTGATCCTGTGCCTTGATAAAAAATATAAATGTTTTATATTCTTATGAAATTGTGCTGATTTAGCTTCGCTGCCTTTTTCTGTTTTATTATAAACTTACTGACATTTTTATTGTTTCTGTATTAAATAGAAAACACAGTAAATACACACACACACACACACACATTAAATACACACACACACACACACACACACACACATTAAATACACACACACACACACACACACACACACACACATTAAATACACACACACACACACACACACTTCTTTCAGTGTGAACTTTAACTCTTGAAACGTTTCAATAAATCAAATCTTTATTTCTGCTCCACATTTTCTGTTCATGAAGATTTCTGATGATAAACTTCCTCAAAGTGTCTCTGAGGGACACACACCAGTATACACACCAGTATATACACACCAGTATACACACATGAACTGTGGGATTAGTTGTAAATTAAGTAAAACACTATGAAAAGTTGAGTGTGTGTGACACATTAAATACACACATTAAATACACCAGTACACACACCAGTATACGCCAGTGTATCACTTCCTGGTCTGGAGGATCATGTGTCTGTGAAACATGACTTACTGTCTGGGTGACTGCTTCCATTGGGTCTCATCATCGTGTCTACTTCCACGTTGCAACGAACCCAGCCGGCCGTCAGTCCGTGACCGCCTGAAGCTGTGAGCCCGAACCCTCCTCTCAGCTCCTGTCTTTGGTTTCAGGTTATTACGCTGCTGTAGTCGTAGTTACTTTGATTTCTGCAGCTTTACAACCTTCACACACACACACACTCACACACATACACATACACCTTCACACACACACACACACTCACACACATACACACACACACACACATCATGACTGATGCCACTGATGTTCACACTTCAAACCTTTTGTTCATTAACTGCCAGCTGTGTCTCCCTTTGGCTCCCCAGACCACGTCTCAGTCTGGACTCATATGAGAGTCTGATCTAACTTTTAAACCTCACATTAATAAAGTGACCCAGACTTTCTTTCTACCTCGGAAATGTTGCCAAGGTAACCAAACAGGAAGCTGAGACATGAACTCATGCTTTAATGACCAACGAGTTAGATTTAACCTGAGAGACTGTTTTATTTGACCTACACTGACTTCCTGTTTCTTTTAGAATAGATTTTAAGTTCATTTTAATGACTTATAAAGCTCTAAATGATGTAGCACCTTCATACATGACTGAATCTTTAATATCAGCCACAGAAAGTCCTGAGATCCTCCACAGCTGATCGTTTGGTGGCTGAAGCTGCTTTAATGGTTTATGAACCATAACTGTGGAACAAGTTGCTCCTACTGTAACGGCTCAGAGAAGGCAGGGAACCCAAAAGCACAACAACAGGAAGATATTTCAGAGTCCACAGATATTTAATCAGAGTCAAAAACAGGCAGGGGTCAAAACCAGGCAGACAAATCCAAGGGAGCAGGAAAAAACCCAAAAACCAGGAACCAGGCAAGACAGGCAGAGTAACGCTGGAAAGTTAGGCATGAAAACACGAGACAATCTGGCAGAGGACAAGTGGAAATGGGGCCTGAATATGAAGAGGACCTGATGATGATGATGGTAACCAGGTGTGGAGATGGGCGGGGAAGCACAGGTGAGGGGAGTGAGCTGATGACGGTGACAGGATCTGAGATGACAGGATAATTAGTGACTGACTGATCAACCCATGACTACTACACACTGTTGGGCATCATATCCTGTCATTTCAGATCCTGTCACCCTCAGCAGCTCACTCTGCCTGTCTTGCCTGGTTCCTGGTTTTTGGATTTTTTCCTGCTCCCTTGGATTTGTCTGTCTGATTGTCTGCCTGTTTTTGACTCTGATTAAATATCTGTGGACTCTGAAATATCTTCCTGTTGTTGTGCTTTTTGGGGACAGGATAATTAGTGAAGAAAAAACATGACTGATCAACCCATGACACCTGTAAATCAAACAGAACTTAAAACATTTCTTTACCTCAAAGCTTTTAGTTCATCTGTGTTTTAGAGGTTTTATTCAGCTGCAGTTTCCTGTCACTGCCAGCAGGGGGAGACAGAAGCTCCTCTGCAGGTTTCAGTCTGGATTGATGTTTTCTTCTATCGTCACTTGGTGGCGCTGCTTCCTTATTTGTAACTTGCACTTGATTTCAGCAACAAAGGGTTAAAGACTGAAGAAAACAGAGTTTAAAGTTAAAGTTCCTGAAAGAAAAAAGAACTTTGACTCTCATTTACATTAAAGACGCTTCATTTCTTCTTTTTATTCCTTTTCTTTATTTTGGCACTTTTGTCTTAATATCAACTCATCAACCAACACTTTGAACTGTATTACTGTATAAATGATGTTTGATTGATTGATTGTTATAAACAGTTAAAGAGCCTGGACCAAAGGACTATTTCATTGCTTTGTGAAATCTTTAAATTATTGATTATTCACTGAATTTTAGTTTGAATTTGAGATTTAAGTTTTATTTTATTTTGTTTTGAGAGATATTGGTGATGTAAACTGATGTATTACAGTGAGATATGTGTATTTTTCTAAGGTTGGAGCAGTATGTGTGTATGTGGTCTAAATAAACATGACGCTGAATGTAGTGAATTATTTCTGTTTACTAAAGTTACACTAAATGATCATAACAGTAAATAATAGATGTTTCAATTATACACTGATGAAGTAATAGAAATATACATTATGACCTCTGGTGAACAAACACACAGTTAACAGTGTGATGACATAACAAACATCAACATGAACAATATATTAATGATATATAAATAAATAAGATCGATCCAGGAAGCAACGTTAACAACATGAGTGTCAATATTTACATGTATGTGCTTCACACACATCAAAGGTTAATGACTGTGTGTGTCGTGTCACATTATTAACAGAAGTAGTTCACAGATATGAGCAGAAGAGAACAAAACTATACAAATGAAACTTGTGAATGAACAAAATTACACAAAATAAATTGAGGTGGTCTTGAAATACTAATTGATCCCTCACACATATAAAAGCTGGATCCCTTAAATATTTACACACTGAGACTCTGAAAAGTCATCTGGAGCCTTTAAAAGTGATCAATCAAATCTTTAAATCAATCCTAAAACAAACAGCCAACCAGCGAAGTGATGATAGAAATGGAGTAATATGATCTCTGTTCCTGGTTTGAGTTAAAGTGTTCTGTGTTAGTTTTATAGATATTATTTTAATATGTTTTAATGGTGAAAACAGGACTGGACCAGCTGCTGATATGATCATCAAAACTTAGACTGGAATCAAAAAATGGCTTGATGTTGTTATCAACAGAACCAGGATATGATTTGACCTGCATGCAGGTTTTCTGACCAATGAGAAATTATTTCAGAATTGAACTGAATGAAATTAGTGAACATTAAATCTGTCACATCTGGGCTCCTCTTAAAGAGTTCGATCCACTTTCCAAACTTGGTAAATGATTCCTGTGTGTGCCGATATTTAGGAGCTGCAGGTGGAGTTCAGGCAGAGATGTTCCCTGAGAGGACAGATGTTTAGGGAACGCTTGATGACTGTGAGCTTATTAAAAGGGCTAAAAGCTGATTTCAGCTAAATCCACAGATAACTGTTCAGTTTGGAGTCAGTTAAGAGACTCAAGTGAAGACGTCAAAATCCAGATCCAGACTCCAGATGGATCATCAGGATCCAGCTGATCCTCTCTCAACACTCCTGGATGTTCACTCTCACTCTGACAGAGATCACTTCCATCTGATGAGAGAAGAAGAAAGAACAGAGGAGATAAATGAGTGTTTAGTGAGACTCACTTGATCAGCTGTCAGTCAGTGATGCAGCACATCCAGTATAAAGAGCAGCAGGGACTTCAGTCCTGTTCAGACCAGAAGTGGAACAGCTGTGCAGTGTAGCTTGCTTCCTTTCAGCTCTCATGTTAATGTGTTGGAGTGAACACACTGAGCTCCAAGCTCACACACCTGCACACACTTTTACTATCAAGTGTGTTTCCTCTGCAGATTTCACTCAAGTACACAGAGGAAATAAAGTGCTGAGAGTCATGAACACATCATTACTGCAGAAACAGAGACATTCACTCATCAGTTTACTGATGGATTTACTGCTGATACATGTCAACTCTTATCAAAGTTTAAAGCTACAGAGTCTCTGTGGGA
>JAJDFG010000482.1:25000-55000 GCA_021039105.1 Scomber colias
TGAAGAAACACAAACATACTTACTTGATATGTGGAACTCAGACTGCTGAAGCCTCATATTAGTTTACACTCTGGAAGTCATTTTTACTCACAACAAGACTGTGGATTTTAAATTCCTGAAAACATTTACATTCTACACATTTGTGTTCAGCAAATCCTGAAAATTATGAACCAAACATTTGAAACTTCACTGAAGAATTTAAATTTAATAGAATTAAATCTACCAAAGCTACAGTCAGTGAACTCACATCAGAGTCTTCAGTTTACAGTTTGGACTCTCCAGTCCAGCAGACAGACGCTTCACTGATGAATCAGACAGTTTGTTGTAGCTCAGGTTCAGTTCTGTCAGATGGGAGGGGTTGCACTTCAGGGCTGAGGCCACAACTTCACAGTCAGTCTCTGAGAGTCCACATCTATGAAGTCTGTAATGAGACAAATATTTCAACATATGTTATCATGAAAGAGGACACTTTATATTTACTTCATGCATTTGATGATCAAACAGTTTGATGCTCATTATTTTGATGAACATTTGTTCTTCACATCATCTTTTTATTAAATCTATTTTTTCTGAAGCATTTTATTCCTTAAATGTAAAAATGAAGCTCAGAGAAAGTTCAGACAGGAAGAGCATCTTTTTTACAAGCTCACATCTATAGTTTGATTTCTCATCCCTCAGTCATTCTGATCTTTCTCACAGCTCATCATTTCCTTTCTGTCATTTCTGGGGCATCAATTAAGACGTCAGCTGTTCACATCACCTGCTCATATCCAACCAATAGCATGCTGACACACCTTCTTTGTCAGCCTATCATATCGCAGCTGTCTTTTTAAATGTTTCTCCCAGATTCAAGTAGTTGACTCTTGGGAGAAATGTCAAGTATCAGGCTTTGTCAACCAGCTCAGTCTGCTGTTGTACTCACTGCATGTTTATCAATTGTAGCCTGTTCATTGAAGCAGTGTTCAGTCAGCGTGACTGCTCTCTGCTGCTGTGGGAACATGTGTGTGCAAATATTAGTAGCCTAGTACTTGGATTTCTATCTAGATATTGTAGCTGCGTTGCTGTCTGCGTCACTTTAACTTCCTCTCTTCAAGCAGCAATAGTTTTACTTAGCCTTTGTTCAAAAGTCAAGTCACACACAGATGAGATCAGCTGTCCTAATTAACGTTGATTCAGGTGCCTGGTTCAGTGAGCCGCAGTCTGTGTCCAGCCAAAGATCTTCTCTGAGAGAAGATGCTTCCTCGCTCTGTTTTGTTTCTTCTTCAAACAATGTTCATGAAACATGGCCACTCTAGAGATTTCCAGTAAGTAAGTAAGCATCTTTCTTTGCTCACAGGTAACATCTATCACAAGAGCTTTTCATAAAGTCACTTTGAAGGTTGTTTCTATGCAGCATTTAACTTTGTATTTGGGTTCCAGTGATTCAGCAGTAAGCTTCCTAGCTAGCGCTGCATGTGCGTAGCTGCTAGGCTAAATAGTAAACTTCACTGTTTGATTTGATTTCCAACATTTGTACAGAGCTGACCATGCTCCTCTGATACTGATGATTCTGGACAGGAAACACTTATTTTCATGCTTCGTCTTTCACTTTAGTTTCCTTTCATTCATTCAGAACATCTTCATCAGTCAGGACTTCATCTTCATCAGTCAGGACTTCATCGTCATCATTAAGGACTTCATCGTCATCATTAAGGACTTCATCGTCATCATTAAGGACTTCATCGTCATCGGTAAGGACTTCATCGTCATCGGTAAGGACTTCATCGTCATCGGTACGGACTTCATCTTCATCAGTAAAGACTTCATCTTCATCAGTAAAGACTTCATCTTCATCAGTAAAGACTTCATCTTCATCAGTAAGGTCTTCATCTTCATCATAGAGGACTTCATCTTCATCATAGAGGACTTCATCTTCATCATTAAGGACTTCATCGGTAAGGACTTCATCTTCATCATTAAGGACTTCATCTTTATCAATAAGGACTTCAGCTTCAGTTGTGGGACAATTTGAAGCCTAGATATGTAGAGCAATTCACAATTTTAAATTGAGTGGCCGTTCTATGAGGAGTTTTACTTTCTAACTGATTTAAGAACATTATTGATGATTTTGATTAGTTTAATTTAATTTATATGCTGAGATCTTTCCAAATACACGAAGGAGTTCTAATAATTCAGGAATGGATTTTTCCATCTTTTTAAGGAATATGATTACGTTATCTGCAAATAGAGCTAGACGGTATTGATGCCTGTTATATTTTGGTGTGTTCTTATTGCCAGTGGTTCTATAGCCATAATGGTAATAATGGTCTCCTTGTCTACATCCCCTTTGTATCTTAATGGTTTTGGATATATTACGGTTAGTCATGATTTCAGCATTTGGGTCTGTATGTAGTAGTTTTATCCATTCAACTCTGTCAAAGGCTTTTTCAGCATCCAGTGACAGTAATGCTGTATCTGCCGGTCCTTTCTCCTCAAATAATATATTTAGAATTCTCCTAACATTATGGAAGCCTTGCCTACCTTGTACAAAGCCATTTTGATCTTTGTCAATAATATTCAGAATTATTTTCTCCAGTCTCCTAGCTATCATTACTCAAAATTTTTAAATCTACATTTAAAATGATGTTGGAAGGATTCCAGATGTATTTGGACCCATTTCTGAGCTATAAAGCATTTCATAAATTTTTTGAAATTTTCATTTATTTCAATTGGGTCGACAATATTTTCATTACAGTGAACTCTCGCTATAACGCGGTTCACCTTTTGCGGCTTCGCTGTTTCACTGATTTTTTTTTTTTAGTGCAGTTTTTTTATGCTTTTTTTTACAGTGCATTGTGTTCTGCATCCTGATTGGCTAAGGGACTGTAGACCAATGTCAACAGTCTCCGTGCCTCGTCTCTATACAGCTTGCCAAATTTACGTTTGCAATCTGTTTGAATCTTCTTGCCCAGAAGAAAAAAAGAGCGCCAACAACTACCCATAACTATGTTCTTCTCTCGGAAAAAGACCCCTGCACCACAGCCTCCAGTAGAAAAAGATGCTACAGCGGAGTGGAGTCAGGACGAAGAGGCACAGTCAGAGGAACTGTGAAATAGCGTCAGTCACAATGTGTCCAACCTCGTGTTGACTATTAAAATTATTATTTTACAGTATTTCTAAAAACTATCATAGTTATTTGTAAGAAAACGTTTATATTTTTATTTCTTAAACAAATGCTTGGGCCTGAAAACAGGTTTGGATCTTTGGTTTCATTCTATAGTACAGTGTTGTATTGTATAATAATTGTAAAAAATAAAGCTGACTACTTCACGGATTTCGCCTATCGCCTATTTTGGAACGTAACCCCCGTGATAAACGAGGGTTCACTGTATTATGGTTTTGTAGTGAGGTTATAAGTCTTTCATTCTGAAGTTGTTTGATGCGCCATGCTAGTACTCTACCAGGCTTTTCCCCGTCATCATAGAATGTCTGTTTGAGTCGTAGTAAACTTGATAAAGCTCTTGTTGTAGATATTTCATTGTATTGTGTTAACAAAAGTAATCTTTGTTGGGCATCTTGAGAACCTGACTGGTAGGATGACATCAAATTTGGGTGAGATCTCAGTCTTCATGGTGTCAATAGCTGCCAACACTGTTGCCAAAGAGGTACCGGGCTCCTCCCTGGTGGCAGCAATGTCCCCCTCCGACTGTCCATCAGGGCCAGCGCTGGCGCTAGCAGCCTCCATGGCTTCATTGTTTGCGGTGAGCTTGGCCTTAGCAGTCGCAGTTGCAAAATTAGTTCCTTTGGTTTGTTGTGTCTTGCTCCGAATTGACTTTGTTTCATCTGTATTTTCTTAAACCCTGACATTGTAGTAAGGTTGAATGACGCACAGAATTGTCCTATTTTAGCAAGGATTTAAAGTTTAGTAGCAGAGCAGTCTTACACGCTTCATCAGTCAGGACTTCATCTTCATCAGTAAAGGACTTCATCTTCATCAGTAAAGGACTTCATCTTCATCAGAAAGGACTTCATCTTCCTCAGTGTGACATGTAGCATCAGATCATCATTCAGCTCACTGTGTTCAGCAGCAGTTATGTTTCTGTAAACCTGACAGCGTTTCTGTTTTATTTATAGAAGCATCACATTGTTGGCTCTCGCAGCATCATTCAGATTCTTTTATTGTGTTTTTATTTGTATTTATTTAGTGTTCTTATGTGTGAAGGACTCTGGACCAATGATATTGTGTTTAAAGTGATATAAATAAGTTGAAGTTGATGCATCAGCAGCTTCACCGTCGCTGGCTACAACACCAGCAGCATTTCAGAGTAAAAGTCAAATGTTGAGCTGCATGTATTCTGCTGTCATTTCACTGATTACGTTATTTTATTTAGCGTCGCTGTCAGTATGACTATGACAACATGATGTAGATGACAGGTGATGTGATCTACAGGCTGACTGTGTAGTTATTCTATCATATTGACAATATGATTTTAGAAGCCCCTTTCCTATGAAGATGAATTCATTGACCTCTTTTATTCATCCTTTAACAAGGTCTACAGATATATCCAATGAAGGAGCACGTTGATCTTCAGACTCAGGTTATTTATTAATGATGTAATGTACTCAGCAGACATGTGAGGTCATTATCAGCTCCTCTTCAACATCTAGACTGTTGGTCATCTACAGCTCTTCAATAAATGACAGATGAAAGGTGTGTAAAGCTAACAGCTATGGTAAGCTCTGCATATAACTGGTGGTTGGTGCTTCATGTTTAGTCTCACCATTCTTTAGCTGCTCTCTAATCTCTGCTCACTGCTGAGCTCCTTGGAGCTTCCAATCATCTCTGACTTCAATCATCATTGTATGTTACTGCCTAGTTTAATAAGTACAAGTTCGTCCTGATCTCTAGCATTGCTGGCTATGGCCCATCATGCAACAGGGCAGACTGGACAAGTTCACATTGGTAGCTGTTCAACTCATCATGCCCGTTAGCATCGCTGCTGCTAATGGAGCTCTGGTTTTATTATATCGGCTTATGATTGACATGTTTGTTATTCTTAGTGTGCAATAAAGAAACCTGTCATGCTCATTATTTAGTTTCATCTCTTAGATTATTGTTATTCAAGATAATCCTGAAAATTATGAACCAAACAGTGAAGGATGTGAATTAAATAAAAAGAAAATAATCTACCAAAGTTACAGTCAGTGAACTCACATCAGAGTCTTCAGTTTACAGTTTGGACTCTCCTGTACAGCAGACAGAAGCGTCTCTGATGAATCAGACAGTTTGTTGAGATTCAGGTGCAGCTCTGTCAGATGAGGGTTGGACTTCACAGCTGAGGTCACAACTTCACAGTCAGTGTCTGAGAGACTAATGGCAGTAAGTCTGTAATGACACAAATATTACAACATATTATCATGAAGTGGTTCAAGGTTCAGACTAACAAGGAGAACACATGTTTGAATCTCAAAAACTAAAATAATGTATTAAAGTAAGTTATTAACAAACTAAATGTAAACTCCATGTGTAATGTGTAGAATCAGTAGTGTAGGGAAGTGCATGGATGAGGGGAAATGTGTGCTAGACAATAACAAACACATGAAGCAAAGAAAGAAAAGAGATGTTGCTGGTGGAAGAGAGAGAGAGACACTGAGCAGGCCAGCTTTGATAAGGTGATCCAGCCCAAAGCCCAGCTGATGCTTCAGCCTGATGACTCTAGTATTAGTATCAATAGGGCCTTCGCACTACACAGTGCGAAGGCCCTATTGTAGTCATAGAGATTATTATTATTATTCGTCTCCCAAAACAAACGCCTTTTTGACAGCGTAAACGTGCCCGAAAAGTCACCAAAATTTGCAATCATGTCCGACCCAGCAAAAAATTTGATATTTTAAGGATCTCGAAAATGGGCGAGAAAAAATGACTCAATAGTGCCCCCTAGAAAATTTTAAAAAATCGAGCCCCTCGACTGAGATTGTCGTAGAAAAACAAAATTCGGCACACATATGTACTGTGTAAAGACGCACAAAAAAGTCTCTTGGACCCATGCCCTCACTCCTACAGGAAGTCGGCCATTTTGTATCGAATCTGCGTTTTTGGCACCATTTTGGCGATTTCCACTTATCCTAGGGATTTAATCCAACCAACTTCAAATTCACTCAGAAACATCTTGAGACATTGGAGATGAAAAGTTATCAAAAACTTTCTAATTAGGGATCCGGTTTGGCCGTGGCGGCGCCGACAATTTCCTTCGCCATTTGATCCTTCGCCATTAAACAGGAAGTCCTTATAACTCCTACAGACAAACGTCCGATCTACACCAAATTAATCAGGCATGTAGAGGGTCCCGCCCTGAACACGTCTATGCATCAACACTGTGTCTGCTCCATAGCGCCACCTACTGGATACAATAGCACCCCCTTGAAAATTGAAAAAAAATTGAGCCCCTCAAGTCAGATTGACATAAACAAACGAAGTTTGGTACACATATGTATCTTGTAAAGACGCACAAAAAACTCTCTTGGATCCATGATGTCACTCCAACAGGAAGTTGGCCATTTTGAAAAATCTGTGCGATTTTGGTGTTTTCCACGCCTCGTACTTTAACAAACTCCTCCTCGGGATTTAATCTGACCGACTTCAAATTCACTCAGAAACATCTTGAGACATTGGAGATGAAAAGTTCCTAAAATCTTTCTGATTAGGGATTTGGTTGCTTCGTGGCGATGTGAGGAATTTTGATGCTTCGCCATTTAACAGGAACTGCTGACGAAAACCTTGCCATTGCACCCTGTAGATGATTAATAAAATTGAGCCCCTCCCTCCAGATTGACGTAGATGAACAAAATTTGGTACACTTATGTATCATCTGAAGACGCACAAAAAAGTCTCTTGGACCCATACCCTCACTCCAACAGGAAGTCGGCCATTTTGAAGTGAATTTGCAATTTTGGCACGGTTTGATACAATCTTCACACCATGTACTTTAATGAATTCCTCCTAATCCGACCGACTTCATTTTGACTCTGGGTCATCTCAAGACCTGGAAGATGCATTGCGGCAAGTCTTGCTCAGTCGTGGCGTGGCGGGGAAGCTTGGGCCCGATCATCGCTGCTTGCAGCTTTAATTTTAATATTTTGATTAACATTAGTTCTTCACATCAGTGGTTCAGATAATATGATGGACAAGTTCACATTGGTAGCTGTTAAACTCATCATGCCCGTTAGCATCGCTGCTGCTAATGGAGCTCTGGTTTTATTATATCGGCTTATGATTGACATGTTTATTATTCTTAGTGTGCATTGGAAATAAAAAACTGTCATGCTCATTGGTTTCATCTCTTAGAGTATGTTCCTTGTTACTTTTTTTCTTTCCATCTATTCAGCAGATTCAAACTAATCCTGAAAATTATGAACCAAACATTTGAAACTTCAGTGAAGGATTTGAATTTAATAAATAGAAAAGGCTACAGTCAGTGAACTCACCTCAGAGTCTTCAGTTTACAGTTTGGACTCTCCTGTACAGCAGACAGAAGCTTCTCTGATGAATCAGACACGTTGTTGAGACTCAAGTGCAGCTCTGTCAGATGAGGGTTGGACTTCACAGCTGAGGTCACAACTTCACAGTCAGTGTCTGAGAGTTTAAAGTCAGTAAGTCTGTAATGACACAAATATTACAACATATTATCATGAAGTGGCTCAAGGTTCAGACTAACAAGGAGAACACATGTTTGAATCTCAAAAACTAAAATACTGTATTAAAGTAAGTTATTAACAAACTAAATGTAAACTCCATGTGTAATGTGTAGAATCAGTAGCCGAAAGGCAAGAGGGCAGGACTTCAGAGGATTTTGAATCAAATTTTCGATTTTAGTGTCGATTTTACCATCATATAACACATGTACAGTCTCATATTTAGTGACAGTCATAGCGCCACCTACTGGCAACAGGAAGTCACTTGCTTCATTCTTTCACTAATTACTCTCATAATCTTAAGTATTTACACCTGAAATTGACTCAGCTCAGACATAGCGCCAGTTATAAAAATCCTTTTTGTGACTTATTCCTGTTGGGCGTGGCTGTGCGGATAATTTCGATGCTTCGCCAAGAAGCAGGAAGTCCTTACAACTCCTACAGACATTGTCCCGTCTACACCAAATTGATCACACATGTAGAGGGTCCTGCCCTGAACACATCTATGCATCAATACGGCTTCATATACACAGCGCCACCTACTGGACACAGGAAGTCAGCCTCATATGACAAACATTATCCGATTTACATGAAATTTACAGGATGTGTTCTCCACATCACACACTGCAACATGACATATAATTGGTGGGTGATCTCTAGCGCCATCTAGTGGACACATGCAATGTGACTTAGCCCCATCACACAATGTTCATTACGAGCCCGGGTGCCAAGACGTCTACGTGCCCGCTGTGTCTGCCGTGTGACTGCAGCACGCAACGACATGCGCGTACGGGGCGGTGCGTGGGGGGCGAGGGCCCGTTCATCGCTGCTTGCAGCTTTAATTCTTTTTAAAAAAATTATTATTCTACTTCCTCTTTGAGCTTTAATTTGACCCCCTTTAAAACTCACCAAATTTGGAACGGACATCAGGTCTGGCAAATCATTCGATAAAATGGAAAAACAAACAACGTTGAACTCTCTAGCGCCACCAAGAAACACTAAAACGGCCACTACGCCTGATAGGAATGTCGTAGAGAGATCAAACCAAAACTCATGTTTTTGTCTTATCAAGCCCTACAAATCACCCCTGACCTAAATCCAACAGGAAGTAGGGTTGGGCGATGTCCAGGAAATGGCCGATCTACGATGTTGAAAGCAAAACATTGTGATGGCCGATTATTTTTTAGTTATTATAATATTATATATATAGTATATGTGAGTGTGTGTGTATATATGTATACTTATTGCAGTGTCCCCCTGATGGAAACCTTTCCGCTTCGCCATGGCCCAATGTTATTATTGTTATTATTATTATTATTATTATTATGAGTTTATTCCTTTAATATAAAACACCAGTTGAGAGATAAACAGGAAACAAGAGGAGAGAGATCAGTGGAAGCTGCAGTTATACTGGAAGCATCTTAACCAGTAAGCTACCAGAACACTCCCAGTTCAGCTGATGCTGTCTCACTGTGCTTGAATGAAACAATCATTCTCATCACTCTCTCTCAGACCTGCACACTTTCATCTTTGTTTAGCTTTAATCTTGCAGATGAAGGAGAGAACATGGAGTTACATTGAGGCTTCCATAATGTGCACAGTGTGTGTGTGTGATCTGATCCCATGTCTGTCTCCACTAAGTTAACATGAGGACATCTTGATTAGAAAACCACTTTTACTGTCCACTATGTTTAATGTGACTGCAGGATATTTAGACTCAGTTCAGCTCAGTGAACAGTTCCAGTTGAGAAAGATCATCTCTCTTTGCTGTCAGGTTCACATCCATAAGCAGCTACATTTACTGACTGTTCACAAACACTAATGAAACTAATAATCAAAGATGATTCAGATCTTATTTTAAAGCCTGCTGAGTAAAATCAGGTATTACCTGTATGTCTGATTATATATCATGTAATAATAACTTTACTGCTTTCACTGATAACTGTAAAATACTGATATGTTGTGATAAAATGCTGCTGTAATAAAACCTCAACCACAACCTCTAAAGTCCTTCATGTGTTTCACCAGGTTTGAATGAATCCTCCAACACACAAAGGAAGAGAAAGAAGAAAACACTGTCAAATCCAATAATGACTAGAAATAAATAGAATAACTGTTCATTAACTTAACAGCTATAAACATCAACATTATTTAAACTCAACATTTAAACAGCTCAACAACATCTGAGACTAAATATAACTGACATGTTATTTCACATATAAACAAGTAGAGCACTATTTTAACTATAATAAAACATTTATATTATTTATATTTGAAGAACTAAACTACTAATCTACACTGATTTATAATGTTAATCACATCTGGACTTACTGAGCCTTTCTGCAGTTCCTCACAGCTGGGATCAGTCTCCGTCGTCCCTCCTCTGATGTGTTGTACTTCTCCAGGTCCAACTCATCCAGAACCTCCTCTGACATCTGCAGCATGTAGGCCAGAGCTGAGCAGTGGATCTCAGAGAGTCTC
Organism: Scomber colias; assembly: GCA_021039105.1. NCBI lineage: Eukaryota > Metazoa > Chordata > Actinopteri > Scombriformes > Scombridae > Scomber > Scomber colias. Next base: position 35,153 of record JAJDFG010000482.1, read on the forward strand.
TCTGATCTGTTCTCTGACTTCAGGAACTCTTGGATCTTCTGATGTACTGAGCGGTCGTTCATCTCCATCAGACAGTGGAAGATGTTGATGCTTCTGTCAGGAGAGATATAACAACTGTTCATCTCCTTCAGGTTGTTGATGACTCTCTGGATGGTTTCTGGACTGTTGTCTGTCTGACCCAGCAGGACTCCTAAGAGACTCTGGTTGGACTCCAGAGAGAGGCCATGAAGAAAGCGGACAAACAGGTCCAGGTGGCCATTTTCACTCCTGAGAGATTTCTCCATGGCTCTCCTCAGGAAGTCATCCAGAGATGAGTAACCGTAGTCTCCTTCCAGGAAGTCCTTCAGTACCTTTGTCTTCCTGCTGGTGTAACAGTGGTACATGTAGACTGCAGCCAGAAACTCCTGAACGCTCAGATGAACAAAGCTGTAGACTGGTTTCTGGAAGATCACACTCTCTCTTTTGAAGATCTCTGTACAAACTCCTGATAACACCGAGGCCTCTGTGACATCAAGACCACACTGCTCCAGGTCTTCTTGGTAGAACATGATGTTTCCTTTCTCCAGTTGTTCAAACGCCAGCCTCCCCAGCTTCAGAAGAAGGTTCCTGTCAGCCTCCGTCAGCTCCTGTGGACTCGTCTCATGTCCCTCATCATACTTGTTCTTCTTCCTCTTTGTCTGAACCAGCAGGAAGTGTGAGTACATGTCAGTCAGGGTCTTGGGCAGCTCTCCTCTCTGGTCTGGAGTCAACATGTGGTCCAGAACTGTAGCAGTGATCCAGCAGAAGACTGGGATGTGACACATGATGTGGAGGCTCCTGGATGTCTTGATGTGTGAGATGATTGTGCTGGACTGCTCTTCATCACTGAATCTCCTCCTGAAGTACTCCTCCTTCTGGGGGTCAGTGAAGCCTCGTACTTCTGTTACCCTGTCCACACATGAAGGAGGGATCTGATTGGCTGCTGCAGGTCTGGTAGTTATCCAGATGAGAGCCGAGGGAAGCAGCTTCCCCTTGATGAGGCTTGTCAGCAGCACGCTGACTGATGACTTCTGTGTGACATCAGACACGACCTCACTGTTGTTGAAATCCAGTGAAAGTCTGTTTTCATCCAGGCCGTCAAAGATGAACAGAATTTTACAGCCAGCGAGCTTCTCTGCTGTGAGCTTCTGTAATGTTGGATAGAAAACATGGATCAGCATGAGCAGACTGTACTGCTCATCTTTGATCAAGTTCAGTGACCTGAACGTGAACAGAATCAGCAGACTGATATCTTGGTTGTTGGAGCGCTGTGCCCAGTCCAGAGTGAACTTCTGCACTGAGAAGGTTTTTCCAATGCCAGCGACGCCGTTCATCAGAACCACTCTGACTCTGTGTAAGACTTCACAGATGTCCTGATCCTTGGTTGGAGCGTCATGGAGGGGCTTCATCTTGGAAGCTGTTTCAAGCTGCCTCACCTCATGTTGGGTATTAACCTCTTCAGTTTCCTGTTGGTCAGGTAAGACTTTAAAGATGTCCTGACACTTGATTGGAGCATCATGGAGTGTCTTCATCTTGGAAGCTTTTTCAAGCAACCACACCTCATGTTGGGTATTAACCTCTTCACTCTGTCCCTCTGTGATGTGGACCTCAGTGAAGATGCTGATGAGGAAGGTTTTAGTTCCTGCTTCATCAGTTCCTTGAGTCACACATTCACATGTGCTGCTCAGACTGATCTGATGTTCATCTAAAACCTCCTGGAGACCACTTTCTGCTGAAAGAGAAGAAATAAGGTAGAATGAAACAGAAATCAGCGTGACTGTTAATGTTCAGTAGGATAGAGGAGGTAGATTCCTGTTTTCAGAGATGATGACATCAGCAGACAGATCTTCAGTCTTACTTTGTACAGTGCTGGTCTGACTGTCTGTCTGCAGTCCAGCTCTGGTTCTGGATCTGTTTCCACACTGGGGACAGGAGGAGTCTCCTGATGAAGCAGACTGGTCCCAGTATGAGGTGATGCACTGTCTGCAGAACCAGTGTCCACAGCTGGTAGAGACTGGATCCTTCAGGACGTCCTGACACAAAGAACAGCAGGACAGCTGCTCCTCCACAGAAACAGCCCTCCTCTTCCTCTCTCTGTGGACATGAACACATTCTTTATGTCACATGACATTAGTGGAGGCCAACCTTTTAGGTACATTCCTGTACTTCGATTCGTGATAAATCAGCTGCAGCAGGCTGTTTCTATACATTTAAATAATATACATTAATAAGGACAGACACAGTTTGACTTGTTAGTAAATCCTTAGTAAATATCACCCTGGGTTACCTGCTGCTACTTTACATTTATTGACTGGAAGAGACCGGTCACTCTTCATAGACAGACAGCTGGATATTACAGACTCTGCTCTCTGTCTGTAGAAATAATTATTTAACACATATAATTAGTTCTTATAAAGATCAGATGTGACATGAAACATGATTTAATAAAGATAATTAATAGTTGTGTTCATATCTCCTTCTGCATGTTCTAAACAGTTTATCTTCAGCTGCAAACTGGATCAATTTCAACAGTTTTTAACATCTACAGGTTTGTCTGATATCTGAGGTGTTAAAACTAATGATTTTATGTAACTGTTTATTTAGTGACAGTTAATTTGTTCCTGTCTACAAAGCCAACAACACAATCTGTCCTCTGCTACTTAACCTGAATTAAATATTTCACAAAAGCAATCAAGCATCAATCTCTCTTTCTACTAAATGAAGAAATAATGCAGTCAATGCTCAAAGACCAAAAGGAACAGTGACTGAACTATAAAAAAAACCTCAATATTATAAAACAAATATTGTTGTAATGAAGATTATCAAATGATATTAAACTGAATCATCTTCAGGTCAGTTTACAGTAGAAACAGTCTCTTACTTTGTGTCTGAGGGTCCAGGTTCATTACTGAAGGCTGGAGGATGACCTTTAGACCGGTCACTCTTCATAGACAGACAGCTGGATATTACAGACTTTGCTCCGTCCTCCTCTTCCTCCTCTTTCTTCATCTTCTGGAGTCTGAGAGGTAAACCAGTAACACTGGAGACACACACACATACACAGTATAATAAACCCAGTCCTGCCTCTCAACTTAGTAGCTTCTTATTAGTTTACATGACTTTAACTACAACCATGTGTGTTTTCTAGTCATCACAAAGAGAAACTTTGACTCTGGTTTAAATCCAACAAACAGACTCCAGATAAACATGTGTGTGCTTCTTTTTTTTCTTTTTAAACATATTTTTATTAAACTTTTAGAAAAGCAGGTGTGACAAGGACAATACAAAACATGGCACAAGCAACAGTGCACCAGATACAGGCAATAAGGCGAAAGGTCAGCAGGTAACTCATCACTTAGTCCCAACAGGCAAGTCCCCGCCTGAAAACTACATTAAACTGTAACCAGAACTGCTGGACGTGAGGACAGCTCCACAAACAATGAATAAATGATCCAACAGAAGATTGACATTGAGTACATAGCTCTGACAGAGTTGGATTCATTCTGTCTGGCTTCAGGAGTGATATAGAGCCTACTCAGAATCTCCCAGGCAGAGTTAGACATCAGGACACTGGAGGCCACATAGGGCGTTCCAGTCTTCAGCCTTTATTGTACCCAAGTCAGATTCACATCTGTCTTTCACCTTGTCAGAATTATCTGCATTAAAACTACAGAGGGTCTTATGAAGCTTTTTGGTGAAGAATATAAGTCGCATGTCATTTACCAACAGGGACTCTATAGGAGAAGTAGCCAGAATAACATTTCAATAGTACAGTACAAATACTTCATAACCAAGTACAAATACTTCATAACCAAGTACAAATACTTCATAACCAGTACAAATACTTCATAACCAGTACAAATACTTCATAACCAAGTACAAATACTTCATAACCAAGTACAAATACTTCATAACTCTGCTGTGAGGACGCACAAACCAGGAAACAACAACAGGAAACAACGTTTAACACCTCAAACTCTGTCATTTCACATTTAATCAACTAAACAATGAATGTGATCAATAATCATCAGATTGATCAATAATGACAGTAATCATTATTTACAGTCCTGATATTAACACTCACCTGCCTCACACTGTTTTCCTGCTTCTGCTCTGATGACTGAAATGGAGTCTGACTGAACACTTTCACTTTCGGTGCTCCTCCCTGTTTAGTCTGCCCCTTCTTTACTGGAAGTCACATGACTGTGACTGTGTGTCTGTGTGTGTGTGTGTGTGTGTGTGTGTGTGTGTGTGTGTGTGTGTGTGTGTGTGTGTGTGTGTGTGTGTGTGTGTGTGTGTGTGTGTGTGTGTGTGTGTGTGTTTCCTCAGCTCTCAAATTTCATGGACTTGAAAGTCTGTGTGTTTTCCTGTGTTCCTGTTTCTGAAAGGGTCTTTAGATTGAAAAGGTCAGATTTAGATTCACTAACGGGTAACGTTAAAATATTATCAGCATCAATATCATCAATAATAATATCATCAATAATAACTGCTAGGCTGCTGCATTAGTTACAAATAGCAGTTTATAATGAGCCTTCACCTAAGAGGGCTATTGATTGAGTTAAAGCAGTTTATTAAAACCAGACCTCACGCATTGGCCGCGAGACACACGTATCTCAAGCGGGGGGGGGGGCAGGCAACATGCAGGCAGCAGGCAATATGGCAACAGCGTGTGTGTGTGTATCTGCACGTATTTGTGTGCATGTGAACAATCTGAAGAATATCATGACAACGCAAACTAAACATGAGAGTGCTTTCATGATGCCCAACAGTGTGTAGTAGTCATGGGTTGATCAGCTGTGGTCACTAATTATCCTGTCATTTCAGATCCTGTCACCCTCATCAGCTCACTCCCCTCACCTGTGCTTCCCCGCCCATCTCCACACCTGGTTGCAATCATCATCATCAGGTCCTCTTCATATTCAGGCCCCATTTCCACTTGTCCTCTGCCAGATTGTCTCGTGTTTTCATGCCTAACTTTCCAGCGTTACTCTGCCTGTCTTGCCTGGTTCCTGGTTTTTGGATTTTTGCCTGCTCCCTTGGATTTGTCTTCCTGTTTTTGACCCCTGCCTGTTTTTGACTCTGATTAAATATCTGTGGACTCTGAAATATCTTCCTGTTGTCGTGCTTTTGGGGACAGGATAATTAGTGACCACAGCTGATCAACCCATGACACCTGTAAATCAAACAGATCTTTAAACATTTCTTTACCTCAAAGCTTTTAGTTCATCTGTGTTTTAGAAGTTTTATTCAGCTGCTGTTTCCTGTCACTGCCAGCAGGGGGAGACAGAAGCTCCTCTGCAGGTTTCAGTCTGGATTCATGTTGTCTTCTATCGTCACTTGGTGGCGCTGCTTCCTTAGTTATAACTTGCACTTGATTTCAGCAACAAAGGGTTAAAGACTGAAGAAAACAGTTTAAAGTTAAAGTTCCTGAAAGAAAAAAGAACTTTGACTCTAATTTACATTAAAGACGCTTCATTTCTGCTTTTTATTCCTTTTCTTTATTTTGTCACTTTTGTCTTAATATCAACTCATCAACCAACACTTTGAACTGTATGTGCTGTATAAATGATGTTTGATTGATTGATTGTTATAAACAGTTAAAGAGCCTGAACCAAAGGACTATTTCATTGCTTTGAGAAATCTTTAAATTATTGATTGTTCACTGAATTTTAGTTTGAATTTGAGATTTAAGTTTTATTTTATTTTGTTTTGAGAGATATTGGTGATGTAAACTGATGTATTACAGTGAGATATCTGTATTTTTCTAAGGTTGGAGCAGTATATGTGTATGTGGTCTAAATAAACATGAAGCTGAATGTAGTGAATTATTTCTGTTTACTAAAGTTACACTAAATGATCATAACAGTAAATAATAGATGTTTCAATTATACACTGATGAAGTAATATAAATGATTATGGTTAGTACACAATAACATATTCATGACCTCTGGTGAACAAACACACAGTTAACAGTGTGATGACATAACAAACATCAACATGAACAATATATTAATGATATATAAATGAATAAGATCGATCCAGGAAGCAACGTTAACAACATGAGTGTCAATATTTACATGTATGTGCTTCACACACATCAAAGGTTAATGACTGTGTGTGTCGTGTCACATTATTAACAGAAGTAGTTCACAGATATGAGCACAAGAGAACAAAACTATACAAATGAAACTTGTGAATGAACAAAATTACACAAAATGAATTGGGGGGGGGGGTCTTGAAATACTAATTGACCCCTCACACATATAAAAGCTGGATCCCTTAAATATTTACACACTGAGACTCTGAAATGTCATCTGGAGCCTTTAAAAGTGATCAATCGAATCTTACAAATCAATCCTAAATCAAACAGCCAACCAGTGAAGTGATGATAGAAATGGAGTAATATGATCTCTGTTCCTGGTTTGAGTTAAAGTGTTCTGTGTTAGTTTTATAGATATTATTTTAATATGTTTTAATGGTGAAAACAGGACTGGACCAGCTGCTGATATGATCATCAAAACTTAGACTGGAATCAAAAAATACAAAGTTTTTCAGCACAGGCTTGATGTTGTTATCAACAGAACCAGGATATGATTTGACCTGCATGCAGGTTTTCTGACAAATGAGAAATTATTTCAGAATTGAACTGAATGAAATTAGTGACCATTAAATCTGTCACATCTGGGCTCGTATTTATCAAGCATCTCAGAGCAGGAAATCAAAATGAGTGAATGAGTGACACATCTCTGCTCCTACTTTTAGGAGGAAAAGAGTTTGATCAATTTTCCAAACTTGGTAAATGATTCCTGTGTGTGCCGATATTTAGGAGCTGCAGATGGAGTTCAGGCAGAGATGTTCCCCGAGAGGACAGATGTTTAGGGAACGCTTGATGACTGTGAGCTTATTAAAAGGGCTAAAAGCTGATTTCAGCTAAATCCAGAGATAACTGTTCAGTTTGGAGTCAGTTAAGAGACTTAAGTGAAGACGACAAAATCCAGATCCAGACTCCAGATGGATCATCAGGATCCAGCTGATCCTCTCTCAACACTCCTGGATGTTCACTCTCACTCTGACAGAGATCACTTCCATCTGATGAGAGAAGAAGAAAGAACAGAGGAGATAAATGAGTGTTTAGTGAGACTCACTTGATCAGCTGTCAGTCAGTGATGCAGCACATCCAGTATAAAGAGCAGCAGGGACTTCAGTCCTGTTCAGACCAGAAGTGGAACAGCTGTGCAGCGTAGCTTGCTTCCTTTCAGCTCTCATGTTAACGTGTTGGAGTGAACACACTGAGCTCCAAGCTCACACACCTGCACACACTTTTACTATCAAGTGTGTTTCCTCTGCAGATTTCACTCAAGTACACAGAGGAAATAAAGTGCTGAGAGTCATGAACACATCATTACTGCAGAAACAGAGACATTCACTCATCACTTTACTGATGGATTTACTGCTGATACATGTCAACTCTTATCAAAGTTTAAAGCTACAGAGTCTCTGTGGGATTTGAAGATGTTTCCTGCTGTTAAATCATCACATGACAATCAGTCAGAGCTCTCAGCTAAACAGCTGCTGTGATTCCTGGACTTCAGCAGAGGTTCTGGTCTGTATAAAGACCACATGGTTACTAAACGTAATGATGCTTGTGTGAAATCAGAGCCAGTGATTTGCAGGCTGCAGTCAGACTGATCTTAGAGCTCTGACAAAGATGAACTGATCAATAGTTTAGTGTTGAAATGAGAGAACAAACACTTTGAGATCAGATTTGATGATGAGGATCACTGTCTCTATACATCTTGTAAGGCTGTCAGCTGTAATCCAGCTTTATTTCCTGCAGACATCAACACAACAACAACAGTCGTCTTCACATCAACTCAAACACATGATCACAACAAGCTTCTGGCTCATCTGATTGGCTGACTGTTCTCTCTCTCTGTCTTTCTGTCCAATCCTGAAGTCTGTCACCATTCTCCTCTCACAGCTTCACTGAGGAAAGCAGCACTGAGAAGGTTGGAGCTTCACCAGGAAATACTGGATCTTTGCTTTGATACTGACTGTGTTTAATACTAAACTGCTGAAACCAGCACAGACTGACTCCAACTCTCTACTGACCTCAGAGTCTCCAGTCTGCATTCTGGACTCTGCTGAAGATCAATCAGCTGCTTCACGTCTGAATCCTTCAGCTTGTTGTTATTCAGATTCAGCTCTCTCAGATGGGAGGGGTTGTCCTTCAGAGCTGAGGCCAGATAATCACAGCTGATCTTTTTCAAACTGCAGCGCTCCAATCTGAATAAAGAATAAATGAAGTCAGTTTAGAAACAAAGTTCTTGTTTGAAATGATGAAATGTTTCATAATCTGTTCAGAGCTGAAGAAGATTTAAATGTAGAAGTTTAGAAAATATAAACTTCAAACAGCTGAATAGAAAATAAATCTACCAAAGCTACAGGTAGTGAACTGACCTCAGAGCCTCCAGTCTACAGTTTGGACTCTCCAGTCCAGCAGACAGATGCTTCACTCCTGGATCATACAGATTGTTTCCACTCAGGTCCAGATGTGTCAGATGAGGGTTGGACTTCAGAGCTGAGGCCAAAATTTCACAGTGAGTCTTTGAGAGTCCACAGCGAGACAGTCTGTAATTACACAAATATTACAACGTATGTTATCATGAAAGAGGACACTTTATATTTACTTCATGCATTTGATGATGAAACAGTTTGACATTCACTATTTTGATGAACATTTGATTATCTTTTTGAATATTTTAAATCTTTGTTTTCTGAGGCATTTTATTCCTTCCTTTAACTTCTCTCTTTAAAATAAAAAGATGAATTTGTGAGAAATATAAGCCACCATTACTCGGTTCAACACACGCACACATTTAAATAACATTTAATAATTAATAACAATATTATTATAATCCTTCATCTACATGTTTCAAACACAAGTTTACAAAGTTCTGTAAAACTGTTTACAGGTTGTTACTAATAGAATAAATACAGTGCAATTCAGAAAACAGATCAAAATGTTTCAGATCTTATTTTACAGCCTGCTGAGTAAAATCAGGTATTACCTGTATGTCTGATTATATATCATGTAATAATAACTTTACTGCTTTCACTGATAACTGTAAAATACTGATATATGTTGTGATAAAATGCTGCTGCAATAAAACCTCAACAACAACCTCTAAAGTCCTTCATGTGTTTCACCAGGTTTGAATGAATCCTCCAACACACAAAGGAAGAGAAAGAGAAGAAAACACTGTCAAATCCAATAATGACTAGAAATAAATACAATAACTGTTCATTAACTTAACAGCTATAAACATCAACATTATTTAAACTCAACATTTAAACAGCTCAACATCTGAGACTAAATATAACTGACATGTTATTTCACATATAAACAAGTAGAGCACTATTTTAACTATAATAAAACATTTATATTATTTATATTTGAAGAACTAAACTACTAATCTACTCTGATTTATAGCTACAATCAGTGAACTCACATCAGATTCTTCAGTCTACAGTTTGGACTCTTCAGTCCAGCAGACAGACACTTCACTGCTAATTCATACAGCCTGTTCTCACTCAGGTCCAGATGTGTCAGATGGGAGGGGTTGGCCTTCAGAGCTGAGGCCAAAACTTCATAGTGAGTCTCTGAGAGTTCACAGGCAGAAAGTCTGTAATGACACAAATATTACAACATATGTTATCATGAAAGAGGAAACTTTATATTTACTTCATGCATTTGATGATCAAACAGTTTGACATTCACTATTTTGATGAACATTTGATCTTCACATCAGTGGTTCAGATAATCTTTTTTATATTTGAAATCTTTTTTTTCTTTGTTTTTAATTGTATTCGTTTAATGGACAGTTGAAAGATAAACAGGACCTCTAAAGTCCTTCATGTGTTTCACCAGGTTTGAATGAATCCTCCAACACACAAAGGAAGAGAAAGAGAAGAAAACAGTCAAATACAATAATGACTAGAAATAAATAGAATAACTGTTCATTAACTTAACAGCTATAAACATCATTATTTAAACTCACAACATTTAAACAGCTCAACAACATCTGAGACTAAATATAACTGACATGTTATTTCACATATAAACAAGTAGAGCACTATTTTAACTATAATAAAACATTTATATTATTTATATTTGAAGAACTAAACTACTAATCTACACTGATTTATAATGTTAATCACATCTGGACTTACTGAGCCTTTCTGCAGTTCCTCACAGCTGGGATCAGTCTCCGTCGTCCCTCCCATGATGTGTTGTACTTTTTCAGGTCCAACTCATCCAGAACCTCCTCTGACATCTGCAGCATGTAGGCCAGAGCTAAGCAGTGGATCTCAGAGAGTTCCTTCTCTGATCTGTTCTCTGACTTCAGGAACTCTTGGATCTCCTGATGTACTGAGTGGTCATTCATCTCCATCAGACAGTGGAAGATGTTGATGCTTCTGTCAGGAGAGACAGACCAAGTGTTCATCTCCTTCAGGTTGTTGATGACTCTCTCAATGATTTCTGGACTGTTGTCTGTCTGACCCAGCAGGCCTCCTAAGAGACTCTGGTTGGACTCCAGAGAGAGGCCATGAAGGAAGCGGACAAACAGGTCCAGGTGGCCATTTTCACTTTTGAGAGATTTCTTTATGGCTGCCTGCAGGAAGTCATCAAGAAATGAGTCACTTAGTTTTTTTCCCAGGAAGTCCTCCACTACCTTTGTCTTCATGCTGGTGTAACAGTGGTACATGTAGACTGCAGCCAGAAACTCCTGAACGCTCAGATGAACAAAGCTGTAGACTGTTTTCTGGAAGATCACACTCTCTCTTTTGAAGATCTCTGTACAAACTCCTGATAACACCGAGGCCTCTGTGACATCAAGACCATACTGCTCCAGGTCTTCTTGGTAGAACATGATGTTTCCTTTCTCCAGTTGTTCAAATGCCAGCCTCCCCAGCTTCAGAAGAAGGTTCCTGTCAGCCTCCATCAGCTCCTGTGGACTCATCTCATGTCCCTCATCATACTTGTTCTTCTTCCTCTTTGTCTGAACCAGCAGGAAGTGTGAGTACATGTCAGTCAGGGTCTTGGGCAGCTCTCCTCTCTGGTCTGGAGTCAACATGTGGTCCAGAACTGCAGCAGTGATCCAGCAGAAGACTGGGATGTGACACATGATGTGGAGGCTCCTGGATGTCTTGATGTGTGAGATGATTGTGCTGGACTGCTCTTCATCACTGAATCTCTTCCTGAAGTACTCCTCCTTCTGGGCGTCAGTGAAGCCTCGTACTTCTGTTACCCTGTCCACACATGAAGGAGGGATCTGATTGGCTGCTGCAGGTCGGGAAGTTATCCAGACGAGAGCCGAGGGAAGCAGCTTCCCCTTGATGAGGTTTGTCAGCAGCACGCTGACTGATGACTTCTGTGTGACATCAGACACGACCTCACTGTTTTTGAAATCCAGTGAAAGTCTGCTTTCATCCAGGCCGTCAAAGATGAACAGAGCTTTACAGGCAGCGAGCTTCTCTGCTGTGAGCTTCTGTAATGTTGGATAGAAAACATGGATCAGCATGAGCAGACTGTACTGCTCATCTTTGATCAAGTTCAGCGACCTGAACGAGAACAGAATCAGCAGACTGATATCTTGGTTGTTGGAGCGCTGTGCCCAGTCCAGAGTGAACTTCAGCACTGAGAAGGTTTTTCCAACGCCAGCGACGCCGTTCATCAGAACCACTCTGACTCTGTGTAAGACTTCACAAATGTCCTGATCCTTGATTGGAGCGTCATGGAGGGTCTTCATCTTGGAAGCTGCTTCAAGCTGCCTCACCTCATGTTGGGTATGAACCTCTTCAGTTTCCTGTTGGTCAGGGAAGACTTTAAAGATGTCCTGACACTTGATTGGAGTGTCATGGAGGGTCTTCATCTTGGAAGCTGTTTCAAGCTGCCTCACCTCATGTTGGGTATTAACCTCTTCACTCTGTCCCTCTGTGATGTGGACCTCAGTGAAGATGCTGATGAGGAAGATTTTAGTTCCTGCTTCATCAGTTGATGTCACACATTCACATGTGCTGCTCAGACTGCTCTGATGTTCATCTAAAACCTCCTGCAGACCACTTTCTGCTGAAAGAGAAGAAAAAAGGTAGAATGAAACAGAAATCAGTGTGACTGTTAATGTTCAGTAGGATAGAGGAGGTAGATTCCTGTTTTCAGAGATGATGACATCAGCAGACAGATCTTCAGTCTTACTTTGTACAGTGGTGGTTTGACTGTCTGTCTGCAGTCCAGCTCTGGTTCTGGATCTGTTTCCACACTGGGGACAGGAGGAGTCTCCTGATGAAGCAGGCTGGTGCCAGTATGAGGTGATGCACTGTCTGCAGAACCAGTATCCACAGCTGGTAGAGACTGGATCCTTCAGGACGTCCTGACACAAAGAACAGCAGGACAGCTGCTCCTCCACAGAAACAGCCCTCCTCTTCCTCTCTCTGTGGACATGAACACATTCTTTATGTCACATGACATTAATGGAGGCCAACCGACAGCTCACAAGCTGCATGCAGCTCTTTCCACACATAAACAGTCCAGACTGTCAGTATTTACACACTTACACACTTTCTGTTCTTCAGACTCTGAGATTCAACACATTCAACTTGAAATAAAACTAGAACTGTTCGTACCGAACAGTTATGAACGGGGGCCAAGCCATCCGGCGCAACTCGTCCCCCGCGTGACTCGCCCTGCGAAGCCCACGCAACATGGCCTAAAAGGACGACAAGGCTCTGGGCGTGCGTCAGGACACAGGCCAATGTCTGAGCCTCAGTATTCATTGTAAAGGGAAGTGCGAAAGGCTGAATGTGTGGGATGTGGGATTTGGATTTGTCGTAATAAGTCCCGCCCACTTTGACCGATTGTTGCAATTTTGCAGCTGGCCTCTGGAGTGATGTCTTATCATGCTCACCAAATTATGTGTGAATGTGATCATCTTTTAGGAAACTTGATATTTGTGGGTTTATAATGCCGCCTGTTGATTGATTTGCACCATATTTGACTTCCTGAACAAGTGACTTAAGTTTGAAGTTGAAAGCATTTAATTTGACCAAAATATGAAACAATGCGTTTTTTTTAGCTAGCAAAAAAGATTGTTTTCGATCCAAAATTCTTTCGATAACTTTTCACCAGACTCATCTGGAGATTATATGTGCAAAGTTTCATGCAAATAGCTCTTAAACTGTAGGAGGAGTTCAAAAAAGTAGGTTTTGCATATGCAGTGACTTAGCAAAGGAAATCTGCAGCAGAAGTGGGCAGGGCCTATGTCAAAAAATCTAGCTCTATTCAGGGAATACATGGATATGATGTATATGAATGTGTCATTTAAAATGTGGAAGTTACAGGCAGCAATGCGTTTGTATCCATTTTAGCGCCACCTAGTGGAGTAGATGTGCTATTTTTGTTATGGAAGATCTGTGTCCTATTCTATATGTACCCTATAAATTTCACAACCCTCATCATAAGAGTTCAGCTAAAATAAATGCTTGTTGTTTATGTACTTATAAGCCACGCCCACATTGACCAGTCAAGACCACCTTCAATATATGGCCTCAGGAATGGGTCTGCATCATACCTACCGAATTTGGTAGAAATCCGTAAAGCCGTTCAAGAGATATAAATTTCCTAGATTTGTAGCGCCCCCTAGTGGTCAACATTCACAAAATTTGGCTCATACCCTCACAGTCACATGCCAACCAAGGATCTGACATTTGGTGTTAATAGCATTTAGTTTGACCGAGATATCCAACAGTTAGCATTTTCATAGCTAGCTACAGAAATTAATTTGTTAATAATTTGCGCCTACCTTGGCCGAGCAAAATTCTTTTGATAACCTAAGATCAGGTTGAGCTGAACAGTGTATGTGCCAAGTTTCACGTAGATCGGACAAAATCCCGAGGAGGAGTTCGAAAAAGTAGGTTTTCCAATTTTTGCGAAAAAACTTTCCAGGCGGAAGTGGGCGTGGCCAATGGCAAAGTGATTCAGCTCTATTCAGGGAATCTGGGAATATAAGTTTTTTGAATATGCGACAGGCCAAAACGTGGTGTCCTTACTTATAGCGCCCCCTGCAGGCGGCCGCGGACATATGTAGTTTTTTGCATCTGAGGTACGTGCAGGGGTCTGGACCAACCCTCCAAATTGCACCGCCCTCCCTTGCACGGTTTAGCCTGCAGCACCAGTTTTATCAACGGAAGAATAAAAATAGTGTATAATAATAAAAACCAGCACAAAAACAATAGGGTTCCTAGCACCCTCGGGCTTGGCCCCCTAATAAAATAAAGTACAATCACAAGAGTTCAACAGTAATTAGACAGACAACAATGTGCCAGCAAAGGCAGAGAAGAAGAAGAAGACTGCAAGCTAGTAAACATGGATGTGACAAACTACAATTCAAATGATTATTATGGTTATTAATGATTGCATAATAAACCTGTGCTGTGTGAAGTTTAAGATGGCTCCATGTCATAAAGAAGACTGTTATAAAATAAAAGCCACCAGGAGATGAAAATAAAGGCTTTTATCAAAAATACAATAATATATAAAAGAACAATGTCTATAATGTAGATTATCAAATGATATTAAACTGAATCATCTTCAGGTCAGTTTACAGTAGAAACAGTCTCTTACTTTGTGTCTGAGGGTCCAGGTTCATTACTGAAGTCTGGAGGAAGACCATAAGACCGGTCACTCTTCATAGACACACAGCTGGATATTACAGACTCTGCTCTGTCCTCCTCTTCCTCCTCTTTCTTCATCTTCTGGAGTCTGAGAGGTCTGAAAGTATCATCAGGTTTGGCATGTCAGCGTGGTATGGCAATCTCTCTGTTCAAGTCAAATCTAAACTTAATCATATGGTCCAGACAGCAAAGAAAGTGATAGGGAGGACTGAAAACTCCTCTCTGCAGTCCATCTATGAAGAGTCTGTCCTCAGACGGGCACAGAGAGCTTCTTCCGATTCGGCCCACATCCTCAATCCAGAATACCAACTGCTACCATCTGGTAAACGTTACAGAACCCCCATATGCAAATTCAACAGATTTAAATATTCATTCATCCCTACTTCCATTAGATTAATAAATAAGACTTTCTAAACAGGGTGAGGTGTATTGCTGTCATGTTGATGCTGCTATGATTGGTGTAATCCCCTGTGGAAATGTGCAATATGTGTACTTATTATATATCTATCTAAATAAAACAGTCTAATGATGGAAAGTGATTTCTCTTTGAGCTCTTTGTGACAGCAGATCAGGTTTGGCTGCTATCAAAGTATTACAGTATAACAGAGTAGTTAGAAACACAGAGGCTCCTCTTCCTCTTACTGACTGATCCAGAGAAGCTGTACTGATGTGATGTGTTGTAGTACTCAGCACAGCCACCAGAGGTCAGTGTGTACTGGTGGAACAGGCAGCTCAGAGTGGGGGGGGGGGGGGGTTAACATTACAGGTCTAGTAAAACAGAGAAATGCTTCTGACTGTGTTTGGGAGTATTTTAGGTTGAACTACATGATTTGATTGAAGTGTCAGTCTGCCTCCACCTGCACATCATCAGTGTTCAGCCTGCTGATTGGTCCTCAGGTCCTCCAGCAAGGTGAGTCTATCTCTGCTCCTGTCTACTCATTATTCTATCAGATACAAGTATTTAAACCCAGACACACTTTAATAAGTAGCATCAATAAAGTCAGCAACTTCCCCCTGTGATTTATTCTATGCATTGGTACTTTGTCACCTTTCTTGTTAGTTTTTAATGCTTTTGTTTGTTTGTGTCTGTTTTTCTTTACTCTTCAGTTGTAAGTGATACGTGATAGATTACAGTCTATGCTCAAACAACAAAAGGATCAGCAATGGAATTTTAAAAAACTAAAAAAGTATGATATAATAAATATTGTTGTAATGCAGATTATCAAATGATATTAAACTGAATCATCTTCAGGTCAGTTTACAGTAGAAACAGTCTCTTACTTTGTGTCTGAGGGTCCAGGTTCATTACTGAAGTCTGGAGGAAGACCATAAGACCGGTCACTCTTCATAGACAGAGAGCTGGATATTACAGACTCTGCTCCGTCCTCCTCTTCCTCCTCTTTCTTCATCTTCTGGAGTCTGAGAGGTAAACCAGTAACACTGGAGACACACACACATACACAGTATAATAAACCCAGTCCTGCCTCTCAACTTAGTAGCTTCTTATTAGTTGACATGACTTTAACTACAACCATGTGTGTTTTCTAGTCATCACAAAGAGAAACTTTGACTCTGGTTTAAATCCAACAAACAGACTTCAGATAAACATGTGTGTGCTTCTTAACTGTGACTTCTCTCTATTTAGAGCTCAGCAGTGAGTCACGTGACATCGCTGTGAGGACGCACAAACCAGGAAAACAACAACAGGAAACAACGTTTAACACCTCAAACTCTGTCATTTCACATTTAATCAACTAAACAATGAATGTGATCAATAATCATCAGATTGATTAATAATGACAGTAATCATTATTTACAGTCCTGATGTTAACACTCACCTGCCTCACACTGTTTTCCTGCTTCTGCTCTGATGACTGAAATGGAGTCAGTCTGTCTTATTTTACATCACATTTTAGGGTAAATATCTCTCACTGCGCTGTGACTCTTTATTCTCAGGTTTTATCTCTTATTCTATTGGACCTCCATTTTATTTCCAATGTAAAACTTTTTAATTGTATTTAACATCTTTTTTATTTTGCTGTGTGTTGCTTCTATATCCTGTTTTAATGCATCATGTTTTATGTGAAGCACGCTGAAGTGACTTGTTGAAATATTCTGTTTTCCTCCTTTGATCACACTTTACGCCCCCATGAACATTTCAAATTCCAGATTGACATAATATAATAATATTCATAGGACACATATATCATGTCTAGATGCACACAAATGTCTCTTCAAGCCGACTGAGTTCATCAGAGTCTGGTCTGTGCTGCTTCTTTGTCCTTCAACACAACACACACAGATGTTTGAGTGTGAATAATGATGGTGGAGTGATGTGAGTGGAGAACAGTGATGGACAGTTAGAGATCCTCATCTCACCTCTGAGCTTTGGTCTGGCTGTCATGTTCCCCACACAGAGAGCTTTTAGAGGGAGGGACTCCCTCCTCTCTGTCCTCACACTGATCCATAGCAGAGAAACACCTTCACACAAACACAACAACATGCTCATTCATTACAACCAGCTGCACATCACACAGGTCTGCACTGCTGTCTAACATCCTGTCATTATTCATTTCACCACCAGATGGAGCCATAGTAAGTCTTTACTCTAACCCTTTGTCCACTACAGAGCTCATATGCAGCAAGTTATAGTTCACTTGTGTTTAAAAACTGATGACATGCATATATGTTGATCCAGCTGTGTGTCAGAAAGAAGAAAATACTCACCAGGTGAATTCAGATCCACATGTGGTCACAGAGTGGTTCTACCTTCACCTGTAGAGGAAACACAGAGAGAAGCTGCAGCTGATTCTCCTTCATCAGTCCTTCATCATCAATCTGAGGACGCTGTCACACTCTCATAACTTCACAGTGAAAGTCCAAAAGCATCAAGATGATATTAAAGCAGTGAAGCTTGCAGCAGAGTTCAGCTCCAAACACACAGGAGGAACCTGCCAAGACTCTCTGTGAGGACATGAACCAATCTGACAGATTTCACTGGAAACTCATGTTGCTCATGTTAATTATAAAATACTTCCTCCTCCTCTTTGGTGTCTTCCAGCTGCTAAACAAACAGCTGGTCTTTGTCTAAAACCAGTCCTGACTCTACATGTTACACTCAGAGCCGTGACGGCTTCAAACAATCATTTACTGAATACACATAAAGACTCTGATGCTATAAAAATAAATATCACTGTAGATAAAAGTTATCAGTTATATTAATGATGTCAGTGTTGGACAATAAGGATGTAATATCAGAAGGTTATATGGTTGAATGATCAGAACTTTGAACCTTGATGTTAAACATTATCTACAGTGAAACATGAAGCATTGAGAGAATGAGAGTGTTGATGTAAAATGTGTGAAACTAAACAGTAAATGCAGAGCTACAGTAGAAACATGTTGCTGCTGCTGCAGCTCTCAGCTGCTTCAATAACTGAATATCATCAATGAAAAGATGATTTCACTATTTCTGAGACTAAAACATTGTCAGAGATCTCTGACTGTAACATATTTATGACTTTTTATTACAGTTCATCAGTAAGCAGGCTGCATTGTGCTGGACTGTGGACAGTGAATGTCCCTCACTGACTGAGTGACACTGCTGATTAAAATGTGATGAAGGAGGAGACTCCATACTGTCACCTAACTTCTCTAACAAGGACAAGAAAAGCTTTTAGAAAAACTAGCTGACAACAGGTTGAAACATAATCACATCATCATCGTCTGTACAGAACAGTCATTGTTGTGTTGAAAGCTAATCAAACTGCTTATTGATCTGATTGGTTTGCTAGCTAGTGATGCTGTTGCTAATGTAATTATAGCAGATTTTTACTGTTTTATGATCAATAAAGGAACTGACTGCAAAGTATTTATTTAAACAACATAGTTCACTTTTACTGAGCAACACTCAACAGAACTGTCTTATTTTCAGCATTTTATTTAGTTAGCATGTAAAAAGTAATGTGACTGTAAAGTCACAGCAGGAATGACCAGGGCCGGACTGGGGCCACGTTTCAGCCCGAGAGTTTCAGGCCCAACACCGGCCCAGCTCTCACTATCCTGTAGTTTTTATTTGTACAATCTTTCAACAAATGTGTACATTAAATAACATTTCAAGTTAAAAAAAGATTGTAATCTGCCCTTTTATCCAACAGAAAGTACGCATCAGCACTGTCTCTGTGGATCTTCCTTTCCTCCTGTTCTCCTATCCACTGATGAACATGTATCCATGTTTCATACTTCCCTTTATTCTTGCAGTAGGTGAAAATGCCAAACACATAGAACAACACAGACATCGTGATTTTTCACTGTATGTCAGCCACTTTCAGTTGGTGCCATGCTTGCTGTGAAAACCTTTAGCTAGCAGTGGATGCTCGTGGGCTGCTGAGGATGGTAACTGAAACACATCTAAACCTTGTGGTTGAAGATGAGCCAAATAATCAATATCATCAGTCTCCTCATGTACTCTAGCATATGCTTGTGTCTCTCTGGGATCCTCTGCTGGGCTGCTGTTGTCTCAGTGAATGCTGGCTCTTTATCTCCTCTCTCAGCATCTGACTTGCCTGTATATCATGTCATTAAAAAAGGCAGAAGGGCATAGACACTGTAATGTCATGGCCGCTTATAGCAACTATTGAGTAAACATCTTCAACCTATTATTCAAGTCTATCATTTTATTGTAATGCATTAATAACTAACCGGTAGGAGACCCCGGGGAAGACCCAGGACACGCTGGAGAGACTATGTCTCTCGGCTGGCCTGGGAACGCCTCGAGATCCCTCGGGAAGAGCTGGACGAAGTGCCTGGGGAGAGGGAAGTCTGGGCTTCCTGCTTAGGCTGCTGCCCCCGCGACCCGACCCCGGATAAGCGGAAGAAGATGGATGGATGGATGGATGGAATTAATAACTTTAATTAATAAGGTTTACTCTGTTATCCTGTCTACCTGTTCCCTCTGCGGGTTATATGGACCCAACCAACTCTGCTGCCTTGCAGAGACGGCACTGTGTCAGATATAGAATGTGAAATGTGAACTTTAAGAGAAACTAAAGTGACAACTCATTTTTTCACATTTTTTCAACGTTTAGTTTCTGTGTG